>CM077821.1:49769781-50164200 GCA_039720395.1 Liquidambar formosana | reverse complement strand
CCACCCTACCCAGGTATCACTAGGCCCACAAGGGCCGGTTATGGTGAGGCCTTAGATGATAGATGGACAAAAGATGACCTTGAAACCACACAAAAAGAAGGGATCTAAAACGGATCTTACATAATCGCATAAGCCAACGCGCGACTCTTTTAATGTTGGCTTCTTCCCTTGATAGTGAAAGCCACCCTACAACCCGCCAAAGACAACCTTGATCAGTAGTGAAATTGGGGGCATACTGTTTCACAAAATTTCATCATAGAATGATCACAAGCGCCAATCAAACGACGTATACTCTTTCATCCTCGTACAATTATTCAATTTAAAATATTGGGACCCTAGGGTAATCCAGAAGAAATCATTGTGCAAGTTTAGTTTCGAACACAAGACGCCTATCACAAAAGCCAGCTTGCCACTTGAGCTAAACCCCTCGCGTCCCTCCCTATCAAAATTTGTTACTCTAATCCTAACGTTTTCATTTTATTGAACTTGGACCAGACCCGTTTGACAGATTTTAGCGGCAAAATTGATGATATGCGACGTCACCCAACTCTACACATTGGCGCTTACTCCCCGTCTGTTACGTGCAGCGTGTCGTATCTGAGAATCTTAATGCGTTTTGGGGACAAGGGGGGTTGAGAATCGACACTCCAGTATTTATGTTTTAGACGAAGATCTGTCCTCGAGCGTTGAGAAAATTCCAAAAAAAAATCTTACCCTCTCTGTCACTGTGTGTCTCCCACAAAATTCCATCATCACCATGTACTGGATTTTCTGCTTTTCCTCTTTTCCACACCCCCTGATTGACCTATTCAATTCTCTTCCATTTTAAGCTTCCATGCTCTGACCCTGAATTGCATCACAGGTTTTGGATATTTCTCTTCACTCTCCAGCGATATACTCGTGTCTATATATTTTAAAGAGTGTCATTTGGATTGTCGAAAAATGTTTCGTAAAATGTTCTAGAGTTTATTCATTCTGAACCAACTTTCTGTTTGGTTCCGGAGAACACCGCGGGAAAGTAAAGGGAGAGAAATTTGAAGTCTCAACTTTCCTTCTGTTTAGTTCTTAACCCTCTATTTGATTCATGAATTCTACCAAAGAAAAAAGAAAGGCAGGGAAAAAAAATGAGAATGAAAGAAAATGAAAGGAAAAGATAAAATCATATCAAGCCAAAATTATTCCAATTCGTTTTTTTTCTTCCAATTTTTCATTGCAACCAAATAAGGAAAAGTAGAATTCTTATATTTTATTTTTTTTCTTTGATAAAATCCACAAACCAAATAAAACCTAAAGTAAAATAAAATAGAAAAAAGATTATACATTGCGCATCACTTTCACATTTTCATTTTCACTACTGATTAATGATGCCAAAATTATTGTTATCACCTCAATCGTATAAGCCAATACAATAGGCGACAGTTGTAATGTTGGCCGGTTTCCTTCAAAGTGAAAACTACCAGTTCCACACAATAAAGATGCGTGAGAAACATACAAGGCTTTTGATAGATACCAAATGACATGAACCTTTGGATGGAACTCACTTCTAAAAACCATATTGAAAAGGGGAGGATGAGGGCATAAGTGGGATTTTGATTACAATACTTGTTGACGTGTTTAAGTGTTTTTGGCTTTGACCCGACTAGGGTACGTGAGAATCATTGGTGGAAACTTGGGACAAGGACTCGAGAATCGACAGTCTGATATTTATATATTGGGATTGGGACGAGACCCGTCGTGAAAATTCCATAAAAGGGCACATCAATCTCTTAATCTCTTTCATGTACAGGCACGTATCAAACACGCATGACGACACAGGCAGCTCGCAAATCGTTCTCTCCCACAAAACTACGTCAATTCCTGCTTGAATTTTCCACAATCCCTACTTCACTTTATTGACTTCTTTCCATATTTTTTTATGTGTTCCATATTTTCTCTCTTCGAGTGTGGATTGCGTCAATATATATGATTTCAGTCTCAACAACTCTCAAGTGAGTCTCACACACACACACACACATATATATATATATATATATATATATATTTTCTGTTTGGTTCTTGAGAAAACCGAGGAAACGTGAAGGACTTGGGATTGAGGAGTAAGCTAGAAATCTATTGACAAAGTTCTTTCTGTTTGGTTCTTGAGAAAACCGAGAAAACGTGAAAGACTTGGGACTGAGGAGCAAGCTAGAAATCTATTGACAAAGTTCTGCTGCTCTCCCCAATTAGCTTACTCCTCTTTCCGAAGTCTCAACTCTGCTTCTGTATAGTTGTTAAAGAAAATGTGCAACTTTAATGCTTAGGAGACTTTTACTTGAGTTGATTTTTATCTGTTGGAGAAATGTGTTACTTTTATAATTCTAGTCAAAACAATAAGCATATAAAAGACAAATAAACGAAATAAATTCTAAAAAATCACAAACTTATAGTTTACAGAAGATGATTAAAACAGAAAGAAGATGATCAAGGTTAGTGTTTGACACTATGTCCTTAAGACAGATTTTGCCTCTCATTTGGTGCTTTGAGTATTTTAAACGTTTGCCTCCCAAGATATAATGATCTGCACGCACATAAGAAGCACTACAATTTCTATGTTTGGCCGACCCACTGTGTTCTTACTCCCTCTTGTATGCAAATTAACTCTTAATTAGCAACTTCTAATTGAAATGAGGTTTATTTAGACTCAATGGTGACTCTCCAAAACAGTTAAGAGACACATTGATTAGGATGTGTCTAATAAACATGATTGTTTTGGTTAACACATGACTCTTAACGGTAATTAATATAAATTAGCAAAATTAAATTTTTCTTAAAAAATAACACACATGGGTCGGTCTTCTTAACCCTACCCCACCCGACCCGGCTCTGGCAGGTGCACGCATGTGTTTTTTAGTCCAAGCCCAATGTTGGCTAGGTCTTCCCCCCTTCACAAAATTTCTACATGGAAATTAATAAATTCTAATATGGGCCCATCTCTAATAACACATGAGACCCACATTAATAAACGGCCAAAATCTCTAACATTATCTTCTTTTGAAATTCACAACATTTTCAAATTGTCCTTTTCTTTTATTTTTCGCCCATTTCTTTACTTTCTATATATCTTACTTCTATATCTATAATAAAAGAGAAAAGGTGGGTTTACTGTAGAAACACTGTTCATATATAGTAAAATGATGGTTTTTCCCTTGTTTAATTATAGGTATTGCAATGATACCAAGTTAGTAGTCAATCTGTATCATGTTGATAGTCAATTTGTATCAAGTTGACAAGCAAAAGACTAAGTTTGTTTACTGTAGATGTACTGTTCAACTACAGTAAAATGACACATTTGCCCTTTTTTCCCACACATGTGCTTTTTCTAAAAGGTATTTAGGTGTTGTAGTGATACCACGTTGGTAGTCAATTTGTATCATGTTTATAGTCAATTTGTAGCAAGTTGACAAGCAATAATGTCACTGTAGATGCACTGTTCATTTACAGTATAATGATGGATTTGCCCTTTTTACCCACATATGTGTTTTTTTTAAAGGGTATTATTATAGACTTATAGGTATTGTAGTGATACCAAGTCGGTAGTCAATGCATATCATGTTGATAGTCAATTTGTAGCAAGTTGACAAGCAATAATGTAACATATAGCATTACCTTTGAAAGCCTAAATATAACATGACAAATTGGCAAATAACATTAAGCATGTCATGGTAGGCCCCAATTTTTTTTTTATGGTGACGTGGCATTGACGTTGTAGCGAATTCAACAATGTGGGGTGGGTAAGGGACTAAGGATAATAAAGAGTAGCCTTAACCCTGAAAAAAATATGGTACATTGTGGGTGCATGTTGGTGAGGAGGGAAAAGGGGCCAAAACATTGTGTTTTCGGGAGTGCAAAGAGAGTCCTCTATTGGCACCCAAAGACTTGCTTTTCATCCCCCACTTATTTTACACTTTGAGATTTTATGAAAAATATAGAAGGTTTTCATAAAAATTGATCGTGTATTCTATTTAAAAAACATCATTTTGAACAACTTTTTAGAAGAAAGTTTTTTCAAAATCTATCATCTAAATAGATTTCTTTGCCATTTATAATCTTTGCTTCATAAATGACTAAAAAGTCTACTTAAACGATAGATTTTGAAAAAAATTTATTCCAAAAAGTTGTTCATAGGTTCTGTGCGTGATGTAGAACAAATTGCTACTTAAGTTTAAGACTTTTGATTTATATTTCTAGTCGAATTAGGTTGTTTATTTTTGGAATATTTAGTATTTTTCTTATTTTAGTTATTTCTTTCCTAAAGTTATAGTTCTAGTTGAATTAGGTTTTGCAACCTATATAAAGGCTATTTCTTTTCATTGTAAGGTTAACTTTCATTCAATAAAGAATTTTCTTTCTGAGATTTAATTCTTTGAGCTCGTGGATTCGAGTGTGTTACTCTTTTGTTTGTGGATTCGAACAATTTTCCAAGAACTAGGCAGTGCCCGGAAGAGGAGCAAAAGCAACAGTGAAAAATAGCCCACTAGGAGATGTAAACAAGATGGGTAATTGGGTATGACCATATGAATGATTCTAATAATAGATATAATAGATATGCCCAGACAAAACTCTGTGTGGGTTAATTTTATGAATGCTTGAATCCTTTCAGGCTTTATCCTATATGTGAACTTTTTGTAGTTGTGAAAAATAACCCACAAGGAAATGAATGTTGACAGTAGCTATTTGCCTTTTTATGCTCACCCTCAGCATTTTAAACTGAAGACATGTAGGAGGAACTTTATGTCCTCAAGGAGATCCCCCAATTGGTATTTTAATAAACTTCCACATGAACTTCTAGTCTTTATCAACCTAGAAGCTAGTAGTATATAAAATACTTCCATATGAACTTACCTAGCACCCGAAAAAGAAAAAGAAAAAAAAAAGGGGGGCGGGGGATATTATTCTCATCAGGGTCCATGTTATGATAATGATGACTTTATGATAGACAAAAGATGACCTTGAAACCCAAAAAATGAAATGGGAAAAAGATTATACATAGCGCATCACTTTCACATTTTCATTTTCACTACTAATATTAATGATCCCAAAATTATTGTTATCTCCCCAATTGTATAAGCCAATACAATAGGCGACAGTTGTAATGTTGGCCTGTTTCCTTGAAAGTGAAAACTACCATTCCACACAACAAAGGCTCTTGATATATAGAACTCACTTCTAAAAACCATCTTAAAGAGGGGAGGATGTCCAAAAGTCTGTACATTCACTACTACAATAATCCAAATAGATCACAGTGAAAAACTGTGATCTATTACTTTTTATCACAGTTTTTAACCGTGATCTATTAAAGAAAAAACCGTGATCTATTCATGTGTGATCTAAAGTACCTACTTTAGATAACAATTTTTAACTGTGATCTTTTCGAACTAAAGATCACGGTTTTTTACAAAAGTGTGATTTTTCTTATAGAAAAGATCACAGTATTTTCAAAAAATTGTGATCTTTAATATGAAAAGATCACGGTGAAAAACTGTGATCTATTCTCTTTTATTTTTTAAAAAAAATTTAATTTTTCATTTGAGAACCAGTGTTGCTTTTGATGGGTGAGGAACCTGTTGCTTTTCTTTACATTACATTTCAACTACTAAACTCATCATGCAATTATAATTCAAACAATGTAAATCAAAACTAATCTTTATACAATCAAGTAACCATATACAATTAACTCAAATCTTGCCAAATGTAATTGGATTGAAAAATCAAATAACTACATATACATGCAATTAGATTAACTCGATTTTTGTTAGCTCTGCATTGTATTGAATCCATTGAGATCCCTACGCCACTTGATAGAGGTTAAAACTTTAATCCACCGTATACCTGAAAAAAGAAATATAAAGATAAATATATATGTATAGATCAGTAATCAAAATTGAAAAGACCAACGCACAAGTCAAAAATTTCATGATTTAAACCCAACCCCATCCAACCTGATCTAAATTCAAAAATGTGCTGCCTAATTACATAATCTCATGCTATTCATTAGTGTAGTGTTTTAGGCCACATACCCCTAAATTTCATTTACTGGTGATGCTAGCTGCATTAAGTAAACATTAACACAGTTCATCACATATACTCATGTTTTTTTGTTTTTTTTTTTATCCACAAAAGAGATATTGTACTAATATTAAGAGATATTACACCCAAAGCCCAGATACAAAGCAACCCCCAACTGAAACGATTGAGAAAACTAAGGAGCACCCCCCACTAGAAGCCACACACCAAACTACATCCACATACAAAGCCCAACACACCCCTACATAGAGAGCACTCAAAGAACAAGAACAAGCACTTGGAGGGTACCAAAGGGGCAAATTGGAAAACCAAAAAAGCATGGCCAAGCAGCCAAAAACAAAAACCAGGGAAGCACCATAAGACAGCAGCTGCACCCAACAGTCAGAAAAAAAGACAGCAACAACCAGGAATCGAACCACAAGGAAAGCATGAAGAAAGACAATTACACTCACAAAGAATAGAATAGAACTCCTAAGTCAGCTCCTCTCACAGCCAAGCACAGGCAACCACGCCAACTACACAGCCTAACAAATGGAGCATAAGCCACAGAACAAACCTGAAGCAGGGACAGCAAGCTCAACAATACAACACCACATAACAAACAGCAAGCTGCAACAACACCAACAAAACACCCCAACAGGCCACTAGCAGACCAAACCCCAGAAAACAGAGACAACCTGCATAAATCTCCTCTTGATACTTCTCGAATTGGTTCCAATCCCTAGAGCTCAATTCAACAAGTCTATTCACAACTTCATCTTCATTGCCCAAACATCTAACCCCTAACCTCTTGACTAATTCCAAAGTATTCCTAGCTTCTTCCAAGATAATTGTTAATAGACACATACACTCATGTTTATATTATTCTTGTCTCATACTTGTGCTAAGTGAAGATCAGCAAAAGTATCAACAAAACCTTCAAATTAATATTTCATGAGAAAATATCAAGCATAAAGACAATAAAATAAACCTTCAAGAAATTGAGAGTAATCATACCTACTAAAGCTAGCTTGGAGTAGACCTCAACATAGTCATCATGAGAAGTAAAACAGCATGGGTGTCCAAGACATAAATATTGGGATGGCTACCAATCTGAAAATGAAAATCAAATTTAATTTATAACATAAGAAGCACATACAACAAGCACACAGAAAAAGAAAATATCAATCAGTCAAATATATTTTAATTGAATCACATATCCTGCAGAATCTAGAGTGTACAAGTTCATAATAATTAATTTCATCACTAAACATGCTTAAACAGGGCAATCACCATACGAGAGATTTTCATCATGACCAACAATTTTTATCACAAAATATAGCCTAAGGAATTCTAGATTTTCAAAACAATAGATTAAATATTATGCAATAGCTACATTCACCTGCTTCCCTACTCAATGTTCTCAAGATATTGAAGACAACTCAAAAAATATATAATGTATGAGAAATATTAATAGAACAGCGTTTTTAAGCATATATAAGAAATGTCAGATAAGTGATTCTGGAAAAAACATAAGGTGCCTAGAGAGGTCACAATCTCTTTCAACTTAATATACATGATGCAACATCTCTAATATTTTAATTTCGCACATGGAAATTATGGAAACTGCATAAACAAAGTATGAGAAAAAACATAAAGGAAATGTGTATGTGTGTGTGCATGTGTGTGTGGGTGGGTGTGTGTGCGGAACAAAAAAACCGCCACAATATGTTAAAATATCTAAATTGACTCTGTACCTGAATGAATAAGGGTTTGAAATCAACAAAAATTTATTAAATTATAAGGTGCTTAGAACATTAACAATAAGACACCCTCAAACTACTAATTAGGCTAAGACCACCCAACACTAACCCGACTCAACACTCACTTGGGCATAAACTCTAACACCCAAGCTACAAAGACGAGAAGCCATACCATATATACAGTTGGATCCCAGGCAAAATCCCAAAAAACATACAAAAAAAGACTCCAAAAACATAGACCGACTAATAAACCAAGAGAAGAGCCCCTTTCCAAAAACAAGACAACGAAACCCCAACGAAATGAAACAAAAAGTAGATCCGCTGATGCAATAACCCTATTGTACAAGCAAAATTCCAAAACACAGCACAAGCAAATTACCAAAAAATGCAGCACAAACTCCAAACCTCACATGAGGCCTGAAAGAGACCGACAGTGAAATCAAAAATAGTTCGACAATCCAGCCATGGATACAGAACTTGAACTAGAAAGAAGACTAAATCACAATTGTTGAGGCAGGGAAATAAACCAGCAAATCCAAAAACCACCCTTTCACAGCCATGCGACAAAGGGTGTCAAACTATTATCCAAATGAAGACATGTAAAAAAATTAGAAGTAAAAACAACTAATATAGTATCACCTAGTCAAATTTTGGTTTAGGGTTCTAGTAGCAATTTCTTACCATCGCGTATAGAGGAAAGAATCTTGCATCAATAACCCTCAGATTTACCTAAAAATTAAATGAATATGAGAGTTAAAGTTAGGGTTTTTCATGTATATTGAAACTAGAGAAAGGGGGAGAGTGAGATACAGAAACCCTAACTCAAATTTTCTTATGCAATGAAACCCTAACTCAAATTTGTCGACTAAGAAAGAGAAGGAAAAGAAAAAAAATCAAAGACTGACCTAAAAGAAGCCCCTGTTCTTGTACCCCGAGTGCCCTTATTCGTGAGAAGAAGAATCCCAATGGTGGAGAACTTAAAGGAGTTGCTGTTGTTGCCCCAAATCATGTGATGCTTGCCGCACCCATAAGAGGAATTACAGAGCTTTACGCTGTGTTTGGTATGCAGGAATAGAGGATGGAATGGAATAAGTATTCCATGTGTACAAAAAAGTGGGATGTTTGGTTGGCCGTATGAATGGAATCCTCATTCCCACACACCCGGCTATTCCATTAAACCATGGAATGAGCATTCCGCCCGTGAGATCAAGGAATGCTCATTTCAGCCACTGCTGCCCGAGGACCCCACCCCTGACACACATGTCTCATCCATTTTTTCTCTCTCTTTTTTTTTTTTTTTTTTCTGTGTATCTCTTTTCTCTCACCCCTTGTTTGGTTGGAGGGATGGAAAGGGGGAAGGAAAGGAAAGGGGAAAGGAATAGAAAATCCTTCCCTAGGGGAAGGAAATCCTCTTTCCTTCCTATTGTTTGGTAGGGAGGATGGAAAGGGGATGGAAAGGGGCTTTCCTTCCTCCCACTTTGTTTGGTAAGAAGGAAGATAAAGAGGAAGGAAAAGGGGCTAAAAGAGATATTTTACTATATTACCCTCATAGAGGAAAGATTCAATTTTTGTGAATCTATTATACCTACGATTTGTAATGGGTAGTTGGGTTTGTGGATCTGGTAGGGATGGTTCTTTTTCTTTTTTTCTTTTTCTTCTTCTTCAGATCGGTCTTTCAAAAGGTAAGTAAAGTTCCAAGAGGTAGAGGAGAGGGTGTGTGCATACCTTGAGAGCAACGAATGTGGAGGGTGAACGCTGTGTTTGGAGCAGAAAGGGGCTTGCGTTGCCAGAGAAGGACGGCGTCTGGAATGAAGAGGGAGAAGAAAAGTGAGCTGCACATGCCTCCATTATAAAACCTACTCAAGGGTATTTTCGTAACTTCCATATCTTGTATGTATTTCCTTCCACTTTTCCCCCCGTTTTTGGGCGGATTCGAAATGGTGGGCGGGGATGGAAAGGGAGTCCCTCCTGGTTACCTTTCCCTCCTGTCTTCCCTCCGAACCAAACAAGAGATTTGCAATCCTTCCCTCCCCTTTTCCCTCCCCCCCTTTCCTTCCCTCCCCCTTTCCACCCAACCAAACACAGCATCAAAAACCAGAGGGCTCTTCTCTCTCTCTTTCTCTCTCTCTCTCTCTCTCTCTCTCTCTAAAATCAAATGACTCTCTCAAAAATCAGATGACCCCCTTCTCAAAAATCAAAAGACTGGGTCGTCGTCGTCGTCGTCCCCATCGCCAAGAAGATTTGGGTCACCATCGTTGTCCCCATCGCCTTCGTCGTCCCATCGCCGTCACCATCGCCATCCCTATCGTCGTTCTTCTTGTTGTTACCTCCTGGAAACACGATTGAGGCCCCGTCAAGCTAATTGAGCCGGAGAAGCTTTGCTACACTGTGTACAAGCCCACCATCCTCCTCGGTCCGACGGTTGCCACGTACTGCTTCACCGACGTCACAAATGGGTATGATGGTGGCCGACACACCTCTCAGATCTACTCCATATGGAGCATGATGTGGGTAAATGGGTATGTGATTTTGAAGATGATGGTGGAAAAAAAAAATTGTGTTGTGATTGTGGGTAAACGAAGGGATGATGAAGATGATACGAATTTTTTTTTTATTTTTTATTTTTTGTCCTGCTGCCTGATGATGAAAAAAAAATTATGAAGATGATTTTTATTTATTTATTTATTTTTTTGGAAGCAAGAATTTTCGGTATATGCTGATTCAAAAAAAAAAAAAAGAATTGTGGGTATATCAGTATATGGGTAAAAGATGATGAAAATGAGATGATTTAGTTTTTGTTCTGTTGCAAGAATTGTGGGTATATGCTGATCAAAAAAGAAAAAAAAAAAAGGATCGTGGGTAAAAGATGACAAAGATGATAACGAAAGATAATAAAAAATTATTGATTTAATTGATGGTATTATGGAATAAGAATTCCATTCTTTAGTTGCACCAAACAAAGAGATGGAATAGTCATTGAGAATGACTATTCCTTTCTTTCCCATTTCCATTCCATTCCCATCTTCATTCCATTCCTTTTCCATTCCATTCAAGCAAACCAAACGCAGCCTTAGATCTTGCCTCAAATGGATGTGCCTTTCTTGGTCTGGCCGTCTTCAGCTTCTTCTGTTCAGATGGCAATAGCGAGCACCACTGCTACTATATTCACTCAGTAGTGTCGCCTATTGTTCGTTTGTTTGTTGAGAGGAAGGTTAGGGTTTGATGTGTGTTTGTTGAGAGGGAGGCTAAGGTTTGAAAGAAGGAAAAATGGATAGATAGTGGGTCGGGGGTTTGAGGGAAGAGAGGAAAAAAAGTGTGAAGAGGAATAAAAAAATACGCCTTACTTTTCGTGGGAAGAGGAGCATGATATTGATTTTTTTTTGGGGGAATTACCAATTGAGTTTATCATTTCATGGTATTGCCCCCGACGGACAGTCTTAGTATTGTAAAATTAGTAATGACCATTCAGGATGGCCTTAACTAGGGTGGGTGTGTGGTTAGCTTTTACTTTCCCATTCTACCCTTCTGCACTATAGCAAGCACAACGCCCATCCTCTCTCTCTCATCACCTTTACAGCATCCGTCCAATCTCTCTTTCTCATCCCCCTCAGCACCCGTCCAATCTGCCTCTCTCTCTCATCTCTGTCACTCTTCATATGCACAGCCCCTCTCTCTCTCTCTCTCTCTCTTTTTCTCTTCCCTTCAAGCTCCCGCTCAAGGAAACTTAACGGACCAACATCTCACAGCGACCTCCCACATACATCCAAACGACAGCCTCCTCCCTCACCGGCGGCAAGAAACAGCGGCAAGGAATGTGATGACCTGAATTTTAAATATATATATATATATGTTACGTACGGTATATTTACATATGTATATGCAATTTGATTTTCTTTAATTATTTTTGGAAAGGATGATCCTACCTTATGTTTTTGGGGGCAAGGAACACCACGATAGTGTCAAATTTCAGAGAAAATGACCGTAGGTTGAAGTTTTAGAAATTTCAGAATTTTGGATCATAAAACCCGAAACTTTAGGCTTAAAAACGAATATGATTTTATGGGCTTTTGAATGAACAATTTATATACGCACGTAGTACTCTGCGTGAGCTTCGATTCAACATTTGAATGATTGAAAATGGTTAAGAAATGAGGGAGATATTAATCGTCCAAGTTGACCCGTTGAACACACGGTGTAACCGGGTTACACAATGCAACCTGCGGGAGGTTGAAGATGACCCATAGGACTATGATCCTGTGTGGGTGCATCCGTATATCTTACCATGTTCTCATGCATTTAAAAGCAATACGATAATCATATGAACCCCAAATTTGACCGTTGGGCTCGTCTTGGCGGGCCCTATCATGTGGGATCCTTGGTTGACCATTTTGACTAAGTTTGATTATAGTTTGATTTTTTGGCCAATTTAATATTTGTTAAAAATTCCAGAAAATACTAGAAAATTCCAAAAATTACAAAAATTTTTTGAAAATTATGAAAAATTCCCAAAAATTATAAAGAGTGTTTTAAAAATTATTTTGATCATTTTGGGACCATAGTTCACTGTTAGAAGACCAATAGTAATTTTTGAGTACGTTATATTTATTTTGAAATTTACCTAATATTACATATGCGTAATTATCAGATTTTATCGGTTCTCGGGAGGACCCTAGGGAGCATTAATGCTGCATTCGCATCGTCAGTATCTATCACGTGGATTTGGGCTGGTATTGCTCGTGATTGAGGTAGGAAATGTGGCTTCTTTACACTTAATATAGTGTTATTTTATAAATGTAATCTAAAATACCTTAATTATGTTATTGGATTTTCCCACTGCAATGAGTCCAATATCATCCACCCATGCTGATTTTTTTTTTAAAAAAAAACTTTAGAGTCTTCTACATGGGACTATCAACATATATATATATTGATATGAAAAACCCCTTATGGGTAAACCCTGAACCCATACAAGAATAGTCAACAATCACTAACTACAATTTTAGGGTACTGAAATTATCTTTGGGGTAGTAAAATTTACTTGAAAAAATAATAAACAATTTTACGATGTATTAAGGGTACAAATATGTTATAATGAATTAGTAATTTATTTGAAAAAAAAAAAATTACAAATGACAAGATAGAACGCATGTGTTTTGACTTTAGTGTGTACATTTTAAGTAACCATTGTGTACATGTTTCAAGTTCATTGCGTACATATTATATCCCCGTTTAGTACACTTGGGGTCGGGACCACGTTTGGGATTTTTTTTTTACACATTTTAGGGTACTAAAATGATCTTTGGGGTAGTAAAATTTATTTGAAAGAATAATAAATAATTTTACGATATGTTAAAGGTATAAGCATGTTATAATGAATTAGTAACTTATTTGAAAAAAAAAAAGAATATACAAATGAAAAGATGGAACACATGTTTTGACTTTAGTGCGTACATTTTAAATAACCAATGCGTACATGTTTCAAGTTCATTGCGTACATATTATATCCTCGTTTAGTACACTTGGAGTCAGTACCATGTTTGGGATTTTTTTACAGATTTTAGGGTACTGAAATGATCTTTGGGGTAGTAAAATTTATTTGAAAGAATAATAAACAATGTTACGATGTGTTAAGAGTATAAGTATGTTATAATGAATTTGTAATTTATTTGGGAAAAAAAAAATTATGAATGAAAAGATAGAATGCATGTGTTTTGATTTCAATGTGTACATTTTAAGTAACCAATGCTTACATGTTTCAAGTTCATTGCGTACATATTATATCCCCATTTAGTACACTTGGGGTCGGGACCACGTTTGAGATTTTTTTTTACACATTTTAGGGTACTAAAATGATCTTTGGGGTAGTATTTGAAAGAATAATAAAAAATTTTACGATGTGTTAAGGGTATAAGCATATTATAATGAATTAATAACTTATTTGAAAAATATATATATATATATATATATACAAATGAAAAGATAGAACACGTGTTTTGACTTTAGTGCGTACATTTTAAGTAATCAATGCGTACATGTTTCAAGTTCATTGCGTACATGTTATATCCTCGTTTAGTACACTTGGGGTCAAGACCACGTTTGGGATTTTTTACACATTTTAGGGTACTGAAATGATCTTTGGGGTAGTAAAATTTATTTGAAAGAATAATAAATAATGTTACGATGTGTTATGGGTATAAGCATGTTATAATGAATTTGTAATTTATTTGGAAAAAAAAAATTATGAATGAAAAGATAGAATGCATATGTTTTGACTTCAGTGTGTACATTTTAAGTAACCAATGCGTACATGTTTCAAATTCATTACGTACATATTATATCCCTGTTTAGTACACTTGGGGTCGGGACCACGTTTGAGATTTTTTTTTTTACACATTTTAGGGTACTAAAATGATATTTGGGGTAGTAAAATTTATTTGAAAGAATAATAAATAATTTTACGATGTGTTAAGGGTATAAGCATATTACAATGAATTAGTAACTTATTTGAAAAAAAAAAAAAAAAAAAAGAATATACAAATGAAAAGATAGAACACGTGTTTTGACTTTAGTGCGTACATTTTAAGTAACCAATGCGTACATGTTTCAAGTTCATTGCGTACATATTATATCCTTATTTAGTACACTTGGGGTCAAGACCACGTTTGGGATTTTTTACACATTTTAGGATACTAAAATGATCTTTGGGGTAGTAAAATTTATTCGAAAGAATAATAAACAATGTTACGATGTGTTAAGGGTATAAGCATATTATAATGAATTAGTAATTTATTTGGAAAAAAAAAAATTCTGAATGAGAAGATAGAACGCATGTGTTTTGACTTCAATGCGTATATTTTAAGTAACCAATGCGTACATGTTTCAAGTTCATTGCGTACATATTATATTCTCGTTAAGTACACTTGGGGTCGGGACCACGTTTAGGATTTTTTAACACATTTTAGGGTACTGAAATGATCTTTTGGGTAGTAAAATTTATTTGAAAGAATAATAAACAATTTTACGATATGTTAAGGGTATAAGCATGTTATAATGAATTAGTAATTTATTTGAAAAAAAAAAGGAATATACAAATGAAAAGATAGAACACGTGTTTTGACTTTAGTGCGTACATTTTATACGTACATGTTTCAAGTTCATTACGTACATATTATATCATCGTTTAGTACACTTGAGGTCAGGACCACTTTTGGAATTTTTTACACATTTTAGGGTACTGAAATGATCTTTGGATAGTAAAATTTATTTGAAAGAATAATAAACAATGTTATGATGTGTTAAGGGTATAAGCATGTTATAATGAATTAGTAATTTATTTGGACAAAAAAAAAAAAAAACTATGAATGAAATGATAGAACCCATGTGCTTTAATGCCTAAATAAATTTGGGTTAATTTAGTGCTAATTGGAAAGAAAAATCGATGGATCCTATGTGCAAATGTAGGGATCCCATTTGTAATGTGTAAGCGGGAGCTTAAAGGGAAGAGAGAGAGAGAGAGAGAAAGAGAGAGGGGCTGTGCATATGAAGACAAATCTGACGGATTGGACAAGTGCTGAGAAGGGAAGAGAGAGAGAGAAGAAGGACATTGTATTGTATTGTGCAGAAGGGTAAAATAGGAAAATGAAACTTAACCCCACACCAACCTTTAGTTTACAATTTTGAGGCATTCCTTCTGAGGCAATTCTATGGAATCAAGAACTCAATCGGTAATTCTCCTTACTTAAAATGTACGCACTGAAGTCAGAACACATGCGTTCTATCTTTTCATTCATAGTGTTTTTTTTTCCAAATAAATTACTAATTCATTATAACATGTTTATACCCTTAACACATCGTAACATTGTTTATTATTCTTTCAAATAAATTTTAATATCCCAAAGATCATTTCAGTACCCTAAAATGTGTAAAAAATTCCAAACGTGGTCCTGACCCCAAGTGTACTAAACGAGGATATAATATATACGCAATGAACTTGAAATATGTACGCATTGGTTACTTAAAATGTACGAACTAAAGTCAAAACACGTGTTCTATCTTTTCATTTGTATATTCTTTTTTTTTTTTTTTTTCAAATAAGTTACTAATTCATTATAACATGCTTATACCCTTAACACATAGTAAAATTGTTTATTATTCTTTCAAATAAATTTTACAACCCCAAAGATCATTTTAGTATCCTAAAATGTGTAAAAAATCTCAAACGTGGTCCCGACCCCAAGTGTACTAAACGAGAATATAATATGTATGCAATGAACTTGAAACATGTACGCATTGGTTACTTAAAATGTACGCACTAAAGTTAAAACACATACGTTCTATCTTTTCATTCATAATTTTTTTTTTCCCAAATAAATTACTAATTCATTATAACATGCTTATACCCTTAACACATCGTAACATTGTTTATTATTCTTTCAAATAAATTTTACAACCCCAAAGATCATTTCAGTAGCCTAAAATGTGCAAAAAATCCCAAACGTGGTCCTGACCCCAAGTGTACTAAACGAGGATATAATATGTACGCAATGAAGTTGAAACATGTACGCATTGGTTACTTCAAATATACGCACTGAAGTCAAAACACGTGTTCTATCTTTTCATTTGTATATTCTTTTTTTTTTTTCAAATAAGTTACTAATTCATTATAATATGATTATACCCTTAACACATCGTAAAATTGTTTATTATTCTTTCAAATAAATTTTACATCCTAAAGATCATTTTAGTACCTTAAAATGTATAAAAAATCCCAAACGTGGTCCTGGCCCCAAGTGTACTAAACGAAGATATAATATGTACGCAATGAACTTGAAATATGTACGCATTGGTTACTTAAAATGTACGCACTAGAGTCAAAACACGTGTTCTATCTTTTCATTTGTATATTCTTTTTTTTTTTTTCAAATAAGTTACTAATTCATTATAACATGCTTATACCCTTAACGCATAGTAAAATTGTTTATTATTCTTTCAAATAAATTTTACAACCCCAAAGATCATTTTAGTATCCTAAAATGTGTAAAAAATCCCAAACGTGGTCCCGACCCCAAGTGTACTAAACGAGGATATAATATGTACGCAATGAACTTGAAACATATACGCATTGGTTACTTAAAATGTACGCACTAAAGTCAAAACACATGCGTTCTATCTTTTCATTCATAATTTTTTTTTTCCCAAATAAATTACTAATTTATTATAACATACTTATACCCTTAACACATCGTAACATTGTTTATTATTCTTTCAAATAAATTTTACAACCCCAAAGATCATTTCAGTAGCCTAAAATGTGCAAAAAATCCCAAACGTGGTCCTGACCCCAAGTGTACTAAACGAGGATGTAATATGTACGCAATGAAATTGAAACATGTACGCATTAGTTACTTCAAATATACGCACTGAAGTCAAAACACTTGTTCTATCTTTTTATTTGTATTTTCCTTTTTTTTTCAAATAAGTTACTAATTCATTATAATATGATTATACCCTTAATACATCGTAAAATTGTTTATTATTCTTTCAAATAAATTTTGCAACCCAAAGATCATTTTAGTACCCTAAAACGTGTAAAAAATCCCAAACGTGGTCCCGACCCCAGGTGTACTAAACAAAGATATAATATGTACGCAATAAACTTGAAACATGTACGCATTGGTTACTTAAAATATACGCATTGAAGTCAAAACACATGCGTTCTATCTTTTCATTCATAATTTTTTTTTCCCAAATAAATTACTAATTCATTATAACATGCTTATACCCTTAACACATCGTAACATTGTTTATTATTCTTTCAAATAAATTTTACTATCCCAAAGATCATTTCAGTACCCTAAAATGTGTAAAAAATCCCAAACGTGGTCTTGACCTCAAGTGTACTAAACGAAGATACAATATGTACGCAATGGTTACTTAAAATATACGCACTGAAGTCAAAACACGTGTTCTATCTTTTCATTTGTATATTTTATTTTTTTTTCAAATAAGTTACTAATTCATTATAACATGCTTATACCCTTAACACATCGTAAAATTGTTTATTATTCTTTCAAATAAATTTTACTACCCCAAAGATCATTTCAATACCCTAAAATTTGTAAAAAAATCCCAAAAGTGGTCTCGACCCCAAGTGTACTAAACGATAATATAATATGTACGTAATGAACTTGAAATTTGTACGCATTGGTTACTTAAAATGTATGCACTGAAGTCAAAACACATGCGTTCTATCTTTTCATTCATAAATTTTTTTTTCCCAAATAAATTACTAATTCATTATAACATGCTTATACTCTTAACACATCGTAACATTGTTTATTATTCTTTCAAATAAATTTTACTACCCCAAAGATCATTTCAGTACCCTAAAATGTGTAAAAAAATACCAAACGTGGTCCTAACCTCAAGTGTACTAAACGAGGATATAATATATACGCAATGAACTTGAAATATGTACGCATTGGTTATTTAAAATGTACGTACTAAAGTCAAAACACGTGTTCTATCTTTTCATCTGTATATTCTTTCTTTTTCTTTTTTTTTTTTTCAAATAAGGTACTAATTCATTATAATATGCTTATACCCTTAACACATCGTAAAATGCTTTATTATTCTTTCAAATAAATTTTACCACCCTAAAGATCATTTTAGTATCCTAAAATGTGTAAAAAAAAATCCCAAACGTGGTCCCGACCCCAAGTGTACTAAACGGGGATATAATATGTACACAATGAACTTGAAACATGTACATAATGGTTACTTAAAATGTACACACTAAAGTCAAAACACATGCGTTCTATCTTTTCATTTGTAATTTTTTTTTTCAAATAAATTACTAATTCATTATAACATGTTTATACCCTTAATATATTGTAAAATTGTTTATTATTTTTTCAAGTAAATTTTACTACCCCAAAGATCATTTCAGTACCCTAAAATTGTAGTTAGTGATTGTTGACTATTTTTGCATGAGTTAAGGGTTTACGCATAAGGGGTTTCTCATATCAATATATATATATAAATCAGCGTGGGTGGATGATATTGGACTCATTGCAGTGGGAAAATCCAACAACATAATTAAGGTATTTTAAATTACATTTATAAAATAACATTATATTAAGTGTAAAGAAGCCACATTTCCTACCTCAATCGTGAGCAATACCAACCCAAATTCACATGATAGATACTGACGATGCGAATGCATCGTTAATGCTCCCTAGGGTCCTCCCGAGGACCGATAAAATCTGATAATTATGCATACGTAATATTTAGGTAAATTTTAAAATAAATATAACGTACTAAAAAATTACTATTGGCCTTCCGACAATGAACTATGGTCCCAAAATGATCAAAATAATTTTTAAAACACTCTTTATAATTTTTGGGAATTTTTCATAATTTTCAAGAATTTTCTGTAATTTTTGGAATTTTCTAGTATTTTCTGGAATTTTTAACAAATATTAAATTGGCCAAAAAGTCAAACTATAGGCAAACTTAGTCAAAATGGTCAACCAAGGATCCCACATGGTAGGGTCTGCCAAGACGAGTCCAACGGTCAAATTTGGGGTTCATATGATTATCGTATTTCTTTTAAATGCATGAGAACACGGTAAGGTATACGGATGCACCCACACAGGATCATAGTCCTATGGGTCTTCTTCAACCTCCCGCGGGTTGCATTGTGTAACCCGGTTACACCGTGTGTTCAACAGACCAACTTCGACAATTAATATCTCCTTCGTTTCTTAACCGTTTTCAATCATTCAAGTGTCAAATCGAAGCTCACGCGGAGTACTACGTGCGTATATAAATTGTTCATTCAAAATCTTATAAAATCCTATTCGTTTATAAGCCTAAAGTTTCGGGTTTTCATGATCCAAAATTCTGAAATTTCTAAAACTTCAACCTATGGTCATTTTCTCTGAAATTTGACACTACCATGGTGTTCCTTGCCCCCAAAAACATAAGGTAGGATCATCCTTTCCAAAAATAATTAAAGAAAATAAAATTGCATATACATATGTAAATATACATTACGTGACATATATATATATATATAATTCAGGTCATTACATTCCTTGCCGCTGTTTCTTGCCGCCGGTGAGGGAGGAGGCTGTCCTTTGGATGTATGAGGGAGGTCGCCGTGAGATGTTGGTCCGTTAAGTTTCCTTGAGCGGGAGCTTGAAGGGAAGAGAAAGAGAGAGAGAGTGAGAGAGAGAGGGGCTGTGCATATGAAGACTGACAGAGATGAGAGAGAGAGAGAGAGAGGCAGATTGGTCGGGTGCTGAGGAGGGAGGATGAAAGAGAGAGATTGGACGGGTGCTGTAAAGGGGATTAGAGAGAGAGCGAGAGAGAGGATGGGCGTTGTGCTTGCTGTAGTGCAGAAGGGTAGAATGGGGAAGTAAAAACTAACCACACACCCACCCTAGTTGAGGCCATCCTGAATGGTAATTCCAAATTTTACAATTTTAAGACCGTCCTCCGGGGGGAATGCCATGAAATGATAAACTCAATCGGTAATTCCTCCCTTTTTTTTTAAAACTCTTTCCAAAAGGATCACGGTTTTAAGGTGAACCGTGATCTATCATGTTGCTTTATGGTCACGGATGTTTAAAAGCTGAAATTAAAACTCTTTAAAAGTGGGAAGAGAAATAAAGAAGTACGCCTTATTTTTCGTGGGAAAAGGAGCATGATATTTGATTTTTTTAAAAACTCTTTCCAAAAGGATCACGGTTTTAAGGTGAACCGTGATCTATCATGTTGCTTTATGATCACGGTTTTCTAAAAACTGAGATTAAAACTCTTTAAAAGATCACGGTATTTTTTATAACCGTGATCAAATGTTATGCCCACCTAAAAGATTACAATTATTTCTTAAAACCGTGATCTTTTTGTTTTTCCAACCATAATCTATTTCTATTATTGTAGTAGTGATTAGGCACATCACATGGACTACTGTAAATCCTAGAGTAACCCGGAAGGTGTAATACCCCAAATATTTATTGATTTATTTTACGTGTAAAT
This sequence comes from Liquidambar formosana, assembly GCA_039720395.1. Lineage (NCBI taxonomy): Eukaryota > Viridiplantae > Streptophyta > Magnoliopsida > Saxifragales > Altingiaceae > Liquidambar > Liquidambar formosana. The sequence continues at coordinate 50,143,351 of CM077821.1, read as the reverse complement.
TCGGTAGAATTGTACACAGGATGATAAATTTAAATATTTTATATAGAAGATGAAGATACGGTAAGTTGGATTTTGGGAGACATTACATTAAATTACTTTTGATGGAAAAAATGATTAAATTGAGATATATATATATATATAGATATAGGAGAAAGGAAAAATCAAAAGAATAAAAGAATTGGAAAGGGAGAGATGATGTGAAAAGAAGAAAAGAAAGAAGGGAAGAAGGAAAGTCAAAAAGAAATAAATGCATTAGGTGACAAGAGAAGAAAGAAAGAAGAAAAGATAAGGAAGAGAGAGAAAGGGAGATAGGGACGTGAGTGAGAAATAAGGAAATAAATAGAGATAAAGAGAAGGAGAAGAAGAAGGAGTAGGGAGGAAGCTGAGAGAAGCAGAGGGCCAAATAATAATCTACAACCAATCAATCATATGTCTCCCTTATCCCTTCTACCCATATGCTTCTCCTCTTTTTTCCTTTTATACATTTAGTCTTAATTTACATTCTCCGCATATCATCTAGTGGATCTCACAAATAATCAACAGTGGTGATTCTTGGCATCTCCCCCCTCTCCCATTCTTTGTAGGCAGCATTCAAAACTATGAGCAACTTTTGAGAACTACCCTTATTTTTTGTGGCTGTCTTTTATAATATTTATTATTTATTATATAGGGTTTTTCTTTTCTGTTTCTTGACTTTGTATTGGGTGGGGCTTAGGCATAGATAGTTAGCATTTAGAATTTTAGAATTAAATACCAGCGTGTTTAGTTTTATAATGCTTATTGAGTAACCGTCAACCGATGCATCAGTTCGACATTAATTCTTTTCTCTTCTCTCTTACAAATTGAGTATTTAATCTTTCTCTTTTTCTCTCTTCACAGACTCAAAAACCCGTCATAAAAAGATACCAATTTTTTTTCTTTTCTAGATTCTTTGTTTTGATATGCTCAATATGTCTATAATATAATCTTGGAGATTAAAACTCCATTCGTAAGAGATTAATTTTCTTTATTTTTTGTACATTACAATTTTTATATTTTATATAATATTTTAGGTATTTTTTTTAATGATTTTTTGAACAAAATATGTTTGTAAGAAATTGTCATTGTCATGGTTATAAGTTATTGTTCCCTATAAATTTCACTTTTTTTTTTTTTTAATATCATTTATAGGATCAATGATAGTCAGTAATTTTGTTTTTTGAAATCTGTTATAGCATACCAGTTATATAGTGGTTTTTTATCTTCTAAATCAATGAATTGTAAGTACATCTTGATTTTTATCATTCTCTTAATTCAGTGATCATGGGCATGCTTAAAATTAGATGATTAAAGGTGCACACAAATTTTAATTTGGTGGCCGGTTATTTATTTATTTATTATTTTCTCCATATTCTTAGAAAACTTCATTGTCTTAACAAAGGTTCTTCAAGTCTTTGTGTTATATCTCATAATATATATAGGCACATGTAACGTTATGCAAGTTTATGAATCTCCTTATAGTTGTATAGCCGTCTTTCAAACCTTTTTTTTTTTTTTTTTTAAGTTCATCTAGATGTTAGTTTCAATATTACATCTCTATCTTATTGGAATGAGAAATAAGCAAAATTAAAATAAATATTATTGTACCCAAACAAGAAAAGAAAAAAATTTGTTACATAAGTGAAAAAAATCACAATTTACAAATTTGAGTTATAGTGGGAGAAGGATAAAAGCAATGTGTGGAAACTAAAATTTGAGGAATTCTATCTAGAAGAAAAAATTGTTACATGATTGTAAAAGGTTTGGTAGTTATATGAATTAGAGTTGTACTGGGAGATGAACAATGAGTGAGTATAGTAATTTAAATTTGATTTAAAAATTATTTTTTACAATGCAAATATTGTCACGTGCGTTGCACGTGTGCATCAACTAGTATATATATATATATATACTACCTATAAAAAGATTAATGTAAGAAAAACTTTTGATTGACTAATATACCCTTATTTTAATTTTTAAATACACAACTACCTACCATTCTGTATATATAGGAAATATAGCAATATGAAAACTATAATTCTAAAACACATACCTTAATATATAAAACACAAATAGGAATTCAAAGGAAACGGAAACTATAATTCCTATATAATAAATAGAAATATATAGAAATATAGAAACTATAATTCTAAAACAACAGCCAGAACAGATACCTTAATATATTCTAAAACACATACCTTAATATATAAAACACAAATAGGAATTCAAAGGAAACGTAAATTATAATTCCTATATAATAAATAAACAGCTGGATTGTAAATTCCACTTTTTCCATCAAGAGTAGTTTCAACCTTCTCTCCACCTTTTTATTAACGGCGACTTCTCCCTTCTCTAGTAAGTTTTGCTCTACAAATCTATACTACCTATAAAATGTTAAATCTTAAAAAAAACTTTTGAACGACCAATATACCTTTATTTTTTTAAAAAAGTTACATATCTACCCTTCTTTTAATTGAAACACATAATAAACATTCTTATCATTTGGTAACAAATGAAAGTTAAATTTTAATTCAAACTCTTAACAAATTAAAGTTAGATTTTTACTCAAATTCTTTTTTTAGAGTAACTATCAAGTTGCATGATAATATATACGAATATAAACTCTTTAAATATTCCGTTTTATGAAGAAAAAAAATTCTGAATATATATCTAAAGAGTTTTTAATCTTTCGTTGTACTTTTGAATTTTAAACTTTATCTTTTATGAAAAATTATAAAATCTTTATGTATTTATTATTTCGTATAACTAATATTATTTAAAAATATTCACGTGCAACGCACATGTGCTATATATATATATATGTGTGATGATAGGTACCCATTTATATATTGGGAACATGGTAATACAATGGATGGCGCTCCATAATAAGAATTTACTATTTATTCAAATACCTAATATAGATAATTATTTATTAATATAAATACCTAAAATAGATAATAGTAACTTATTATTATGGAACGCCATCTATTGCATTAGGATGTTCCCAATATATAAATGGGTACGTATCATATGACTTTAGTCTCAATTGAGTCATATATAGCTCATTTCTTATTTCTTCTTTCTTCTTTCTTCTTCCTTCGCTAGATTGTGGAGAGCAGCAGAACTTTGTCAATAGATTTCTAGCTTACTCCTCTTCCCCGAGTCTCAACTTTGCTTCTGTATAGTTGTTAAAGAAAACGTAAGACTTTAATGCTTGGAAGACTTTTCCTTGAGTTGATTTTTATCTTCTTTTGAAATTCAAATCGTCCTCTTCTTTTCTTTTTCGCCCGTTTCTTTACTTTCTATATGTGTGTCTATATATATATATATATATATATATATATATATTCAGTAATATCAAAGTGATTGATCTTGGAAATATTGTAGGGCGTGAAGATGCTGGGAGTCAGAGGTCGTGGATGTGTTTTCGTTGTGTCATGCTGTTGCTTCATGTTTCTTGCGGTCGCACGAACTACTAGTCCTTCAGAAGGTGAGTTTGCAAGCGTTTCGATTTCGATATTCCTAAAATTTTGCTTGCTTTTAGTTCAGGATACTCACAATAATATAGTGAGAATTATTGAAAAGATATGAAACAGAAGTTGTTACGACTTGGGTTGTTGCTATGTATAGCTTCCTCTGATGCATAAGTCGAGTGGGCATGTGCAAATTCCTTTAGGGCCCCGTTTGGGCGTCCTAATGGAAATTAACAATTTTGGTGTATTTTATATAGTATTAAACGTACAAATCCATCACATTGAATGGAAAACCTCAAGAAAATGATGGTTATCATCACAAATGAGATTGGAAATTCAAAATAATGGCATTTCATGAATTTTAAATAATTTATCTCATAACATCAACTATAGTGACAACTCTAACTTTTTAAGATAGTCTCATTCAAGGTGGTGAACTTTTAATTTCAATACTATGTAAATTTTTTTTTTTTTATAAATTTCCATTTGGATGACTAAACGGCACTTACTAATTCTCATTCCTCATGAAAATCAATTTTATGATTTGTCTCCTTTTGCAGTTAATGCATTGTCAGCTGTCAAGAGCAGTTTAATTGATCCCATGAAGCATCTTAGAAATTGGAACAAGGGGGATCCATGTAAATCAAACTGGACGGGAGTGAAATGTTTTGATAGAATTGGGAATGATGGACATTTGCATGTCCAGGAGCTGTATGTTCTTTCTACACCAGTTTTTACCTTCTTCTGTATTTGTTCTTTTACAATCTTAACAGATAACGATTAAATGAAAGAATGTAAGTGTTATGATGCGAAAATGTGAACTATTTTCCCTTTTCCTAGATAGTGTTTTACTCCTTTCTTTATCTCTAACAATGCTGTTAATCTTTTTATTCCTGAATATAAGTCTTTGTAAAACAAAATTTTAACTGTGCTATTATTACTTCCCTCATGCTTGGTGCAGCCAGCTGATGAATTTGAGTCTCTCCGGAAGTTTAGCACCTACACTTGGCCAATTATTTTATCTTGAAATATTGTGAGTTGTAACATTTAATATGTGGACTGGGGAAGAAACTACATCATGTTGGTAAAGTTTTACGAGTAGTCTTTTCGTTGATGCTAATGCTTTATTCCGTTATTTTCTTGTGGTAGAGATTTCATGTGGAATGAAATAACTGGCAGTATTCCAAAGGAGATAGGAAATATTTCATCTTTGAAGCTCTTGTAAGTTGATTGAATAATATCTTACTTTTTTGGAACTTTTCTCATGGTTTTCATCTTCCATGCACAATCTTCGAAATGAAGTCCTATCATACTCTTGTTAACCCTGTTTGTTTCTCCATCATTTAATCTATCGATCTCTCCTTGTGCAGGATGGGCCTGCATATGTATGTATACATATATTTTTGGTAGGGGGGGGTGGGAGAGTTAGCTTAATATACATTGTTGGTCCATTCCCGAATAGTAGTGTTAAATAATTGTCTGACGTGAACGTTATGCTGCATGAATTTTATTGATGTCTGATCTAAAAATGGATCTAGGAATCGTAGAGTGAGTCCTCTTGGATTATTGACTTCTCACGACCATGCTTCCATCACGAAATTGACATATTACTAACTAGTATTATTACCGAAGTTTAAGTGGGAGGAGCTCCATTGATTATGAGGAAACATAGAAGGTTCATCAATCAATTGCTGCAGCATTCAGGAATATCTGATACTTCATGAGAGGAATAGTTTGCAGACTTTTAGGATTATTACCAAAAGAAGTTACCTGATTGATCTTGGTGTCTGTGGAAATTTATTAATTGAATTCATATTTAATACGAGGTACCATAATTTATTCTAAATGTACACTTCAAGGGCTCTTCAATAATACTGACTCCACGAGATTTGGTGTGTCCGTGTGTGTATGTGGATGCAGGCTCTTGAATGGAAACAAATTATCAGGTTCTTTACCGGAGGATCTTGGCTATCTTTCAAATTTAAACAGACTCCAAGTAGACCTGAATAGTATATCAGGACCAATACCCAAATCTTTTGCAAGCTTGGACAGTCTTAAACATCTGTGAGTATCCATGTTCAAGGTAAAACTAATCCCAGTTGGGATGGAGTTTGGCTTTCTTTAATATTTATTATCTGCATATATGTGACTTTTTGCAGCCACATGAACAACAATTCAATTAGTGGTCAAATTCCTTCTGAGCTGTCCAAATTATCCAAACTCCTTCACTTGTGAGTTAATACATCAGTTTCGTCCCCCTCCCCCTCCCCCTCTCCCACGCACCCCACCCCACCCCACCCCCGTCCAAAAAAAAAAAAAATCCATGTTTTTACTCTTCAAAATTGTTCCATATTGATATTTTTTGACTAGTCACTGAGGTTTTTTTGGTTGATGAGACAAATTTTTACAGGCTTCTGGATAATAATAACTTATCAGGGTATCTTCCGCCAGAATTTGCAAGCTTTCCGGACTTGCGTATACTGTATGTTCCTCCTCGCATTCTCTAGATTATTACTTTCGATTAACTGGTTCCCTTATTACATGATCTCAGTCTTTGAACTTTATTTTCTCGAATTAATTTGCTTCTTTGATGGTGGCGTGAATATTTTCATTCTTTATTTGACCATTCGGGGCAGAACAAAGCTTTAAGCAGACAAATTTTTTTTTCTTGCTTCAAAAGGATGACACACACAGGTGTAATTATTTTCCGAGTATAATGTAATAATTAGTTATGTATCTATTTATTTATTTTTACTTCCACCCACCAATGGCTAAGCTTCCAGTGTCATGGTGGTGGTTGTTGTGGAATCCGACTTGAGACAGTGAAAGGGACCATTTAGAAATAAAATAATAAAAAATCAACCCAGGAGGGAGAGGGCAGAATAGGCCTTGCTCCCTCTGAAAATGAAGGCCATAAGAGGCCACAAGAATGAAGGAAGATAATAAACTAGCTAATTTTTTATTTTAATAGAAATTTCTTTCAAATAATCCGTGTTTGTTGCTCCTCAGTCCCTACAACTTTCTTGATTGATAGTATGTTGTAGTGTATCATAGTTCTCTTTTTGGAAAGAGGCATGCAAGGGGCATTTCTTTTAATTGAAGTTTGTTTAATTTTGACATTGTTATTGAAACTGGTGCTATATGAGTAAAATTTTCAAATTGAACGGATTTTTTTAATTGCTTCTGACTGAATTTTCCAGTCAGAATCTTGTATTGCACACCTAGTTTCTACATTTTCTCTGTTTCTATCTTTTAATTTTTATTTCTTGTTGCAGTCAACTTGATAACAACAATTTCAAGGGGACTGAAATTCCAGCTTCCTATGCATATATGTCCAGATTAGTGAAATTGTAAGTGATATTGAAAAACTGTCTGCATTTATCAATGTACTCATGGATTGAAGTAATAATAAACGTTTATCAATGTTACTTACAATATTTGCTGTCTCTAGCATTGAATTGAGCACTAATAGATGCTTTCAATGATTGGCTTTGATGTTTCTTTTAAAAATGTAAAGTAACTGATGTTTCAAGCTCTGCAAACGCTTTAAGAGCTTTAATTTGATGTTTATCCTTGAGTGTAATTTTACAAAGAAAAAAAAATGTAAATTGCAATGTGTCACAAAAATCTGCTCAAAAATTGCTTATGCAATTTCATTCTCTCCGATTTGGCAGAAGCCTCAGAAATTGCAGCTTGCAAGGAACTGTTCCTGATCTAAGCGGGATACAAAACCTTAGATATTTGTAAGTTGTAAGTTTGAGTATTGTCCACATTTCTGTATAATTTTTATAATGTTCACCTTACGTGGGCGGCATTTACTCTTGTCAATTTAATGATTTTATTTCCAATTTATTTTGTGGCTGATAATTATGTGTATCTAACTTGTTGCTGGGTTCATGTTACAGAGATCTTAGCTTTAATCAGCTTACTGGGTCCATACCATTAAATAAGCTTTCTGATAATATGACAACCATGTACGTAATCGCAATGCAAACTTGCTAGTTGTTGACTAAGTATACTTCTATTCCTAGGATTTAATGTTCTTGGCTGCTACATCTTTTAGTAAATCAAAGATAAAATGTTGCATGTGAAATTAGTTGACTGTTCCCTATCAGTTATTAATTAGAGCTGAATGCGATAAATAAATATTCCTGTTAAGGAATTCTTTCTTCTCAACAAAAGTTCTTTTGCAGAGATCTGTCAGATAACCATCTCAATGGATCTATCCCCAGAAGTTTTTCAGATCTTCCTTCTCTCCAGAGACTGTGAGAATCTATCTAGCCATTCTCTTTTTCCGTTTCTTTTGCTTTCATTTCGCAATGTGGATTTTTAAGTTCCTGGTTGTCACAAATAATTTTATATATGATGCCTGCAATATTTGAGGTTTAACTTCATAGATATTTATAATTAATGTATTTTAGTTTAAGTTCATAGGATCTCCCAGTGGATTAAGGAATGATATTCTTGTGCATACTTGATAAGATGGTGTGATCTATTGTTTATTACAGGTCACTTGAGAATAATTTTTTGATTGGCTCTGTCCCTGCTAACATTTGGAGCAACATGTCCTTCAACACAACTACTAGACTTACACTGTAAGACCTGAGACCAGAAAATTAGTATTACAATTTGGACTTATTCTTCATTGATTCTATTGGAACACTTACTATGGTGAAGGTTCTTGTTTACGCTTTAGATTGACTAGAGATGACTTTTTGAATGAACCTTGTAAGTACACTAGTCTGGCTTTATGTAAAATATCAGAATCCTACTGATTTTTCACTTTGTTTTTCGAAACTGCAGTGATCTTCGTAATAATTCACTCTCAAGCATTTTTGGAGATCTGAATCCTCCGGAAAATGTCACCCTAAGGTATGCTTCTCTTTTATAAACAATAATACATCAGCTTTGATGCTTCCCCATGATCCATTTTCTTTTTAAGTTTAAAACCTTTTCAATGTTACATTCTCCGCTAGAGAAGGTAATATATGAGTAAAGTGCACTGTTTGCTCTAGGACATTATACTTGTGCTTCTGAGCCTGCTAGAACTTTTGAAGCATGAGCTTAGGTTGCATGGAACCCAGATTGCTGAAGACGAGCGCCATGTCCTTCCAAAGTCAGTTTCTGAAACCAACGACCTATCTACTGACTACTGATTCGGTAACTACAGGATTCTGAACTTGAAACATCTCAGGCGCTGGGACAGGATTGTGGAACCCATTATGAGATTCATAGCAAGAAATCTCACATTCTACGGCCTTTAGGATTCTTCAGAACCCTTAATTTTCAGTTGATTTCAATGTTTCTCTAGTGTAACTTGTCAAACAAAAACTCGCTATTATGGTCAACTGAATAGTGGAAGAGGAAGAATAAGCAACGAGAGAATCATATCTAAAAAGGCAAAGTTTCATTAGTTATTTGATTCGAGTGCCATGTAAGTAATCTTTCCAATGTTAAGTTCGGGCATTTGAGACTCTCCAATGGCTATAGGAAGCTCTTTTTTAAGTGTCCCAATGCGTAAAGCTATAAACAAGAAGTGAAGAAAGCCATTTTCTTCCAGTATCCAGCAGTTTTAATTTAAAATTCCCCATTCTTTTCACTTTTCCGAATTTGTCTAGCAATTTTTTGGGACTTAACGTTTGATCCTTGTTATTTGTATTTGATCTCTATCCTTTATGCTCTTTTTATTGATGTTCTTCATTTTCTCAGCAGTTAACACTTTTTGCGCTCTGCATGCTACATACTTACCATGTAATTATTTTTTTCTTACAATATTTTGACTCTAAATCAAGCATTAGTTTAATAATTCATGTCTTGAACAGTTTACAAATTTTCATTAAATACTAGTTATTTCTTTCATTTGTTTAAAGTTGATATTAATATTGATATAGATATCAATATTTATATTTTTTTGGACCATCAATATCAGCATTTAAATCCATGTGTTTGACATGGCTGTTGATGGACATCTAATTAATTTCATGTTTAGTGGCAAAAGGGAGGAAGAAAGAAAGAAGTAAATGGAGAATTGTTTCCAAAAAATGGATGCAGACGCATACCTGTGCTCCATTTTTTTCACAGTTTGATGCTTCCACCATGATCCTGTGTCCTAAGATATGGGGAATTGTCGGATTTAGCAGCCCACCTTATATATCCCCCAAAGTTCATGTCATATAGCTAGTAATCAATGTTTTGATTCTTCATGATCACATAAAAGTTAAGACTTAACATATAGAAATTTGGATTAATATGTCAAAAGCGAAGAAGTTTTCGATGTTTGACTATTAGATATCATGTAATCTGCATGCGTATACCTGTGATCACAACTTATTGGAGCTTTTGGTTTTCCTTTGTTGCATGCATTCTTCATTTTATACATGCTTTCACGCGATAGACTGCCTTTCTTTACCATTTTCAATTGCACATGAGGTTTGAACTATTGTATAATTCCTATTCAAGGGTGTTCAAACAGGAAATCAGGATGCATTATACTAGTTGTGAATGTAATTATCTTGCATTTATGAATCTCAAGGACTTAGAGACCAAATGTTGGTTTATATTCTTCAGTCGCTTATTTCACTTTGTTTCCGTTGGAAATATAACACATCCCACATTGGTTAATTATAAACTTTGACATGACTTCATATATACCTGTTTAGGCCCTCCATTTATAAGCTCCGTTTCTATCTTGTATGACTTCATATATACCTGTTTGGACCCTCCATTTACAAGCTTAGACTTTTAAGTTGGAAGCCTAACATCATTTCTAATTAATTTTCCACATGTTTTTTTGTTTTTTTTTTTTTCCATCAATAACTCTCAAATCTTATCATTTAGCAGTTTTTCTTCAGGCTTGGAGGCAATCCCATCTGCAACAATTTGAACATACGTAATATTGGCCAGTTCTGTGGATCTGAAGCTGGAGGGGATGGGACGCCTGAAAGCTCATCAAATTCAACAATGATTTGTCCTATTCACGGATGTCCTGAAGATATTTTCTATGAATATGTCCCTGCATCCCCTGTGCCGTGCTTTTGTGCATTACCTCTTAGAATTGGATATCGGCTGAAGAGTCCTAGTTTCTCTTATTTCCGTCCATATGAGTATCCATTTGAGAAGTATTTAACTAGTGCTCTCAGCTTGGACTTGCATCAACTATCAATCGATTCATTCGTCTGGGAAGAAGGACCTCGCCTAAGGATGTATTTGAAGCTTTTCCCAGTGTTCGATGCTAATCATACAATATTTAATACAAGTGAGATTCAGAGAATTAGAGGCAGATTCACGTCATGGGACTTTAATGGTAGTGACTTTTTTGGACCGTATGAGCTTCTCAACTTCACTCTCCTGGGGATATATTCAAACAGTAGGTATTTAAGCCTTCATCTATTTCTAGGTCAACATTAAAGATTTACAATACTAGATAAAGTGATGTTAAAAATCACATTTTTTTTTCTTTTACGTGTATAGTCAAATATAGATTATATGGTAATCATGAAATACTGGCAAACTGGCGTTTCCATGAAATATTACAACTTGTTTAGTGTTGTGGAAGAGATTTGCTTGCTTTCAAGAGCAAAATCAAAGCAGGTTTTCCTTTTAAAAACAATGTCGAAAGATGTTTAGGAAGCTTAGAATTTGCAATTTTAGTTTAACTGGTGGACTGCTTGAGTGCTTTAATTGTTTCACCAACTGTTGCACACATTTCCAACAATATTGAAAGATGTTTAGGGAGCATAGAATTGGTAATTTAGCCTAACTTGTGGACTGCTTGAGTGCTTTGATTGTATCACCTACTGTTGCACACATTTAGGAAAACATTGAAACAAGTTTGTCTTAAAAAGAAAAAGGAGAAATTTAAAATGCAGTATATTAGTTTATATTTTATAATATCTCCAACTTAAATCAATTTTTGATTTATTGTAAAACTAGGTGAATATATCCCTCTAATTAGGCTTATTTCTCTTCAACATGTAGCCTTATATGATTATTATTAATGTAGCTGTTTCCGAGACTCGAAGGGAAAGTATTAGCAAGGGCATTTTGGCAGCCATTATAGGGGCCGCTGCCTGTGCTCTTATGGTCTCTGCAATACTTTTCCTTCTGACTGCAAGAAATCGAGCTAAATTCAAGAATAAGCTGTTGAGGAAAAATTTATGTAAGTTTTTTAACATATCTAACTAATATTTTTTCTTTCTATAATCAAATATTAGTTTTATTATTGCTGAAGAAAATAATGTGAAATCCTTATTACTCTGCAGTTTCAAAGATTTCCCAGAAAATTGATGGTGTGAAAAGCTTCACTTTCAGAGAGATGGCAGTAGCTACCGACAATTTCAACATCTCAACACAAGTTGGCCGAGGAGGTTATGGAAGAGTATTTAGAGGCATTTTGTCTGACAACACAATGGTGGCCATAAAGCGTGCAGAACAAGGATCCTTACAGGGTCAAAAAGAATTCTTGACAGAGATAGAATTGTTATCAAGATTACATCACCGAAACCTAGTTTCATTGGTTGGATACTGCGATGAAGAAGGGGAGCAGGTGCGTTAACTGGCAGTTCTCAAACTACTAAATTTGGCACATTTATGTCATCCTTGACTGCAAGATGGGCTTCAGAGAAATACAGACATGTCCAGATCGCGTCAGTTGTTGGATTTCCAAATCCTAAATAAATTAAATTACATTGAAGTCTGTCAAGTAACAAGCTGACCATTAAAATCACACCCCAAATCATTCTAGTTACAAAAATACCTATGCTTGCTCACCTACCATTGACTATTCAAGCCAAGTATGGAACTGGTTGAGCTCGGTTTGTTTCACTAGTGAGCACTACCTTTTAACTTGAGCTATGCTAGGCCAATGAACGAGCCTGACTGAGCTCTTAGAAAGCCATGGCTAGAGCAGCTTGGTTAGTTTTACAGATCTACATGGGAAATATTCCCCCGACATTTTTTTAACATGACTTTCTTAATTTTCAAGTCCTCTCTATCTCTCTCTCTCTCTCACTGTTGATAATTTTGATTTTTGTTAAATGGGAAAAAGGTGTAGAATGGGGATGATGACTTCCCTGTGTTAAATGTGAGTGCCCTGTAAATAAACTTGGTCACAAATTGACATTGGTTGCAGAAATAAAGTGATTCAGATAAGGAAGGTGATTTTTTTAAGAACTTCTCTAGAGGCACACTGAAATTATTATTGCAATTTAAGTGTATGTGGATGAAACTATTATTTTCCTAAGTAAAACTGGCACAATTGAAAATTGACAGAACTAACAGGCTTGTTATGCATGCCTTTAAGACCTAGGTGACATAGATGTTGTTTTCTTCCAAGAAATTAAATGTGTGTTATGCTCCAATGTTTAGATATACAAGGATTTACTCCACTATAAAAATTACTTATCTGCTTATGATGCATCTGCAGATGCTGGTTTATGAGTTCATGCTGAAAGGCTCATTGCAGGACTGGCTTTCTGGTATGAAATTTTCAAGATTTATGGTTTCTAAATTTTTTGTCCTATTATGCTCCGAGCTCCCTGATGCCATACTTCTTTGCTGTATTTTTATTACTTTTCAGAAGCTCTGATATCTTTTAATGTAAGTTTGGGATGTTTGTGCATTGTTCATATTATTAGATTAAGAGGGCTTTTTAAAGTGAAGAGGAAAAATCAATGTGGTTTGCCATTCTAATTTGTGTAAACCGTTGACTCTTGGGGATGATCCTGTTTCTCAGTTGGTAGCTCTCAATATCATAATCACCATTTTGATTCATTTTGTTCATCTAGCTAAATTCTCTCACTGTTCTTCTAATCTGAATATTCGAAAAATCCTCACCATTGTGAAAATGAAATCATGTTTTGGGAATAGAAATTATATCTAAAATTTTATAATCATTTCTTTTTCTTGGCAAGAAACTAGTTTCTACTGTTGAACAGACTCCCAACTCATGCTCTGACATTGTCTCTTTATTTCCTAAATGTAGACTCACTTCTCAAGATCTTCAGGACATAGTATATTAATAAATTTGAATGATTGTGTGGTGCTAGTTCTATATTTAACATTCCTTTTCCCTATATCCTAAATAGATGATTACTGTGATATGACAGCTGAAGCTAAAGAAAACCTGAATTTTGGAATGAGGTTACATATTGCATTGGGTTCAGCTAAGGGCATTCTTTACCTCCATACTGAAGCGCAGCCTCCTGTATTCCACCGAGATATCAAAGCCAGCAACATACTTCTGGACTCCAAGTTCACTGCTAAAGTCGCTGATTTTGGACTTTCAAGGCTTGCACCTGTCCTGGATGATGAAGGGAATGTGCCTAATCATGTCTCCACGGTCGTGAAGGGAACACCAGTAAGTTTGACCCCACACACATTGTTAAACCACATACTCATGAACATATGAAAGATATTGTTAGAAGAGATTTTTTATATTTTACATTTTTATCTTCTTAATGTTCTTCCCAATTCTCTTGGTTTGTATTCGGATTATTTATGCTTAGAAAGTTTTATGCATACAAAAATCAGATCTTTATTTGTGTCATTAAAATTGAATTTTATGGAAAAATATATTCTTCTTCTTCTCTTTTTTTTTTTTTGGCTGGGTGGGGGGTGGGGGTTGGGGGTTGGGGCATTCATCTTCATGAAATATCATGGTTTTTTTCAGTAGATTAGGAATTGTTGTTATTTAAGTTGTTGAAAATTCAAGATATGCATGTGACAAGGGAATCAGGAGTGTAATAATTTGTTCATACTCTTTCAGTCTGTAATGATACCAGCCATGTATATACCCAAATGACAATGTTTAATGAACTAAACTTTTTATATGTTGGACTATCCTAATTCCTTGAAAATAAAGGAGTTTAGACTCGGTTTGTAGTACATCGGCATTTATGCCCAAAAGATATCTGAAATCAGTATATGAGCTTGCGTGATTTGTGTAGGAAATTTTGGTAATATATCATCTAAATTTACTGGCTAAAAGCATAAAAACTTATTGGAGAATGTTGCATTATTTGGAGGGGTTCTGTTCTCTTCTGTGGTTTTTTGTTTAGTCTTGGTTTTTTGGGCAGAGTCTCCTCTTTTTGCTTGCTTTTTGGCTTGCTGTTTTGTTTGAGTGACTCTGTGCTGTTTTATTTTGCTGTTTTTTGGCTTCTTTATTGGACTTCTTGTCGAATTTGTATTCTTCCGTGTGATTAATACAATTTATTTCTTATCAAAAATAAAATAAACAGTTGGGTTGTTATCACGTTTCTTACCAGAGAATTGACCCATTGGGTTGGGAACTGAGTTGCATAAATGATAGGGGATTAACTTCTTAATTGGAGCCAGCCCCCTGTTTCTTCAGATCTAAGTTTTCTAGTTCTTAAATGCAACGTGGCATTCTTGTTCATGTGATAACTCTCTTACCGAGTGATTGTATTTCCAGGGTTACCTCGATCCAGAATACTTCTTGACCCATAAATTGACAGACAAAAGTGATGTTTATAGCCTTGGAGTTGTATTTCTGGAGCTCTTGACGGGTATGAAGCCAATATCACATGGAAAAAACATCGTCCGTGAGGTACTTTCCTTTTCTTTTTCTGTTTTTTTTTCCTCTTCTTTTGTGCTGAGTGAGGTATCTTCCTACTATCAAACTGCTCTTCAAGGTGTATTGTTCCCTATGTGCTTGGTGCTCACTTAATTAACTAGAGCATATTGAGGATTTAAAAAAAATTGCAACTTGGATCAATCATATTATTAGTATGATGTTATGAGGACTTATCATTCTTGTTTAATTTTTTAGCCAAGATTGGTTCTGAAATAACAAATTTTGCCAAAAATAAATTAAGATCATTATCACTTCATATCAGTGTGACTGTGTGAATTTAATGTGCCAAAATTGAAATTATGTTTTTTCATCGTTTCGCTGGAAGTTTAAATCATAACATCTAGTTCCACTATGTAAATTTCTCATTCAAAGAAGAGAAAATGAGAATTAAGGAATAATGGGTACTGAAGAATCCAAAAATTATATATTTGGTTTCAGGTGAATGTGGCTCATCAGTCGGGCATGATGTTCTCTATCATAGACAGCAGAATGGGTTCTTATCCACCTAAATGTGTTGAGAGCTTTGTAGATTTGGCCCTCAGGTGTTGCCAGGACGAGCCAGAGGAGCGACCATCAATGTTGGCTGTGGTCAGGGAGCTTGAAAACATACTCCAATTGATGCCAGAGATTGACACCACGTTGTTAGAATCAGCATCCATACATTCTGCTAAGCCAGCACTGTCATCTTCGTCCAATGTGACCGGGCAGTTATATGTGTCATCAAATGCATCAGGAAGTGATCTTGTAAGTGATGTCATTCCAACGATTACACCTCGCTGACACCGAGAGAAATCTCTAGTACTTTCTCCGCTTTTCTTCAGGAATTTCTCGGGTGCATTTTTGGGAATGTAAAATGGGTTTTCTTCTTTATTTTCTGTTTGAACTTATGCATTGAACAGTGAGACAAATGGTGTATATTAATGTGTATTTCCAATCCTTTTTGTAAGATAATTTATGAAGATAGCTGATAAATGTATTGCTAATAAATATAGCTGTCACATGTTCAAGGTTCATTCTTAAACACGTCACAAGGCCCACAAGGGCCGGTTATGGTGAGGCCATATAGATGAAAGATGGACAAAAGATGACCTTGAAACCACACAAATAGAAGGGATCTAAAACGGATCTTACATAATCGCATAAGCCAACGCGCGACTCTTTTAACGTTGGCTTCTTCCCTTGATAGTGAAAACCACCCTACAACCCGCCGAAGACAACCTTGATCACTAGTGAAATAGGGGACGTTAGGTACATAACCCATAAATTTCCAGGCTGCTTCTAAGCCATGTGCTCTCGACTTCCTCTAACCCAACCCATGCGCTGATGATAAAAGTGCCAGGAAAAAAAAAAAGAAAGAAAGAAAGAAAACTCTATTTAGCTGTGTAAACCGCCGGATTCTCTTGGACATTTGGCTAATTGTCTTCGAACCATTGCACACTTGGAATTCGAAGGCGCGTGGGGGGCATACTGTTTCACAAAATTTCATCATAGAATGATCACAAGCGCCAATCAAACCACGTATACTCTTTCATCCTCGTACAATTATTCAATTTAAAATATTGGGACCCTGAGGTAATCCAGAAGAAATCATTGTGCAAGTGTAGTTTCGAACACAAGACGCCTATCCCAAAAGCCAGCTTGCCACTTGAGCTAAACCCTCGCGTCCCTCCCTATCAAAATTTGTTACTCTTATCCTAACGTTTTCATTTTATTGAACTCAGACCAGACCCGTTTGACAGATTTTAGCGGCAAAATTGATCTACACATTGGCGCTTACTCACCGTCTGTTACGTGCAGCGTGTCGTATCTGAGAATCTTAATGCGTTTTGGGGACAAGGGGGGTTGAGAATCGACACTCCAGTATTTATGTCTTAGACGAAGATCTGTCCTTGAGCGTTGAGAAAATTCCAAAAAAAAAATCTTACCCTCTCTGTCACTGTGTGTCTCCCACAAAATTCCATCATCACCATGTACTGGATTTTCTGCTTTTCCTCGTTTCCACACCCCCTGATTGACTCTATTCAATTCTCTTCCATTTTAAGCTTCCGTGCTCTGACCCTGAATTGCATCACAGGTTTTGGATATTTCTCTTCACTCTCCAGCGATATATTCGTGTCTATATATTTTAAAGAGTGTCATTTGGATTGTCGAAAAATGTTTAGTAAAATGTTATTGAGTTTATTCATTCTGAACCGACTTTCTGTTTGGTTCCAGAGAACACCGAGGGAAACTAAAGGGAAAGAAATTTGAAGTCTCAACTTTGCTTCTGTTTAGTTCTGAAAGAAAAATAAAATGGAAAAAAGATTATACATTGCGCATCACTTTCACATTTTCATTTTCACTACTGATTAATGATGCCAAAATTATTGTTATCACCTCAATCGTATAAGCCAATACAATAGGCGATGGTTGTAATGTTGGCCGGTTTCCTTCAAAGTGAAATCTACTATTCCACACAATAAAGATGCGTGAGAAACATACAAGGCTTTTGATAGATACCAAATGACATGAACCTTTGGATGGAACTCGCTTCTAAAAACCATTTTGAACAGGGGAGGATGAGGGCATAAGTGGGATTTTGATTACAATACTTGTTGACGTGTTTAACTGTTTTTGGCTTTGACCCGACTAGGGTATGTGAGAATCATTTTTGGGACAGGGTCTCGAGAATCGACAGTCTCATATTTATAGATTGGGATTGGGACGAGACCCGTTGTGAAAATTCCATGAAAGGGCATATCAATCTCTCAATCTCTTTCACTGTACAGGCACGTATCAAACACGCATGACGACACAGCCAGCTCGCAAATCGTTCTCTCCCACAAAACTCCGTCATTCCTGCTTGAATTTTCCACAATCCCTACTTGACTCTATTGACTTCGTTCCAGATTTTTTTATGTGTTCCATATTTTCTCTGAGTGTGGATTGCGTCAATATATATGATTGCAGTCTCAAGTGAGTCACATATATAAGTATTTTCTGTCTGGTTCCCGAGAAAACCGACTAAAGGTGAAGGACTTGGGACTGAGGAGTAAGCTAGAAATCTATTGACAAAGTTCTGCGGCCCTCCCCAATCTAGCTTTCTCCTCTTTCCCAAGTCTCAACTTTGCTTCTGTATAGTTGTTAAAGAAAATGTACAACTTTAATGCTTGGAAGACTTTTACTTGAGTTGATTTTCATCTGTTGGAAAGAAGTTCACTCAGTTATAAATTGATCACAATGAATGCTCACTTGAGATTTCTAGGGTTTTAATAAAGATGACAATGAATGTTGTTTTTATCTCAATCAATTGCTTATAAATGAGTTCAAGTGTTGCTCTTATAGCCCTTAGGTCTAATATGACCGTTCTATAGCATTAAATGCCAGGAAAAGTAGTTGGGTGACATTAAATGCTTCAAATGACTGTTTAAAAACTAGCCGTTATGATCTCCCTGATAGATTCGATTAATTAAAAGTTAGGTTTTAGTCATTTGAAAATTTCAGAGGACATTTTCCAAAAGAAATGCCTCAGATAAGTTAGTCGTCTGCAAAGATCTTTTGGTCAACTGAAATGGTATTTTGGTCGTTTGAAAACAAAGTTTTGGACGACTGAAAATTCTAAAAGACATTTTCTAAAAAAAATGCCTCAAACAAGTTAGTCGTCTGAAAAGACCTTTTGGTTGACTGAAATGGCATTTTGGTCGTCTGAAAACAAAGTTTTGGACGATTGAAAATTCCAGAAGGATGAAAAACTTGAAGATCAAGCCTGAAATTTTTGGTTGTTTGAGATGGCACTTTTGGTCATCTAAAAAGACCTTTTGGTCGTCTGAAAGTCCTAGGTTTCAGAAAACAAATTTTACAATAGTAAGTCCACTAACTTGACAGTTTCTGACCAAAAACCATTTGTATCTTTTAAAATAGTTTTACTACTTTATAAAGACCTTAGAAACCTAAGTGAGCATAGGATGGATCAATCTTACACAATGGTCCTAAAACATTTAAAAATCTAAGTTGAATGATATAACTTTGAGGTTCTATAAGATTATTCTTGTGACATGAGTTATATAGCCTGCTTTGTGATTCCATTTGAGCCATTTTGTGAAGTGTACATTATAATACTTGTCTCATCAAGAACTTCACTTGTTATTAAATATAAATCAAAACATCTAAACTTTGTTAATCATCAAAACGATGAGGGATTGAACCCTTGGGGCCAACACAATGTTTAATGAACTAAACTTTTTATATGTTGGACTATCCTAACTCCTTGAAAATAAAGGAGTTTAGACTCGGTTTGTAGTACATCGGCATTTATGCCCAAAAGATATTTGAAATCAGTATATGAGCTTGCGTGATTTGTGTAGGAAATTTTGGTAATATATCATCTAAATTTACTGGCTAAAAGCTCAAAAACTTATTGGAGAATGTTGCATTATTTGGATGGTTCATCAATCTAAACAGTTGGGTTGTATCACGTTTCTTACCAGAGAATTGACCCATTGGGTTGGGAACTAGGTTGCGGAAATGATAGGGGATTAACTTCTTAACTGGAGCCAGCCCTCTGTTTATTCAGATCTAAGTTTTCTAGTTCTGAAATGCAATGTGGCTTTCATTATGCTTATTCATGTGATAACTGTCTTACTATGTGATTGTATGTGCAGGGCTAACTCGATCCAGAATACTTCTTGACCCATAAATTGACAGACAAAAGTAATGTTTATAGCCTTGGAGTTGTTTTTCTGGAGCTCTTGACGGGTATGAAGGCAATATCACATGGCAAAAACATTGTCCGTGAGGTACTTTCCTTTTTCCTTCTCTTTTTTTTCCCCCCTCTTTTTTCTTGTGCTGAGCAAGTAGTTTCCTAACCCAAAAATGCTATCTTGGTGATTATCAGTTACTGTTACATATGTGCTCAGTGCTCACTTAGGGAACCCAAGTATATTCAAGGTTTAAATAAATTTGCAATTGTTTGCAATCACATTATTATGATGTTATGAGGCCTTATCGTTCTTGTTTAATTTTTTAACCAGAATTTAACAAATTTTGGCCAAAAAAAATTTAGAACATTATCACTTCATAATTCAATTTGCGAAAACTGAAGTATTGTTTTTGTCATGGTTTCACCAGAATTTTAAATCAAAACATCAAGTTCCACTATAAATTTTTTATTTAAAGCAGAGGATGAGTATTAAGCAATGATGGGTACCGAAGAATTCGAGATTCATATATTTGGTTTCAGGTGAATATGGCGCATCAGTCAGGCATGATGTTCTCCATCATAGACAGCAGAATGGGTTCTTACCCTTCTGAATGCGTTGAGAGGTTTGCAGATTTGGCCCTCAGATGTTGCCAGGACAAGCCAGAGGATCGGCCATCAATGTTGGATGTGGTAAGGGAGCTAGAAAACATACTCCGATTGATGCCAGAAACTGGCACCACGTCGTCTAAATCCGCACCCACAGATTCTGGTACATCTGCATCCCATGTGACATCAGATGTGTCAGGGAGTAATCCAAGTGGTGTCATATCAGAGATTACACCTCGTTGACACCCAGAGAAATTTCTTGTACTTGCATTCCTTTTCTTTCAGAATTTCTTATGCAGTTATGAGCATTTTGGGAATGTGAAGAGAGTTTCATTTTATATTTTATGTTTCGCCTTGTGAATTGAACAGTGAGACAACTGGTGTGTATTAACTGGTGTTTCATGTCCTTCATACCCTGAGCCTCCATACTCTACTGAAGTATTGAACTTCGTCTAAGCTTCATAAAATCCTTTTATATGAAGATTTCGATAGGGGTCACAAGTTCCACTAACTTTTTTTTACAAGCAATCCAAAAAGGTTTCAGTGATTCTCTTCTTTGATTATAGCCCGATTCTGTGGATGATTCATAGTCCTTGGATCATAATTTTAGATTGAGTTAAGGGTAGAATTGTGAAGTCAGCCAGGAGATGGAAGACCGTTGTCGAAGCCTAGCTCCTTACATCAAATTGGAACTTTCTTTGAGGGGACTGGCCAATTTTTTTTTGAAATTTTTTAATTTTCTTAAAAACTAGCAGGGGTTGCCGGTCATCAAGAGGTTTTTATGCCTGTGAGCCAGATCTTGCCATACATGTTACCATGAGGCGCCACGTGGCAACAAGAGTGATCCGACGGACACAACTCAACAACTCTTAAACGATGGCGTTTTGCCCCACAGTTTCAAATTCCTCCAACCCCAACAACCCAGTTCTTGATCTCGGTCGCCGGCGAAATCTCGTCCATCTAAGATTTGCTTTAAACGACGCCATTTGGCTAACCAAATCAAAAAGGGTTTTTAGCTCTTCATTCGAAATTCAAATTAGTTCTCTTACTTCGATATATGCTCCGACGAACTCAATTTGCTCCGGTGAACTCGATTTCATCATCCAAATTCTCAACTATCCCCAACACAAGAAAATAGAGATAAAGACAGTGGAGAGTGAGACGAATTCATCAACAGAAGAAGAAGAATATTTTTTTTTTATAAAAAAAAAAAAAAGACAAAACCAAATCTCATCCACCATCGCCCCAGGCTTCGCCGCCATTGCCCCACAAGGAAGACGATAGTGCGTTTCGTGAATTTGGTGGCAACATGCCAATAAGAATTTTAAAATTAAAAAAAAAATGTTGAATACTCTAGATCATGAGGTAGAGAACCAATAACCATCAAACCCATTTCTTTCATTATCTTCTGATGTCTTCTGATGCAAGAGTTGCCTCTTCTTCATGTTAATCAGCCATTACAAGAGCGTGGTGCCTACATATATATATATATAATGGTATATAGATCTAATGGACTGCCATTTCAGATCAAACTCTGTTTGATGGAGCTGCACAATTGATGAGAAGTTGTTGAATGACAGCAAGACAGCGTGTTGGGGTGGGGACTTAGTTGGACGAGATGTCTCCGGCGACGGTGCCGACGTTTTACATGGAAGGAGATCAAGAGGTTCGTTGTTGGGTGGGAGGAATGTGAGAAACCGGGCAAAACACATCCTTTCGTGGATTTGTTCGGTTGTGTCCGTGATCAGTCATATTGCCACGTGGCGCCTCAATGTAAAATGTATGGCAAGATCCTCTCTGCCATACAGTGGCAAAGGATCCTGTTCCAAATTACACAGCTAGTTCACCCACGGATGACCATCATTTTCCTTCCAATTCAATTTTGTTTGCTCTCATTTACTGTATACTTTGTATTTTATTTAAATAATACTGAACTTATTTCTATAGTATAAAAATAAAATAAAAAAAATTGATGTTGGACGGTCTATTATTTATTTGAAAAATAAGGAGAGGGCACATTTTTGGTAGGTGGCATTTATCTGATGTTATTTCTCCCCCCACCTCCGATTTCCCATCCTCCTTTTTTTCCCCATCCCATGGAATGATAAGAATACTATCATTCGTCCCTTGGAGATATATTCACCCTTCAATCGGTTTACCATTTTTACGCCTTGTAATGACATGTATGTAAAAATAAATAAAAGTAAAAATTAAATAATTATAATAATAATGATAGTGTATTTTTTTTCTTTCTTCCCTGTGAATTAGAACCCAAGGCTTAATTTCAGAGGACATGCCCTTTGTTCTTTCGTTCCCCATCACTCCTCTCCTTTGTTGGGTTTTTTTTTTTTTTTTTTTTTTTTTTTTCTGGGTATATTAAGAAGGGTTCAAAATCCAAATTTATTTTACTCTTATCTTTTTGGAAAATACTTGATTGTTCATCATGGAGGAACAACTCCTTTTCCCTCTCACTCATATTACGTCACGTGTAACAAATGCATGAATATATAAATACAAATATATAGATACATAATTATATTCATTTCGACACATAAACATATATAAATAAACACATAAATGTATGTTTATAATAACATATCATAAAAATACATATAAATAATTAATTTTTATTTATTTATTATACAAATGTCATACTATGAGTAAAAGGGAGAAGAACAACTGCTGGGAGGAGTCTGAGCATTATCCTATCTTTTTACCAACCTCCCTCGCTATTAGGCTTGTCCCACTTACCCATGTATTTTTTTGGAGAATTTTTTTTTTTTTCCCTTTTATGTATTATTAATTTTTTCTGAAATTGAGGTGTTTTCAACAAAGTATTTCCCAAACCCAGCTATGCTTTAGTGGTAAGACCCGTGTTTATAAGATCGGGGACGACCACGGCATGTCTAACATAGCTCGAGACATTTTCGTCTTCATCCTCTGATTGAGAGCCCAGAATTCAACGCGCCCGAGGCCGCTGTTTCATTTCTGTCGGAAAACCGCTCTTGGCCGCTTCTCGAGTCTAATCACCTTCCCCAGAATACCGGTTTCCTGCTATCCAAAGTCAGCTGATTTAAATATCCATTCCAGGTAACCGGTTTTCTGACGTCATCGGCGCTTTTCTTCTACCTTTTCTTCTTCACTTGGGTTCATGGTTTTGAGGTCAGCTATCAAAACAAAACAACATGCTCACATTGTATCATCATTATTATTATTAAATTCCATTTGACCACTTTCGCCGTTTCTTCTTTCCTTCATAATAAGTATAAAAAAAATAATAATAATAATCTTACTTTAGGGTTTATTCTTCGGAATCTGCGTGTCTCCCCCTCTAAGCATCGGTTTTGATGCCGTGTCGTGGAGTCGTTTTAGGGCTTTTTGGTTTTCTGTACTGGTAAGTTGGATTATCTGATTATGCTCTCATATCTGATTGAAATCGAGGAATTTTTTAATAATTAATGTTAGTTCTTTCTCTGTTTGATTGCTGAGCTCTCGTGGGAAAAGAAAACAATA
Source organism: Liquidambar formosana (assembly GCA_039720395.1). NCBI lineage: Eukaryota > Viridiplantae > Streptophyta > Magnoliopsida > Saxifragales > Altingiaceae > Liquidambar > Liquidambar formosana. The sequence continues at coordinate 50,119,470 of CM077821.1, read as the reverse complement.
TTTGGGAATCCTATGATCAGAGATTTCGTCTATTTTCCTACAACTTCTCACCATCCAAACAGACCTGGGTTGATTTATCGTCCCTCTTTTAGAGATGTTATTGCATTTCTCTCATTGATGGGTATTGATCGGAAAAGATCGATTTTTGAATTGATCATTAATTATTTAGTTTATTAGTATAAGAAGAAACTGAATTGGGGATTCACAGGCTTCATCGGTTGTCATTTTAGGTATCCTCGCTTCTTAATAGGTTTATAACATTGTGGATATTTTAGACAATTGCATTTGCAAAAATTATATGGTATCTCGTATATTTTTATTTTTATTTTTTGAATCCAATTATCTAGTAATTTTTGTTTAGGAAATCCTGCGAGACTTCCTCCAGATCTTGTACAACGGCAATTTTACGTTGAAGTTGTTTTTGCTTCTGAGATCTTTCACTAATGAAATTTCAACTTTGATTGCAGGAACGATTGGCTCTGAGGCACACATCCAACAACTTCTTATTGCTTATGAGAATTGCTTTCACAAGTTTGTGACGCATATATGACAACAATGCAATTGAGATTCAAACAGCCCCTGTTACTTTTGCTGTTTTTCGTGCTGTTATTTGGTTATGCTACAGCAGACTATGAAAAAGAAAATTCACAAAGCTTAAGGACTGCTCCACACAGGAACATAAGAAGCAATGTTATAGATGGCACTGGTACAGAGAATGCATTCAGTTCTGAGGATACTAATAATGGGTTGGGTGAGAAGAAGGGTGGTAACAACAGAGTTTCAGTGTCCACAGTTGCATTGTTTACACTGGCAATGGCTGCTGCCACTGGTTTAGGGGCAGTCCCATTCTTCTTTGTGGAGCTTGATCCCCAGTGGGCCGGAATATGTAATGGAATGGCTGCTGGAGTTATGTTGGCTGCTAGCTTTGACCTCGTACAGGAAGGGCAGGACCATGGTAGTGGCAATTGGGTTGTGATTGGGATTTTAACGGGAGGCATTTTCATTTGGCTTTGTAAAAAGGTGAAGACCCTTAGTCGTTCATGTTTTTTTTTTTCTACCCCACATTTTAAAATTGAGTTCCTGCTTCTCGATATTCTTGTTCTGTTGCCTTTATCAAAAAAAAAATATATATATTCTTGTTCTGTTGCATCATGCATAGAGACATTCTTTTTCATTCCAGTTTCTTTTTGAAATGTTTTCCACTGTCATACTGCAATCAGCTGTATTTATATTGATTATCTCTCCTCTCAGTGTGTGTGTGTGTGTATAACTGTTTAATTTTTTTCTTAAAAGATATGCTTAGATATACCAAGATCTCATTGTCTCGCATCATTTTCTGTCATTCAGTTTCTTGAACAATATGGGGAAATGAGTATGTTGGACATAAAAGGTGCAGATGCAACGAAAGTCGTTCTTGTTATTGGAATAATGACTCTACATTCCTTTGGTGAGGGCTCTGGTGTTGGAGTTTCCTTTGCTGGCTCAAAAGGTTTCTCTCAAGGCCTTTTGGTAACTTTGGCTATAGCTGTGCATAACATACCAGAGGGTTTAGCTGTCAGTATGGTGCTTGCATCAAGGGGTGTTTCTCCTCAGAATGCGATGTTGTGGAGTGTAATTACATCATTACCCCAGGTAATAGTCAAATATGTTATGCTATGCTGATTAACTGGCCTAGTGGATGGATAGACTAATTCTACGATCAGCTTGGTCATGTGTTATCCATTAATTGGCCTTTTATATGCATGTGTGATTTATTTACTGTAACACCCTAAATGGCTACACATTGGTTTCTAATTACACTTGCCAAATAGAGAAAAGCATAAGACAACCACATTTTTTATAGTTTGAGTATTTAGAAGGGTTGAAATTATAAGCTTAACGTTTACTTAGATATCTTCAACTGATTGGCAATTGACATATTTTGTAATGCAGCCCATAGTAGCAGTTCCTTCATTCATTTGTGCTGATGCATTTAACAAGTTCCTGCCTTTCTGTACCGGCTTTGCTGCTGGATGTATGATCTGGATGGTTGTGGCAGAGGTGCTTCCTGATGCTTTCAAGGTAATGTGCCTCACTGAATTCATGCATATTTGGTTGCATCTTTGAACTTTGGAAACTACTTAGCAGAAAGCTTTGGAACACTTTGATTTGCTTTACATGTTAGATGATCCAGTCGTGAAAAAAGTTCGCAAGAATGGATCATCTAACTTGAATGATTGGGAGATAATGGATATTTTGGATCTGTTGGAGTTTTTCCCCTTAATTCCCTTAGGGTGGGTGTAGAGATTATTTTTTTGCTCTCCAATGTGAGAGTGAGATTCTCTGTAAGATCATCTCCTTCATTTGATGGCTTTATCCTGGCCAAGAAAGTGTGGTCTTCTTATGTTCCATCTAAAGTGGTTTTCTTTATTTTGGACTTTTATCTTGAATGGAATCTATACTGTTGATCAGCAGTTTTTGAATGGGATATCTTCTTCCTAATCAGTGTGTATGTGTCAATGCTTGGAATAGTCATTAATTTTTGTTTCGCAGCTGACATACAGGCCATAGTAGCTCTTGTTATGGGGTATCCTTGGTTTTTCTGCAGTCTTTGAGAGATTTTTCCATAGCTGGCATATGTAGCTCTTGGCCCAAAATGTAATATGCTGTGGAAGTTCACTTCTTTGCAAACCTGCAAATAGAGAGATTAAATAATTTCTAATGGTCAAGGACTTTGATGTTCTTCAGGTTGTGACTAGAGCTAGAGTTTGTCCATTTACTTTAGCTTTAGTGTTGGATCTTTTAAATGGGAATTAGTAGGAGGTTGTAATTGACAGCAGGGTGGGGTGGGGGGTTGGTTTCTTTAGCATGTTGTTCTTCCCTATGTGTTGGGAACATGTGGCGCTTTGTTCTCTTTGGATGTTCTTGGCTTTTGGATTTTAGGCTCAGGTCTCGTTATTGACTTTTGAGAAATAGAAAGAATGAACACTAAAGCTCCAAATTTGGACTTTTAAATTTATCTTCGAACCTGAATGATTTCAGCAGTTAATCCTGTTTGTGTTGGCTTTTTAATTTTCCATTTCTAAAATATGATGCTAGTTTCTTCTGGATTTTTGGTTATAGGAAGCCTCTCCATCTCAGGTTGCATCAGCAGCTACACTTTCTGTAGCATTTATGGAAGCCCTTGGCACATTATTCCAAAATTTCAGCCATGGCTACAAGTAAGTTGTTTTGGAACTTCATGGTGTGTGTGTGTGCGTGCACGTGTGGGCATGCTAGATGAGATTTGAACCTTAGACCTACCCCAACCCCACCCCTTTACCACCTGAGCAAAAGCCCAGGGGGCTTGAACTTTATGTTGCTTAGGAGAATGCATAACCTCAAATAACTTCATTTATAAATGTTGCATGAGCCATTTCCCAACCACTTGGTGCCTGCCTGTAATATTTTTTCTTGCTATTCATATGTCATCTTTTTTTTTTTTCTTTTCTTTTCTTTTTTTTTTTAATTTCTTTCCTTGCTAATTTTGGTAACTCTTTGTCCTCTTAGAACCCTCTTGTTCTCGAGCTCTTCTCACTGTGTGATCATAGATTCCTGCATATAATGTGACCACATATCAGCTCATTTATATGATCACCTTTTGTAGTTTTCTGTTTCATGATCATGCCCCTTGTCTATTTGGACATACTCATCTCGACTATGCTTAACATGAATTATGGAGGCTTATGCCTCAAAACTGTGAGGAGCATGAGGTGCATGCCCAAAGCCTTGGGACTCATCTTAAATGAACAATGTTTTTTTCCAACTGAAAATGAATTTTGCCCGACTGATTGTTTTACTCGCCCCTCTGTGCTTCTGCATTGGAGGAACAGCCTCCTGCCTTCCCAGGTGAGTTGAGTGTGTGTATTAGGGCTGGATACCAATAGGGGTTAGGTTGCCTAGTTTCTCAATCTGGATCCTTGCGTCATAATATCCTGACCTAAACACTTCACAACATAATGTCTTGTTCTAAATCTTCTCATTCTGTGTGATCCAGATGGTTATTGTATTCGTTTATTTCTTTAAGTGAATTTCAATTGTTCTGCATTGCAGCTCAGAGGACGCTTCTGGGTTCTTTGTTTCACTCCTTTTTGGTCTTGGGCCATTGCTTGGTGGCATTGTTCTCGTTGCATTTGCTCTCAGCTTTCCGATCTTCAGCATGCTCTTCTCACAGGATTAGCCTCTGGCATTGCCTTTGTTCTTGGTGCCTGGCGACCACTGCAGCTTCTTCTGTCTTCAAAGATGGGGTTTGTTCCCCTTATTTTGCTGCTTGGAATGGGATCTACATTTGTCCATATTTCGACCTCCAGTATTTTGAAGGTCGTAGGTCATAAAAGAGCTTCAGTGAATGACTTGTCTGCAGTGACCGGCTTTTCAGTGAGTGTTCTCACCCTTCAGTCATTCTTGTCATGTGGAGCCATAGCCTTTCATGCATTGGCCGAGGGGCTTGCACTAGGAGTGGCCGCACCAAAAGCTTACGGGCTTGGTCGGCACATGGTCCTTCCTGTCTCTTTACATGGGCTCCCTAGGGGCGCAGCTGTGGCTAGCTGCATCTTTGGTGCTACTGATAGTTGGCATGGGTCCCTTGCAGCTGCTGCCCTGATTGGATTTGTGGGCCCATCATCTGCAATTGGAGCGATCCTTGCTGGAATTGACTACAGTGGTCTAGATCACTTGATGGTGTTTGCATGCGGGGGATTAATCCCAAGCTTTGGAAGAGTAGTTAAGAGGGCCATGAGGTTGGATGTGCGGAAGAGCATTTGTGGGCTCATGATGGGCATAGGATTTGCTACCTTGTGTTTAATGTGCACTAAATTTGTTTGTTTGTACACACCTTATTGCAATTCTGCGCCAGAGGCTGTCAGATGATAAGATCCTGTTGGAGCTCATGCGACGTGGTCATTGACTTGCGCTTACATTTGTGAATGCGGTTATGACAACTGTGCTTTGGGCGTATAAGTTTGGCATATGTTCAAGGTGGAAGCAGGGTCATGTATAAATCTGTAGAAGAGATTTTGTGGAAACTACATTTGGAAGAAAAAATTCTGCAAGAAAATTTATCGCCTGATGCAAGGAGGGGAGGTTCATGCAGTAGAAGTTGGCTCCAACGTAGGGCATAAATTTGATTCATAATCTCATTTGAGCGTAGGTTGATACTTTGTAACATACTGAAGTCAGATATCCATGATCTCAGTGCGTTTGGAGTCTTTCCTTGAACCCTCATGTTTATTCAAGTACAACATCATTTCTTTTATAGTTCACATCAATACTAGAGAGGTCTGTCAGTTAGAAAGAACAAGAATTGAACTATGACATGCATGTAACCATTGGGGGAATGTATTTGGATCTGACATTTTAATAAGATATGTGACCCCATTGAAGTGGTTAGCACAAACATACAAGTTGGGCTTCTTATTTCCTCTTTTTTTATTTCACTTTTTGTGTGTGTGTGGGGGGGGGGGGGGGTGGGTTTTGTCGCGGGGCGGCGGAAGGGAGAAAGCATAGGATGGCACCCTCTTTTCATCCTTCTTCCGAAATTGGCTTCTAAATAGAACTGGGATTTATGATTTTTTTTTTTTTTTTTTTTTTTTTTTTTGGATAATCAGCACCAACTCATCTCAGGCACATGCAGTCCTTACTCATATTGGGTAATTATAGAGTCTTGGGGGCAATTTCTAAATGGATTAAATACTTTTGTGAGTTTTGAGCACTTGACATACATTTCTTAGAGTGCTTATCAAAGCTTGACTTCCGATTAGGCTAGAAAGGCATTCATTAGGAAAGAGAAAAATTGTCATTCTTCCCAAAACGATATATTCAAACGGTATTTTATGGCTTCCATTAGACTAGGGCATTCGCCAGGAAAAAGGGAAAAAAAAAAATGATGTTCTCAAAGATGACAATAAAATTTTATGCATGAGGCTGCAAAACTTTCTTGGAGAGACAGGAAGATCACAAAATTACATGAGGTGATGGCTCTTGAACAAGCGAATTTAGGCACCGATGAAAACATACTAAACATTACTGGGATTGAAGAACAAACGAGCAAAAGATCAAGTTGCAGCAAAAGGGAAAAGATTAGAGAGAGATCTCGAATTGGCTCATCTCAACCTCAATCAAAATTCATTAAATTGACATCTCTCAAATTTATTTCGGAAAACGGATTTGGTACAATGTCATCCAGAAGCAAGCAATTTTGCCTTGATGCAGTGAAAAAGCATGATTTTTAAAGAACACAAAGAGAAATTGTCATAACTCGGGAGTTATATATCATAGATTAGCCGGAACCGAGGTCGCAAGAGCACTCAGGCGAGAAGATGTCACGCAGGCTGATTACTTTCTCTCCTCATCCACCAACTTCTCCTTTTCTTCAGCTGATCCGACCTCCACTGAAACCACTTTCCCTTCCTCAGCAACACTCTGTGATCCCGTTAACCTCGCCAACACCGACAAATGACATCCCTCCAAGAATATTATTGAAGCATCTCAGAGCCACCACGGAGGTCTTAAATGCCCAGGCAGGAAGCCCCTTTGCCAGCAAAAACTCGACTCCGTTCAACGTCTGGTACCTGAAATTACTGCTTAAACCCATGTGAATTGCCCAAGTCAGAGCATTCAACACTGTAGGGGGAGCCTTGTTCGGCGTCTCGAAGTTAGGATCCATCTTCTTCCTGATCTTAATCAACCCATTCGAGATTACGGTTCCAACGAGCCCAGCGGCGAAACCTACTGCAGCAAAAACGGTTCCTTTATACACAAAAGTCCCAAACCGATTCAGCAGGCTATATGCACCCGGTTCAAACATGTGACCCTTGGGACAATTGGCGAAGATGGCAGGGAGATTGGATGCAGAAGAAGACATGGTGGGTGCCAACATAAACATCGAGAGTGAAATTCAAGATGGATCCAACGATGAGGGTCGAGAAGACGAAGTCCAGTTCATTGAGTCCGAAGTTTGGACGAGACAGCATATCTCCTAAAACGCAAGCGCTAACGCCCACCAATTCCTCCATTAGAACCTTGAAAGGGAACTGCGGATCGGCTGCGACTCTCGATCTCCATCCATTCAGAAAGAGACCTATAATTCCAAGACCCGACGACGAGGAAGAAGAATGATCAGAATCTCCGCCTCCACCTTCACTCCAGCCTCCACTGTCACCGCCGCTGCCGCCGCCGCCGCCGCCACCGTATCCCACCCCATCACTGCCATTGCCTCCAGCAAATGAAAGTTGGAATTTCTGTAGCAAATTAGGGTTCAAAATATTTGCTTGGAGAGGACAGAAGGAGAGGTTTTGAGGAGAGGAAGATGGGAAAGAAACAGCCGAGACGTTGGGTTTGTGAGCGGAGATCTGGCGACGATCGGGGGTGTGGTAGTGCCTATTGAGAGGAGAGTAACGGAGCTGAGACATGGTCGCCATGTTTTCCGGCGAGTAAACGTAAGAGATTTTTACGAGATTCGCTTATTATTTAAGCAAAGGACTCACTGCAACCCAAAAGACAAATACAAGGTTAACAATATACAAAGTGAATCTGGGATCGAATGATTCAGAATATACTTCATTAGCAACAATGGAAGAAAAGGGAAAAAGTAATATAATAAAAATAAAAACCCTAGCTGACAAGAATGATATTCAAATGGGATTGATTAGTGGAGATGGAAATGTTAGGCAGCAGATCCATGGCCTGCAAACACACACTAAGGGGTTGAGTAGAGTTACCTGCTTCAACATACCATCGAAATCGAAATCGAATCGAAATGGAAGGTTTGTTTGAGCTTACAATATCGGGACGCAGATTTTAGGCGGAGGGAGACTCGCACGGTCGGCGTCTCGGAAAAGAGTACGCACATGAGTGGGCAAAAAAGTTGGTACTCTATTATTTTAAAGTCTAAACCCTAAATGCTAAATGGGGTCCGTCCAAAGGCGCAATGATGGATTTCAAGGAAGCCCTCAGGCCTCAACAACGCACCCGCCGTTCGGTAGACCAGACGTGTCAGGGTATATTGGTCTGAATCCTCAAAATTCAAGCCTAGGCCATAAATTTGATTTTTTTTTCTTTTCAAAGAGGAAAACACAAACATATACCAAAACATTTTGAAAAAGAGAAACCTTGACCGGAAAATTATGAAGAAATACTTTGAACCTTGCGTTTGCTTCCCACAGCGATTTGTCTTTGTTGCGTGATGGTATGTGAATTTTGTTAGTAACATGAAACTTCAGAGTGTACAAAACAAAGAGACGTGAGTATTGAATAGTACTCGTACAACCTTTTCATGAATGCTTTATATTTTTCCCACACGTTGTTCCATATTTTGTCTTCTTATGTGTATTTTGACAAGATTTCAATTTTTAGGATTTAATTATATTAGTAGGTTTTATAATTTTATCTTCTCAAATACACGTAATATGACAAAGCATAGGGCCAAGTAACATTACCCGTCAATCAATGTCATATACTCCTCTTCCCTAGAGCTCAGGCCTAAGGCATAAATATAAACTAAAGCTAGATTGTATTTATGAGTAGTGCATGCCAACCTTCTGCTGGAGAGAAGAGTTTTGATGGCCATGGTTTGGGATAGAATAACTTTGCCCAAAACGGTGTGTTTATGTAGAATGATGTGAAACTTAGCGTTTTGGTATTAGAGTTCCCAAAACACTAAGTTTCAATACCTAGCGCCAAAGGGAGATGATATTTGGTTCAAGATGCTATGTCTTATTAAAGGGGGTTTTATTGAAAATTTTAACACCGTTAGTTAACCATTGACTAACAGGGGATGACAATGTAATTTTAGAAAGTATGATGGGTGTAATGTATTTATCAGCAAATGCAAGGAGTCTAGATGTAATTTACCCCTTTTTTTCTTTTTTTCTTTTCTTTACATTGAATCCTATACCTACGTTACCCTTTTTCTTTCTCCATTTTTGCCTCTCTCTCTTTTTTCCTTTTCTTTTTTTTTTTGTGTTGGGCTGGGGAGGAAATTTATAAAATATACTCATCCCCCAAACTCCTTGATATTAACAAATGAATATTAATGTTTCTCTATAAGCTTAAGCTTAAACCTTAGATTGTTCACTCAATAAATGAATAGAACCACTAAGCTACTATATTATTGACCTTTTTTTCCATTTTTATGTATGGTAGATTTTGATTCTTTTGGGGTGATGATAAAAAAAGTTGAAAAATTAGTTACAAATCCAAGCCGATGGTTACAAAGAGCTATATACTTGGGGACATCTTGAAAATCAACAAGGGAGTTTCTCCCCTCACAGGGCCACCATCCTATGAGGTCGTTTGCTGTATGAGCTAATAGCCCTAACTGGTGACTGACCAAAAGAGATTAACTTGTTTCAAATATGGGATGTTTGAATTTATAACTCACTCCTTTGCCGCCAAACCAACTCTCATTGGTTATCAGCCAAGGAGTTTAGAGGGGGAGATTTTCATGTTTGATTTTTTTAGGTGCTGCATAGTTAAATAGCAATTGTAGACTGCCCCATTTATTCCATTACCAAAGAGGTTATTCCAAATTAGTGTCGTTTCTCAAGGCCAAACACATCCATCGTTGGGAACACATTTATTCATCGATCAATTCATAGGATATGAATCCTTGATATACCATCACTACAGTATGCATCAATGTAATACCCCACATGGGGTACTAGTGAAATCCAGTTGGCCCAAAAAAATGGAAAAAAGCCACTACGCAACAGAACTGAACTTCGAATTCCTTTGGCAAGGCCTGTTACCGATGCTTACACGTTTTTCGCCTCAATGTTTCAAAAAAATTAAATAAATAAAGAGTTAAGACAATGATTCAATAAATTCAAGAAATATATGATATAATTGAATAAATTCAAAAAACTATGGAACAGTATGACATACCTACAAAATTCAATCCATCAGCTTAAGGCCTAATGCTGCACTATTAATGCATATTCCACACTATTCATAATTACCAACAGAAGAATAAATCCAATGAATATATAGAGTTTACCCCAGAAATTGACATCACCAAACCTAAACTCAAGACTACTATGAACGGCATTTTTCAATTTTTGTTTTTGTTTTGTTTTGTTTTTTGTTTTTTTGTTTTATTTTGTTTTTGTTTTTGTTTTTCTGTTGAAAAAACAAACCAATAATTAAAGAAAAACGCAACAGTAGGCTGAACAGCCAGACCTGTTAATTCTTTTGTAGCTGTGCTGAATTGAGATGTATTGGGAGCTATACTCAGCCTCAGAAACCTATAGCAGAACAGAAACAATTTCATCCAGGGATAAACATGAGCTCTCAACGTCCGGTTTTTGCACGTTTCATTCCACTAGTATTGAAAGGAGATACACTACCACTTGGCCCAGGACTCTCTTCTCTGAAATTTGAATTTAGCATAGCTAGTTCGCGCAACTGCTGCCTCTTAATAAAATCCTGTGACTCATCCTGCATAGGGAAGATTTATATGAGAAAAACAGAGAAAGTAACAAAATTAAGTCTGAACTACCCATCGGGAATATATGTCTGGAGCATGGATGGAGCTTTTGCTAAGATGAAAGTGCAAGGAAAAGAAAGACCAAATGATTATTTTTTAATGAAGACCAAATGATTATCGAACTGTCAACTTCTCAGGTTTGCTCCTCATTTAACTCACCCCATTATTTGACTGAAATCTCTCAAAGGTGTTTTTTGGAACAACTTCAAGAAAGAAATAACTCTAGTGGCCACTAATTTCTATTGGCATATTTTAGAAATATCATTAGAGATAGAAAGAAAAAAGAAAGGTGTAAACGAATATACATTATCTGTCACTGAATGCTTGTCTTTCAACCTCTAGAATGGCCCTCCCTAACTTCTCCCTAAAGCAGATGACATCTACTTCTTTGACAGCAAAATTACGCAAGAGTTTGGAACCCCAAACATGATCTAAAGGCTTACATCAAAGTATTACATAAAAACTTGATCATAAGTCATTCTCCAAAGTTGCTTCCAAACACACCCGAAGGCCTAAGGTAAGACTCATCAAGTGGAGCAGCTGACTTCCCTGCCACTTAACCACTGGTACCAGTGTTACCACCACCTTGCTGGTGTATCACCTTTATGGCCTACCAAACGAACGCTTGGTTTTCATACAATCTTCCATTTGTGTGAATATTGTGTCATAGAAAAGATAAAAATAAGTGAATATGTAGTGAAGAATCGAGTTACAAAACAGGAGCACAGGAAAACTGTTTCCAGACGCCATTATTTAAAGTATGATGTTAAATAGAATTATCAAATAGAAAACATGACGAAGAACTAGGTTAGTAATAAATACCACAGGTTTGAGCAATTCTTCTATATATTCCTGCGCCTGTCTCAGCCTTATATCGACAATATTGGCAGGTAAATCAGCCTCGATCAAGATGTGAAGTGGTTCATTCAGGTGCTCATAGCCTGGTCGTCCCCTTAGCTTCTCTTCCTTGAGATTGAAAAGCATCGAAAATAATTAAGCAGACAAACTATGACCAATGTTGAATGTGAAACAAAATTGAAATATAGATTATCTCAGAGATTATGTTCCAACCCCATCAATTTTGGCTGAGTCATCATGGGAAAAAAAATATAATTCTAATAGTATCAAACTTTGAAAAGGAGTGCATGCACGCGTTACCTTGTCTGGGTCCTTTATTGATCCTTTTCCTCTAATGTATACACGGCAGCCTGTAGTAGCTTCTACCCGTTTCAGTGAATTGCCTCTAGGACCCAGAAGACGCCCAACAAAATTGAACTAACATCCATAGAGAAGTAGTCAGTTCAGGTACTATTATCCTTATTTATGACAATGTTCTGTTCTAATAAAGTGAACTACAAAGATATGAATACACAATCAATTGATTGATTACCCCCCCTCCCCCCCAACCCAAAAAAAAAGAGAAAAAAAAAAGGAAAATCAATTGGCCAAAGTGGACATAATACAAGCAAATTGTATAAAGCTTACATTTGGATAAGTATCTACTGGAATTTCCAAGCGCAAAATCCTCTTCACAGTGTACGAACTAGGGCTTGCTGGTGCCCCTTGCCAGTCCATTGTCATTCCATGTCGTCCACTTAATCTCTGTTTTGTAACAGTCTTTGCTATCTTAAATGGTGCTCAAAATTTTATACACAAACAAAATATTTAAAATAAAAATAAAGATAAAGATAGAAAAAAAAGAGATGAAAACATGAGCAAATAGATTTTCTTTAAGTGAAGGACAAATATAATCTTTAGAATAACAATAGAAATAGAAAGCACAATAAAATCAAATAACCACTATTCAGACAACAAATTGATGTGAGAATTCCTGAACTTTCACTCAGACGCATTAAGACAAACAACAATGGCATCAAAGTAGAAATACACGCAGCCAAGCATAATAAAATAGGTACTACCCTGCAATAACCTTTTTGCCAGGACATTAACTCCACTTCCATGGATATTAATATGATAGATTGGATGGCTCATATAATGTAATGAACCTATACTCCATAAAAACAACTTCGTTTCTAATAAAAATGATCACAGAAACAACAATCAGTCCTCCCTGGTGTGCTTATATCAACTGTGGAAGAAATCAAGTCCTTCATCAACCAAAGCACCATTAAACTTTTCAACCTTCGCATCATTAGGCCTGCTTGAAAATTCATTCAAACCTAATCATCAAGGATGCATTATCTTGTAAATTGTACATTTGTAAATTAATTACAGATTCGAACAGTGCCATGGGCTCAAACCATACACATAATGCAATTCCTATTATTTGTAAGTCCACTTTTCCCTCCTCCAATGTCAAGCTCCTTGACTAGTTCTCCAAAGAGAAACCTTTACCCCTTTTTTCAACTATTATCAAGGGACAGCTTCCACAACAAATTCCATAGTTACATACAAGTCATTAATGTATTAAACTAAATAGGTTGGAAAGAGAATAAAAAGTAAACAATACCACGTTTGTCAATGGCGATAACGCAGCATCTAGAGGCAAATTAACTGTTCTGTGACAGATGTAGACACATTGTTGTTATCTTCTACATAGAAGGGACTGTCAACAAAAGCAAGTAATGTAATCAAGGGGTATTTTGTTTGTGGCGAGAGTCCAGTTCTTGTTTGCAACACTTAATGAGCAAGTTTCAGGAATAGTAGTTTATGAGAAAGTGAAGTAAGGTTCTTACATAAAACCACTAAGGCAGTAATGGTTCAAAATTTTCAACAAGCCCTAATGTAGCATGTTCTAGAAGCTTGCTGTAAAATCCATAAGTTTTCTAGCACTTACATTGGGTAAGTCACAGAACAAAGCAACTGAATGATCTTAATACCCAAAAATTAGATTAAACAGCACATGTTTTTTTTTTTTTTTTGTTGGCTCTTTTTCTCACAGAGTCTTGGTTTTTATCTCTTGTATATGTCTCGTGAATACATAACTTTACTTTATCAAAAAAAAAAAAAATATATATATATATATATATATACATGCTCTAACATGTATACCAGATTTTTACCTCAATTGCTTGATTTGTCTAATTGTAGGTAGGGGTGTTCGTGGTTTGGTTTGGTTTGGTTTTAAGGTAGATTTCAAACCAAACCATTATACTTCGGTTTTTTGCTTCCCAAACCATACTATGAAAAAACCAAACCAAACCATAAAATTTCGGTTTGGTTCGGTTCGGTTTGGTTTTGTCCTATTAAGTAGCAACAAATAATTGAAAATGGAAAAAATGACAAGCCAAACTTCAAATAAAAATATTTTTAATAAAATCATACATTAGCAACTAAAAAAAACATTAAATATTATATCAAAATGGAAAAGTATTGACTTATGTCTATCCAAGTTCAAATCTCCAATCTAATACATGCCAATATCTCACACAATAATAATAGCTAGTTTAATACATGACAATCTAATAAAGAAAAAACAATAACAAAGTTAAAATCTACAAAAACAAACCCATTCCAAACGTCTTTCTTCCAGTGGTGTGCTACTATTTTGAATCTATTACTTATTCTGCCTTTATTAGAATAGAAGATTTACAAACTAAGTTTATTTTGAATCTATTACCTATTCTTCCCTTGTTAGAATAGAAAATTTACAAACTAAGTTTAATATGTAATATATAAAATTATATATATATAATATGTCTTTCGGTTTTTTCGGTTTTTCAGTTTGGTTTGGTTTTTTAAACATGAAAACAAAAACCAAACCAATTTAATTCGGTTTTCTAAAATTGGAACCAAAACCAAACCTAATGACAAAAAAACCAAACCAAACTGACCAGTTAGGTTTGGTTTGGTTCGGTTCGGTTTTCGGTTTTAACCAAAACCATGAACACCCCTAATTGTAGGTAGGAAAAACACACATGTTGCAAGCTTATAAGTGGGTATTCATATTTGGAATAGGGCATATGAAAGAAAGCTACATAATTGCAGTATGAAAAACCAAGATGGAAACTATAATTACAAAATTTTAAATGCTAGATTGAAAAAATCAGAAAACTGGTTACCTCCTGAGGAAGGCCATTCCAGCCACCTAAGCCTGTCCCAGCAACATTTGACATAAGGTTTGAGGAAGCCATGGGACTTGGGCTTCTATGTTGCAGTCTATCGAAGTCACCAAACCCTTGGTTGGAGAGCATTCCAGAAACACGTAAAATCTCTGCACATATAAGAAGAATAAAAAATATGAGAAACTAACCAGCATTCTAAAATAATATAAAAATACAAGAAATAAATAAGAAGCTGGTTGCTAAGAAGATTCCATTCTTACTATAAATGGGCGGTATACGAAACACATTGCAAATAAGAAGGGGCCTTGATTAAGATGAAACAGAAATAGTTACAGGGTATTTAAACCGAGAACCATAAAGAAAACTAGACTAGTAAAGTATCCACTACAGTCCTATTTTCACATCATATGAATAGAGTATGACTCGAGTCACTCGAATGCTGATACCAGGCAAGAGAAGATTGGTTAGTAGAAAAACTTCAGTGTCCCATACTTATGCTGAGCAAAGGGACCAATTCAGGACAGATATCAAGATGTTTTAGGCTCTAAACCTCCACTTTCAGTTCAAGCTCATCACAGTTTTAGTTGGAGCTTCTTGTAATTAGATTTAAGAGTCAAACATTAGTCAAACTCCAAGATTGAAAGACCAGTTAGTGCTTTGTCACCTACATTAACTGATTTTCTATTTTGCGAAGCTTTTCTGGATTCTACACAATCTTCCCATGTTGCCAACTGCTTCTGCTAATCAAAGCTACCAAAACCCTAAATTCCATAAGCTGTCAACCTCTGAAATGTTATAAACTCTAGTATCTTCTAGTTCCAATTTTCAGAAAAATTATTTTCAGCTAAAAAAACCCCCAATATGAGATAGTTTATCAAACTCTTCCATGCACTTAAATTTCATCCTCAAAAGTATCAATCTTTCATGGTGCTATTACCCAAAGTATACAAAATGAATATATGTCCATTAAGTACTGGAAATTCTTGCCACCATTGCGTGGAGTAAATGATAGCAAAAAATTAAATCACAGGCAAAGTCAAATACATCTGATTTTACAACTAAATTCCCAACTACCTTATACATAGACACCAAAAAGCAAGGGAATTGATCCATCCCATGAAAATTGAATCAACCCATTGCCTTGCAGATGGTTAACAAATCCGTTTTCTCATTCATAGCAAGTCTATTTGTTTTTCTTAACGCTTGCTTGTGGAAAGGCCACAAAGTATTTCATGGTGCTTATGGTAATGACACCCATTCTACAGAACCAACCCAGGCGTTCGGATGCTTTGTGGAACACAATTGGATGATTTAATTTCCATGGGATGTCCACCTGCCCAGTAATATTTCTAAAGACAATCCAGTCAGACCGATCTAAACACATTTATTCATATGAGCAGTAATATTGTTGAAGGAACAGAAAAAAGGTGAAAACAGATAAAACCCATTAAAACCCAGAAAACCTAGATCCAGAAATCACAGATTATCCCACTGGAAGAAATAAACCTTGATTCAACAGTCGGCTACATATCGGAAGCACTTGCATGAAGGGTCCAAGCTTCTGATGCTCCGCCAACAGCTCTGACAAGTACTGACTACACATACACGCAGTACCCACATCGATCAAAATATGAAACAATCAGTCAACAAAAATGCTAATTAAAAACCCCATGGAAAATTCAACAAGATGACGAAGAACACTGCATCATTTTTTTTTAAAAAAATTTTCTTCTGTGGTTTCTCAAATTAAATAATAGAAATAATGGTTCCAGAGGCCGTACCTGTCCACATCTGGGGTGCTTCTAATCTGTGGAGAAACAGCTCTTGCAGGTGAGAAGTTGGGATTATACAAACCTGACATGGCTCTTTTTTTTTTTTTTTTTTTTTTTTTTTTTGGGGGGGGGGGGTGGTGGGGGGTGTAGGGTTTCTCTCTTTATGACAAAGAGAGGACGAATGAAATGGAAAGAGGGTTTTAGCAGCACAAGTTGAAATATAAGGAAGGAGAGAGAGACAACAGCCCCCCAACAAATAAAAGGGGTTTGTGTTGTATTTCCATATATACGGAGTATCAAATATAAAGGCCTGTGAAATTGCAGAAAGGCAAGCAATGCTTTTCCTACTTCCTCTTTCCCTTTTCTAATATTCCACCCTAGTCTGGTGTATTCAGAAAATAAAGAAATAAATAAATAAATGTTGAACAGTAGAAGACGAGTGGATCTTTTAAAAAGGGAGGGGGGGGGCGACGCGAGGTGGTGTGGATATGCTGGGAAATTTTCACAGTGGCCGAGGGAAGTGTGGGGATGATTTTACGGAAGGGGGAAATTTCCCGTGCACTCGAGACTTTCCTAAAAGCAGCCGTGGACACGCGTACGGCATGCACAGAATCAAGTTGTGGGGGTAGGCAGTAGGCAGGTCCCGCCAATGGGGAATCATAGTTTGCCAACGCACACTTAGCTGTATACTGCAGAGTGCCCAACCACTATTGAGCTACGTCGTTTTGCATCTACTCAAATATACATTCTTCTTTCCAAAATCGTTGCCGTGCTTCCACTGGTAAACTGGCACTGTCAGTGTCGCAATTACCTCTCCTTTCATACTTCGTAGCATATTCCATCACGTTTCTACGACAAATACTTCGTAGTATTTCAGATTTTTGCAGAAAACAAAATATTTTGTCTTTTTACAGGACTAATCATTTGAAATATTCAAGATAAACTTGTTTGGTGACTAGTAAACTTTAATTCAAGTTTGTATGCAATTTGTTTTAATTTTGTTCAATTTATGACTGGTAAAAAATTGACCAATTTCACATCTTAAACTTTGGGTCATGCCTACAAATTTTTTTTGAAATTACTCAATTTCAGAATATAGAGGGACATTTTGGATTCCCAGTTGAAATTCTTGTGTCAAATGCCCTAACATTAGCCTGCGTATGTAGATTACAGGCCTAGCTTTGAGGGACCCCTTGTGGTATGGAAAAAACTTGTACTCCGTGTTACAACAAGGCCTGTTTGGCTCTGTATCCATAAAATAGTACTTAGAAATATTAAATACACATTATTTTAAGTGGTTTTAAGTTTTCTATATATTAAAAAAAAAAACTGGGAATACTATTCATTTATTATTTGGAAAAGAATAAAATATATATATAAGTTGAAAAATCTTTTTTTTTGTTTTTTTTTTTGTTTTATATATTGTCATACCTATTGTGAAATTTAGCATAAAACAATTACGGAACTTGTGTGTGGTTGGAGCGTCCACACGTCCTTGTATTAGTACAGAATTGACCCAACCATTCAACAAAATGGGAAGGACCACCCATTTTTAGATTAAGCGAATAATGAGCCAGAGCGGTAATAGTTTTATAATAAAAAAAAATGCTAGTTGTATCAATTTTTTATACCAATTCACGTGACATATGAGATGTTATGGATGATTTGTTATTTTTATTTTTCAAATGAGTCAGCCCACATCACCTTTCACATGAGTTTTTGCACATAATTAGCATAGATGACACTATATTTTACATAAATATTTCAATTAATAAAGGTAAACACGTAATAATTTACAATACTTATGGTCTACCATCATTTGAGAGAAAAATAGTCTCTTTGACCAATTTGCTTGCCATGTTTTGCTTTTTTTTTCATTTCATGATTTGCTTGTGATGTATTACGGTAATAAGTTTTTCCTTTTGCAATATACCAAAAATTAAGATCTCATGATCAATTCCATGGTAAAAAATCCATTAGTATCCTAATACAGATGATGATAGAGATGAGAAAGGAGGGCACAAATTCACGAGCGTGATGAAGTTGAGCCAGAAGGTCCACCAGCTGAGTCCTCAAATTGAATACAAAAAGAAAAGAAAAGAAGAAGACAATTTCCAACTAACAAAAGCAATAGCACATCTCCCTGACCAGGCCTTAAATGATTGAATAATACAAGAATCTAACAGCTTTGCCCCCTAAATGAAATAGGGACTCAGAAAGGTCAAGTCCTTCGTGTGAAATTGGTGACCACTTGTTGAATATTCAATGTATAGGCCTATAGGCTAGGGTCTGCACCATCTTGACAACTAGTATAACTCATACGGCATTGCATTTCTAGAGGGATTCATCCAACACCTTGCTTGATTTGTCATAAGGAAACTAGCTTTAGAACCCGTGCGATGCACGGATTAATTTATTAAAAATAATATTATTAATAAATTAAAATTTTAATAGAACACTTATTCTCTAAAATAGTAAAATATATGTGTTAATATAATATGTCAATTAAATAAAAAACATATGGACAAAAATAAATAAAATAGTTTAATCAAAATAATCTTTGGTGTGATGTTAGCATAATGTATTACACAAAATTTAATTATACTCCCGAAAAAGATAAATTATTTTGAAAAACAATTAATTTAATGGTGGAAACTTGTAAAAAATGAAGGAACTGATACGTTATGATATTTGGTGGAAAAATATTAAAATTTTCTAGAGCCTAATCCATCCCACAATCATGGTTTTAACATGTTGGATATACCAAAGCAAGTATAGCCGTTAAAGGTGTCTCGAAATCCGACGGTGGAGATTGTAAAATGCATGACAATGATGAATCTTGATTTATCGTGAGGTTTCGAGTGGGTTTTACAAAGAGTGAAAAACCATGGGGAAAAATATCAAAAAATATGTTTGAGATTAGAATATAAAAAAATGAGAGAAAGTATAGACTGAGAAAGAGAATAGGAGAAAAAGCTAGAAGAAGAAGAAAATAAGAGAAAGTATAAATCTTTTCAACTTTACGTAATTAACCATATGGAAGAATTTTGATTAAAATAAATTTTTTTTTTATTCGTATCGAAAGCAAATTGGGAGAATTTGAAGATTCTGGCGGATTGTGTTTTCTTTTTTAATCCTCCTTTCCTCTGTTTATCTCTCTTTTTAATTATGACTATTTATAGTTTTATACGTTTAATTTTTAGGAGGGGAAATGGATAGGTATAAAGAAAACAGAAAAATATAGTACAGTCTATTAAGTTTGGGTTGAACATTGTATAGTGTGGGTTTTCTAATCCTCTCACATAAAAACAAAGAGATATGCAATGAACACCAAACGTCAACTTACTTCCATCGTGTGAGAAAGAGCAAGTAATACCAAAAAAAAAAAAAAAAGAAGAAAAAAGTGAGGAATTTATCTTTTGGTGACCACTTCCCAACTTGATACCAAACAAAGAAAGTTAGTAATACTTTTGAAGTATTTATCAAGTCAATTTGTAGCAAGTTGACAGACAAAATTTTTTGTTTGGTATTAAGTTGGAAGTGATCACAAAAGTAGTTTGTAGTTTTCCTAGCAGTCATTGAAAGTAACCTTTTAAAAAAATTATATTTTAGTGATTGCTTCCTAACTTAATACGAAACAATGGAGGTTAGTTGTCATTTTGCGTACATTGGTAGTCAATTTGTAATAAGTTGACAGATAATATCCTTTTCTTGGAATTGGGTTGGAAAGCGTTACTAAAAGGTAATTTTACCAAAAATGCTATCTCCCCGCCATTGCCCACTGCTTCAGCATGTGAGAGGGAGGGAAAAAAAAAACCTATGTTGACACGTGGCAATAAAAAAATTACATTTTAGTGACTTCTTCCTAACTAAATACGGAAACAATGAAAGTTAGTTGTCATTTTGGCACATATTGGTAGTCAATTTGTAATAAGTTGACAGATATATCCTTTTCTTGGAATTAGGTTGGAAAAGTGTTACTGAAAGGTAATTTTACCAAAAAATTTCTCCCCCTGCTACTGTTTCAGCATGTGAAAGGAAAAAAAAAAAAAAAATTCTATGCTGACACGTGGCACAAAGGGATTCACTTTCCTCCGTTTTAGTATATATATAATAGATATAATAGATTATAAGATCCATCACTGCTATAATATGCAAAGTGGGGACTCGAGTGCATGATCAATGGTCTTAATTATTAATAAGAAAAGACAGAAAAAATGTGACAACTTGTTCAAATGAGCTAGAAGAACCCCATTCAACAGATTCACTAATGTACGTATTTTTTAAGTGTCTTACGAGAAAAATAATTGTGCTTGTGTAAGCAATGTCCCATTATCTAAAATTTTAGCTATGCCAATTAATAGTGGACATTGAATTTTCAACTTCCGACCTCTCTTAATCAAAGTCGCTCTGCTCTCCATGCCATTAGACTAGTAGGGTTTGGTGAAGAAGTTTCGCTTTTTTTTTTAAAAAAAAAAATTTTTTTTTATTTTATATATATTAAGAGGTTCCAAATGTATTGCACCTGACTAATCCCCTAGGCTTATGCAGTTCCCTCTCCATACCATTACACTAGTAAGTTTAGTGAATAAGATCTCTTGCTTGGCAAAAGGATCTGAGACCACTTGATCCACCCCTTAAGGTTGAATAAGCTTCCCTTAAATAAAAGTTTTCTGGACAATTTATTTCTAGAAAGTAGAAAACACATAATGATAAACCCTTACATGCTAAGCCTTTTTAGTTGTTTTTTTTTTTTTTTATTTATTATTATTTTGAATGAGAGCTCAAGTAGGCCTCTGGGGCTACACAACAGTTCCCCTCCTTCATCTATACGCGGTTCAAAGACTCCAACGGTGTATTGGACTTGTAAGTTTGGTAAGGGCTATTCTAAATACTAGCCCTTGGTTCTTTTTCATTGAGCTTTGACCAAGTAACCAATTATACAGACCATGGGGTATAACAATTTAATGATCTTCATTCCTACATCTCGCAAAATAAAAGGTTCCGAATTTAATTCTTCTCATAAAATCAATCACAATAAAGGCTTTTTGAGTGTTAGACAATGTAAAGTGAGTCATGACCTAATTGTATTAAAGGACTAATCATGATGAATGATTGAACATCTTGTTGTTCGAAAAATTGACAAACCATACCATGTCACATTATCATAGATCACAATCGGAGCCGACTGCTTGGTGGATTTCGTGAAGTAAAGTATTATGATATTCAACTTAATGGGTGATCTTAACTCATTGCTTTAACATTAAAGAAAAAAAATAACGACGAACTTGAACCCTAACCCACACGATGGGTCATTTGGAAAAGAAAAAAAAATAATATTGTGCACATGTGTGTGCTCGTTTGAAAGAGATCATAACGAATTTTTGGGTTACACAACGACTTAACTCATCTCCCTTTTTCTATAAACCTTTCTTTCTACACACAATTGGAGAAAAAGTTGAAAACACAACTTACCTCAAACCCTCCCCTTGATGGCTGGGTTTGTAGCCCATTGACACCTATCTAATCCTCACCCCACCTAGTACTAGTTGAACTAATTAAGGCTCATCAATCAAACTAATTTTGATTTGGGCAAATAGAAAAAGAAAGGAGTTTCTAAATGGAGAGAAAAACTTTCATGTAACTGTGATATGACCAGGTGGTGTCATAAGCGAATGAGAACCAAACAAAGTAAGATTATCAATGTACTTTTTACCCTCACAATCCTATTTTATTTGACCCTTATTAACTTGTAACACCATTTAACTATATCACAATTACATGGAAGACTC
The DNA here is from genome assembly GCA_039720395.1 of Liquidambar formosana. Lineage (NCBI taxonomy): Eukaryota > Viridiplantae > Streptophyta > Magnoliopsida > Saxifragales > Altingiaceae > Liquidambar > Liquidambar formosana. The sequence goes on along the minus strand of CM077821.1, from coordinate 50,097,380 downwards.
ACTCCTAAATGGGACGGTTGGATCATACGTACCAAATCAAGCTTTGATTCTCTTTATCATGTTTGTGAAAGTCTTTTAACCTCGTTAATTGTGGTGACATGGTGGGGTTCTATTGGTTACTTGAGGGAGGCTCATTGACAGAACCGGAAGGAACCGTAGAGTAGATGATATAATGTTGGGGGCTGATTGGTGGGGGAAGTGGTCATCGGGAGACATAAACAGAGGAAAAAGGAAAGGGGGAAGAGGAAGAAGAAGAGAAGATGTCGATGGTATGGCTGGAAGCAGTACTTCCCTTAGGAATCATAGCTGGGATGCTGTGTGTGATGGGAAATGCTCAGTATTACATCCACAAAGCCGCTCATGGCCGGGTATTTTTATATACAAAAATACACATTCCTCTCTTCTTAGATCCAACCTTTCCCCCATCTTATTTCTTTTTCCTAGCTTGGTTTTCTTGTGCATTTTTTTGTTCTATTTTTCTTGTAATTCTTATGTTGCATAACACTAAAATTACAGCCGAAGCACATCGGCAGCGATATGTGGGATGTCGCTATGGAAAGAAGGGACAAAAAGCTCATCGAGAAGCTTTCTGCTCCAAATTAGGCTCCATTCTCTGGTACGGATTACTTTCTCTCTTCTCACTCATATTTATTTAATTATTTATTCTTCTCTTTTTTGGGTGTTGGTAGATTGTGGCATTTATTCTTGACTTTAGACTTAGGGTTTTGTTTGATACAGTTCAATATGAATATCTCCTTTAGCTGATTAGGGTTTTTGTTGGATGAATCTAGCTCTGCTTTATTTTTTTCTGTTGTAGTTGTGTTACAGTATAATATATTTGAATCGGGTCTTGTAAGGATTGAATTCCGGTGTTTTATTCAGGTTGTAATTGAATTTTCATTTGCAACGATTGGGTTTATTTATTATCATAATTTCACGATGTTGATCCAATTATCCAGTGCTATCCTCGTAATAGGACCTTTCTGGAGTCTCTTGGTTTGGCATTTTTATGCACTAGGTGTACCTGTGTCTAGGATCAAATTATGTGCCGCTGAAGGAATTTTTTTCGGTCATGTTCATCCTCACTACAACTACAACAACAAAGTCTTGAATCTCTATTACATTTTTTTTTTTCCTTTTTTTGATAACAAAGGTGTCTGGGGGCTTCGCCCCCAACTAATCCCTGAGGCGTCTGCAGTCCCCCTGTCCCACATACACACCGGGCAATTATCAGGCCCTTGGGGTAGCCAATAAGGGAATCAAACACTCTTGTGGTGTTTCACTTAACCTATGCTTCCTGAGGCTCAGCTTGCTACTAGGCTAATATATCTTGATACTAGCCTACTAGGGCCACATCTTTGCTTAAATCATTGACAATATATCTTTTCTCATCATCTAAATCCACATGGCCTTTTCTCAAGCTCTTAAGTTATATCTTGATACTAGCCTACTAGGGCCACATCTTTGCTTAAATCATTGACAATATATCTTTTCTCATCATCTAAACCCACATGGCCTTTTCTCAAGCTCTTAAGTTATATCATTCCTCATAATTATACATACACTAATTGGCCTTCATTGCACATGACCAACCATTTAATATTACTTCCTTTCATCTTGTCTTGATTGAGTGCTACCACTCTATTGTTTTACCTGGTCTTGTAGGTGTTATGACCTTTCTTCCAAACTTTCAACCATTGGTATTTAGTTTTAATTCTTGTTTTTGTAAAGTATTTTGAAGTTGTTTAGTCGTTAGTTCTTAACTTCTAACTCATTTTATTTTACAATCATCCAACTTATTCGGACATGGACCTAGGTTCAATGATTGGACCAGATTAGCTATTAGCTTGATAGCCAAGGAATTGCCTAATTTTATTTTTTGAATTATGGAATTGTCACCTTTTTAATTTCCATGAATTTAGGGCCAAGTAATTACCATGATTGATGTACTTGGGGTCTATATAAAGATTCCATATCTCTTTAATAAAATCAGCCATAGATTAATAAAGAATTGAGTCTTTTTAGGTGTGGTGCCAACTCCATACCTCCTAAGTGTCGACTGGTTTTCTTGCTTGTTTGGTGTCGATTCCAAACCCCCCATAGGTGCCAATTCTTAGGGGTTCAGCTTCTTCCTAGTTTCTTTCTTGCTTCTTTACTTTGCCATTCTCTACTTTGTAAGTGTTTTGTGATTTCATGTGGTTGTCCTGCATCACCAACACAATGATCCTTTCAATTTATAAGCATATTTCCGCAATGTTCTCAAGCTGAAATGGTTGGTCTTGCAGGCCCTCTGTACAAAAATATAATTTTCTCAACCTAGAGTTTGAGAACATCCAATGGTTAATATCATTTCAGTCTGCAAGTTCTAGTTATAATTTACTATACCTTTACCTAGAAATTTATTGCGAATATTTAACATCACCCTACGAATTTTCTTCTCATTAAAATAGTTATGTGTAGGAAATTGTAACTAGGAACCATAGGTTTGAGAAAAATACCAAGCTGATGTTTATCCAAAAAGAAAAAAAAAAAAGGGCTGATCTGCTTTTAAGAGAGACTTTCTCCCTTTTTTCGTTATTTGAGTCAGTTTTATCTTTTATCAAGTCTACAGATTAGTAGGTGCATTTATTCAGCAGGATCATATCCTTTCCTTTAGAAGTTTCCCTCAACAGATTGTCAAGTGCAAAATATCCCCCCCACCCCCGGCTATGTGCATGCGCAAGCATGCATTCATGTGTGTGCAACCATTAGTTTGAGAAGAGGCTTCAATACTTGCTTCCTTAATTCTGTTATTTAAATTGCGGAGTACTTGTTAGCAAGTGTACAGATTACTACATGCTGCTAAATTATACACATGCACACAATCAAACCTTATCTACATATTGGTTTTTATATTAATTATGATAAACGGCGCCCCCCAAATCTATTTATGTAGCTTATACATCGTACTGTGGCACTGCAGGAAGCTTTGCGAATGGACTCGTGAAGAAGAAATAAAAGTGTTATTCCAATATTTGATCCATGCTGAAGATAAGCTTTGAGAGCAATTCCAATCTTATCCTTTTACTTTCCTTCTTGTTTGAATTTGCATAAGCTTTTAAACCATTCACAAGAAAAGTATCTGTTATCCAGTGACGTGACTTTTTGATGTCAACACTTGGATTTGGTTTCTTGAAGCTTGTTAGATTTGTAGATTTTGTATTCCATTAGACTGTCTGCTGTGCCTGGAAATCAATAGGACTTCTTCATTATGCTATTTTTCAAATCCCAACTCCTGAAAGTCTCGTGCTCACATGGATGCTTCTGAGAGTTCATTTGTGAGTGCCAACATTTTTTTTCCCCTTATTGTGCAGGGTTTGTGCCAAGACTATGAGTGAAGGATGAAAAAGAAACCTTGAAATGGTAGTTTAAAACACAAAACTTCCTTAAATTAGTAAGTAGGAATTTAGTACTGAACACCTGCCCGTAAGAGGGCTCCATGTGAAAATGATACCAGATGTCCACGACAATGATTCCCTTCATGATATTGATGCCGAGTCTTTGGTTCCACTCTAAGTAAAGCATAGATGAGCTAACACCTATTACAATTTTTCATAATCATAGAGTTCCACGTGGAGTATGTATCTGGACTAGACACCATATCAAATGCCATTTATGCAACCCTCTCCATCTCTTGTTTCCTTCTCACACTCCGAATTCTTTAGGAGCCCCACAGTTATCCTCTAATGCTAGCGCAGCTTGCCCTGTTGCCGAGCAAGGTCTCGGCCCTCTTCAGCTTATAGTTCAAAATAGTACCGTTCTTCGTGTGAGAATTTTTATTAGCAATGAAAGTTGCGGTGTGACAGATGCATCACCCGAAAGGGGGTAGAAAAAATGAAAATCTGAGGACTGGGTTTATTCTTGCATAAAAGTTATAGTTCCCACCCTAGCATGCTTAAGTGGGGACTACGTTAGCAACTACTAATAAGTTTAATTATTTGTGATCGATATGACATTCCAAGTTTGGGCTGCCTGGAAGCCGTGAGTGTGGCTGTGCAGACAGGCATATGATGAATTGTCGGAAAAAATGGTAGGTGACGTATCATTAAAAAAATTTGTATTTAATTTGTTTGAGCTTGAGACAATCAGGAGTCCATTGAAAGATCTACACCCTGATTGATTTTTAAGACACCGACAAAGATTAGCAGTCACATTTATACTGTAGAACTTGCAGGGAGTAGGGATAAATTTGTCATTGTCGAGGGGACATAAAACCACTATTGTAGAACTAAGCAACAAAATATACTGTGTGATAAAATAAAAATAAAAATAAAACCGTAATTAATGGCCGTGAATATGCAGCATTATTTAATCTTTTAGTGCAACACTTTATATACAATAAAAATCAGGCAGTGCAGAATCCAATGAAGAAAATTGATGAAGGGAATTAAACCCAAATATAAACTGAAAGCTGATGAAGGCAAGCATTTCTCTTAGACTCGCATAGTTGATTTTGGTAGCCACCCTTTCCTCAGCCTAATTGGTTGAGATTCCAAGGCTTTCATCTAGGGGGATGGAGCATTGAGAGACGACGACAGGATTTTTAGCATTTCCAAATAAGTTTTCTATAGTCTTCTGTTTTATTTTTATTTTTATTCTTTTGACCTATGCCATACTCACATCTTGCGTCATCATCAGGCTACAAGGACCCATAGTATCTTCTTATATTCATAGAGCATAAGAGTGAGGGGAATATAAAAAAAAACTTCTTTTGGAGTGCTTCAAATAATTGTTATGATTATTGAAAACAACAAGAGAAGGGGCAAAAAAAATCCATTGACCGACGTTGGGAGGATGTGAAACGCTAACAAAACTGTGTGGGGGCACTGGCAGGTCAGCCAGCATTTCTGATCTCTGATGCCACAAAGCCCGAGTCTTTGAATGAACTCATCTGTCCGCCGTAGGGACCGCTGATATTTATTTATTATTCCCCCCTATTGTGACCATTATTTATTGCCTATAAATTCTCTTCTTTACCCTTTTATATTATAATACATATAATGTAATTATATGTGTAAGAAGAAGGTTAATGGGCTCATTTGCTTTTGGCACCACACAGCCTTTTTATATTAATTTATTTTGATTGGGGTGGGAAGGGAAGACGGGCGTAGCACTTCCAACTGAGCAACAAATAATAATAATAATATTGTGGCGGTCGGTACTCGGTATCATAAGTCGTAGCACAAAATGATACCTTTGCCATTTGCCGTCTCAAAGTAATTAATTGAATGCTCAAAAACTGTGAGAATTCATTTTTGCAGAAAATGACGACTTCTTCCTGCACTTTAAGCTTTCGACGTGGATGCCTCCCTCGTGTTGGAGCCGTGTGGTTGGTTTGACTGTCCTACGGGATTAGGGATTAGTCCCACTCTAGCAGTCAAATTATGTTGACTGAATTAATGGGGGCTTTCGGTCTACGTCTACGTTTCCACAAAATTACAATAACGCCCCTGCAGCTTACCTCTATGTTTTCCTATCCTATCCTATCCTACATTCCTATCCTATATAGGATCCAATCGGGGCTCCCCCTAGCCCCACCTTCGACCCTTTGTCTTTCAGAAAAGTCATCCCCTGCACACTGCCAATGGGAAAATATATCTGCACCAAATTTGATATTAGGCTACATGTGGGCGCACTTGTCCAGCGTCGACAAAAGTTAATTGAGTAAATACTTGAAGCTGACGCCTAGTGGAGCCCAACCCAATCAGTAGCCCATTCACACGCTCAAATTAGGCACTGGACTATCTTCATAGGCTCCCACCCACCACCACCACCATAATCAAATGATCTTCATCCTAAAGTCCATAGACAATTTTTGGAGAACAATTTAGAAAGGACGATGCTCTGAGAAATTTTATTTCTTGTCAAATGGGACAGCTAAATGGAACACATACAAAATCACTTCGGGCTACATGCACACCACAATGAATCATAAAACCTATGAATGGTTTTTGTGAGTAGTAACAGAATTTACACAATAATCCTATATATTACCCACACTACAACCAACAGCCTACCAAGAAGGAACAAACCAAGGAAGGAGACACCACCAAAAAATGGTGTGATTTCGGAAGAATATCTGAACGCATGAATTGAACTTGAATATGAATGGTGGAGCTTGTACAAGTGGCAATACTTAGGGCACATATTCATTCTCGAGGAGCGGTTGCGTCCTAGTCACCATTGCCGCCGGTGCTCTCGTGTTCCCAACTGAGGTCATCCGTAGGGCTTCCCCTACGTCTGCAGCCCTTTCCATATGTTGCATTTTCTTCCTGCGCTTGTACTTCTGCAACCACAACACCAGGAATACCAACAAAACCAGCAACGCTAATCCACCGAGCACAGACCCAACAATTATCCAGACCTTGGAATTGTTCTTCTTTTCTCCACCACTTGGAGTGGGGGACACTGGTGCTGGAGAAGGAGCAATGGACTCGACCACTATAGAGAAATGCCCCTGTTGGATCGTTGAACATACGTTGCCTGATATTACATTGCTGAAATTTGACCAAACCATCTAAATCAAACCAAACACACCTCGCAACTGACCCATCTGGCACCAATTTCACATCTTCAAACTCGATCATTATTGGATCACCAGATGCCCTAATGTCCAATTCAGTTAAATTCGTAGCTGACAAGTTTGAAGCATCGTAAGCAAGCAGGCCCAACACAGGAGCCAAATAAGTATACCCAGATAATGGGTAATACATCCTAGACCAGTTGCCCAAGTTTTGGTATACCAAAACGAGCCTCTTCACATACGGACGCACAACAACTCCGCGAGGGGATCTTAAACTCATGGTACATCGCAACACCTTTACTTCTTAAGCTACCACTTCTAAGTCTCATTGCTGAAATCTTAATCCCAGATAAATCTGCTGGAACATTCCCAACGTAAGGAATGCCTGTCTTTGGGCGATGAAAAGCCATGTAAGCATAGTCTTGGAGAAGAGCATCTAAGGCACGCATAGAACCAGGCAATTGAGCTCTGTGACCCGGCAACCAGAAGAACCATATCAGGAGGAAAAGCATCGCGAGACTTCTACGAAGCCCCATCGATGCTTTGTAATATTGAAATTCAGCACAATGTCACTCAGATAAAAATTGGCAGATACCCGTAAGTCAACACAGATATATATATATGCAAACGTCTCAGATCCAGAAAAAAATGGACAATGGAAACATGAACGATAATGCAACAGATTTCCTTAAAGAAGCTTCAAAATCACTTGTCTTAGACTTGTAAATCCATGCTTGGACTCGAGTGGCTCTGTAAATGGAAAACAACGGGTACTTGCTAAAGGGGGCGAAAAAAAAAAAAAAAAAAAAAAAAGAGAGATGTATATCAGAGGTAAAATGCAAAAGCAGCTTTGAGGGCTTCCAACCGTTGCAACCTTCAGCCTCAATTTCACTTTCCTCTTTTGGAATCCTTCTTCAACAAGCTTACAAACGACACATGCAGGTATCTTTCTTTACAGCATTTCATCTTTCAAAGAAATTGCAAACCCTGGCTATTCAGCCATGTTCCCCAGAGAGAATTGAACAAGGGATTGAGAAAACGCAAATACAGAAAAACGAGGAAACAGATTCAATTTGCTTCAATAAACAGCAGCAAATCTATATGTTGAAGTTGCCTCCGGAGTAATGTGGATTGGGTAAGAAGATCAAGATAACAAGCAAAGAGTAATTAGCAGAGAACCCTAGTTTAAACAAAGTACCTGATCCTCGTACGGATACGGCTTGATTTCAACTGGGGAAAAACCCTAAATCTCTGCTAAAAACTTCACACCTACCCACCCAGCGATGTGGAAATGGGTCTTCAGTTTCTTCTCTAAGCTAAGCAAAAGATGCGCCATTGTATACCCCCATAACCATTTCATTCAGAAGAAATCACCCAAAACAACACCAGAACTTGTAGAAAACCCTAAAACCTTTCTACAAATGGATGATTACGCCGCTGGGAAGGTAGAACTGGTAGGTGGAAGTCAAGTAGATGGAGGAAGGGAAACCCTAAAGGATTGAATTGGTCTGCATTTTCAAGAAAAGTAATGAATCCAGTAGAGAAGACTGGAGATAGACGGAGCTGAGCTGTATGTAATGATAACGGATTCGAAGATCGATCTTTATATATATATATTGAAAGCGAAAAGCCTGCAAAAAGGAAGTGGTAGTGAAGAGGGTGTGAGAGGAATTGGAGAGAAATGGAATCCGCCGCGAAATCTAGAGGAGGAGATAAGCTTTTCAGCAGAGAATGGCTACCAGCAAAGATGGACCGGTGAAGACAAAAGACAGAGAGATCGAATATTTGATATAGAAATTTTGATGTAGGCTTCTCTCTACCTATATATACCTGAGATGAGATACAGCCACTCCAAAATTTACAGAGGAGAGATGTAAAACACTGATAAACCCCCAACGCTGTATTCTGTGTGTTCACATTAGTACCCTTTACGTTTTAGCCTATAGGACCAACGGGTCCCCCTCTTGGCACTCGCAAGCTTTTCTGCCTGACCCCCGCACCACACATTTTCCTTCAATTTGAAGCAACAAAGCCTCTTTTTTGTTTTTCCATTTTCTAATGCCTACATTTAAATAGCTCAATCCCAAGGGTTTAGTTTAAGTAGCAAGTTGAGCATACATGAACACTTCATGAAGCATAGGTCTTGTATTTGAATTTGAAACATCCACTTACACAATTGAATGAATTGATTTGCAGGCTTAGAGTTATTCGGGATTCGAGATGGATTATACGAGCTCATAAGATTAATTTCATCCCCAAAAGATGGAGATACTCATGTTTTTAAAAAGATTCGGGGTGACATGGTGGAACTAATATTCCTTCTCTTCTTTTTTTTTTTTTTTTTTTTTCTTGTTGTTTTTTTTGGATAAACCAGTTTAGTTTTTTACTTGACATTAATGATAGGGTAACAATGGTGCCAATGACAACTTTGAACGGCTTGTTCAATCTTCAACACGTGCTTTATGGAATTGATTTAATTAACATTTTTTTCTTAATAAATTTTAAAATGTAATTAAAAAGTAAAAAACACTTATGATTTTTCCTATTTTATGAGCAAGTTAAAACGGAATCTCCCTTTAAAGACATCTCTTCCTCAACCTCATGTGAAAATCTATAAAAACTTCACGCCTTTATGCAGCCACAATTGGCCATAAAAGGAATCATATTCATTCCGATGATCTCATTTACCATTTTTATTGATGAAATTTTGTAATCACTCTTTCCAAGAGTGATTGTGTGAACGATAAACAACCAACCATTAAGGAAAACCGACTTTTTTTTATGAAACAAAATCGACGAATTTTGAGAGTAAGGAAATAGGATTTAGTGCATATTTAATTAGGAAACCTATCTACTCCTCAAATCCCACTTCTCATCCATCCCTAACTAGATTAAAGTCAAAAGAGCAAAAAGACAAATCGTCAAGCAATTTCTCAGTTGCTATTTGAGTTATTAAATTGTGGAGAGATCGTCATCCAAGAAATGATCTTAAAGAATATTCAACTATTTGTGAAGAAGCCAATGTGATTGAGATGTAACTTGATTAAGAACATGGTGGAAATTATTTTTATATGATCTAAAATGTTATAGATTAAACAACCGAATAGAAAATCCGAGAGATGTGGGTGTGAGATTGTAATCCCTTTTTTTTTTTTTTTTTTTTTTTTTTTTTGGCTTCAATCTCTTTTGCTATTCTTTTCTCCTTTCAATATTTTTATAATTATTGTATATCTTTGAGAAACATGAAGTTTTTAAGTCATTCAACTTGACAACACCATGTGTAATTATCATACTCATGTGTTATGTTACCAAGAAGTGCAAAACAAGATAGTTACCCCCACATATGCTATTTGACTAATGAGAGTAGCAATTTACTCCCACCGAAATTTTAACCATTAAGCATAGTAGAGAACCATATGCTAGATTCACTAACAATGCCATTCTCCCTCACTAAATGGATGATTGGGATGTGATTTTGAAAGTTCTAGGTTAGAACCAAGCTTTTTCTAAGGCTTGATTTGAAAGCTGTTTAATTCAGCATTGACCAAGTAAGAAAGTACAGAATTCTGGACCAAGCAACGATTGACCTTGCTTTATGATCAATAAGGTCAATGTTGTCTAATCTGCCTCGTTCCGGCATGACTGATGCCATTCCTTTCCAATTTGCCCGTCAGACACCATTTCTTTTCTATTGTGAAGCATCCAATGCAATAAATAGTTATTATGACTTTTGTGCCCTAAAATACAAATGAGACCAGTTTGTAACACGTATATATAGACCACTAGAGTGAAGGCCTTTTTTTGGGGGAGAGCGAAGACTAATCGCACACCATGTTATGAATAACTCAGTGGTAAACCCATAAATCAAATAATGAGGGGGATTTTTTTTTTTTTTTTCTCATATTAAGACAAAATCCATAGATATGGTCTTGAGAAAAAGTGAAGAAAGTTGAATCTATAACCGAGGTTATAGGATCATTTGGTCCATCCCTCAAGATTTAATTCAAATTCAAGATATTCGATTTTTACCCTACAATCATTTAACATGTGTGTTAGTTTCGTGATTTAAAAATAAATACATTTAAATCAATACATGCATGTTTATTTAATTGGAATTAGAGAGAATTATAATGGAATTAAATAAAATTTCAATAGTGATTAAGTATGCTTATCATTGAAATCTCATTCTATGGTTTTTTTTTTTGTCTTTTTTTTTTTTTTTTGGATTCAGTGGAAACAAATAAACGGTAAGCTCATTGGCTTGTGCTGTTAATGGTAGGAGCCCCACAAACAAACAAGGGAAGGGATTCCAATTTCCTCCGGCCGCTATAGAAGGGAAGGGCACCATCCTCACGTTCCAAAAACACGCTAAGGAATTTTCATTAGATGGTTTGAATATAATAAACATGCCAGCTCACAGTTGCGACTCCTTCTCCATTTGGAAATCCAGGCCCACAAACGCTGCAGGACGCCGTATGCACATGCCCGTGCGTGTCCCCCGTGGCAAAAATGGCCAATTCGAGAAGTTTAGCTGTCCGTTTTTGTCCTTTTCCTCCACGTGAGCCCCCTAACAGTGAAAAACAAGAAAGTAAACTGAAGTACGGCAAGCGTAATGGAACAGTGGGAAAGTGAAGCAACTGAGAAAAGCATCGACGCAATGACCATTTCACCCTTCAAAAGTGGAATATCAATTATTCGGCTAATGAGACCATATACCACCTATCAAACCACGGAAATTTTTGGTTCCTACCAACAAGGCCACTTCACTGAGTTTAAATTCATGTTGAGAGAGAGAGAGAGAGAGAGAGAGAAGCAATCAATCAGCAAAGAAGGTCGGCGATGATATAAAGATGCCAGGACTCTGAATTATTCTTTCTTTCTTCCTTTCTTTTATTTTATTTTAAAGAGAAGTAATGGCCGAGATATTTTTAAATACATGATATGGTATGGGCATCTTATTTTGTTATGTTACCGTCAACAATGAAAGCCACTATGAACATTAACTTTTGAAATACACCCCATGCATATTAATTAACATACTAGTTGTGTTATATATCCCAAATCAATTTTCCAAATGAATTTGAATATTGAGATATTTAATTAAATCATTTGGGATAAGTAGATACATTGTAATTTAAAAGGGTTTGGGCTCAAGTTGCGTACCACCTCAACCCAAATTGATATTGGAATTCAGATTTGTTTGGCCCAAGTCCAATCTCCCAATCCTAATCTTTTAAAAGACTACCCTAGGCCCAACCATTGATTGAGTTGGATTCTTGGTGGGAGGCCTGAACCACCCTTGCTGTACCTTATTCTAAACCCACTCCCTACCTGATTTCCGTGTCCGAACTCGTCCCAAAAAGGGTAGGCAAGATAGGTTATCTAACTAATTCCATAAAATATGAACGTTTTTTTCCCCCCGCAAACAGTGATTAGTCTTTGGTTGAAAGCTTTGGGGAAATACTGGGTCTTGACAAAAAAAAAAAAAATATGAACGTTTTTTTGTTTTAATATTACATGAATATACAAGCATTTATTTATCAAAACTACACGTATAATTTTACCAACAAAAATTCTTTACAACCAAACCAAACCCTATTCACTTGCCATATACGATATATCTATTATTTTTAAAAAAAATTTTTAATTTTGATAAAAATATATAATAATATTTAGACCCAAACCCTCTTTTTACACATGAAGATTTAACTATGGTGGTGATGGATTGTGGGTGATGTTAGTAAATGGCTAGTGATATTGGGTGGTGTTGTAGGTGGTGGTAGGCAATGATAGGCAAGTCTAGAGGTGATGATAGTGGTAACTGATTAGAATTGGTCCTGTGCAAGCGTAGTAATATAAGTTATATTAACATCATGTATTAAATAATGTATCTCTTGCATTGATGAGCCATTAGGTATATTAGATCAATACAAATGATACAACTCCAAATAATACATGGTGCTAATTATAACTCACATTGGCATGTCCGTATATGATCAGATCTATAGTAACAATATTGGATGGTTGGTATTGATGAGTAGTAGACAATGTTGGATTGTAGTGGGCAATGATTGGTGTGTAATGTTGGTGATGGGTAGTGGAACATGGTAAGGAGTGCAAATCCTTTGCTTGTGCTTTGTTTATTCGTCTTTGTATGCTTGTTCTTCACATAAGCAACAATATGTCATTTTGGGGTAGCTTAGTTGCCTCGAATGCTAATGGTTTCATTTTGTAACATAACTGTACCTTTGCAGGTGATAGTAATGATGGGTGATAGCATTTAAGTCTTTAATAAAATCGCTCCGGATTTGGTAAAAGACATACGAAGTAGGGATTCAAAGAAAAGATTTGAAATATAATTTTTAAAAAAAAAATTTTTATTTGAAGCCCTAAAAAAATGTGACGAATCCCATATTTGAGTTTGCAAAGGAAGCAAATTGTGGACTATTGACCACAAAATGATATTCCGCATGAAAAATACCTTGCTCTATCATTGAATTGACAAGGGCATCCACTTAAAATAGGGTGGAAGCAATCGAAGCACATTCGGACAAATATCCATCACCAAAAACTCCCTAGGCGGTGGATGATGGCACCATATGACCTGTTGTAACCTCGTTGATCCAAATCATATATTTTATTAAATCAAAATAATGCGCGTGTCTAAGCTATTATAAGCATATCCTGAGATTGATGAGCCTGGGAGCGAAAGACGAGTTGGCTTTGGGTATAAATAAGTATAATATACGCGACGAAAATAAGAACAAGAAAACTAGTCGTAATAATTCGGGAGTAGAGAGAGCTTCTTGTCCTATTCCTCTCTTTCTTCTCGCGCTCTTCCAAAAAGAAGCGAGAGAAAAGAGAGAAAGGTCAGACCGCACCTTCCATCGTTCCTCATTCTTCATCGCATCGCACACACATTCATTCATCCCTCACCTAAATCCAGCAACAAGAAGAGAGGGGGAAGGCTACCCTGTATCACCCGCCATTGAACAACCCTTTGCGCAAGTTCAATCCAGATTCCAGATTCATCGCCCGACCATATGCTATCTTGGAGGCCTCTGAGGCTGCTCCTTCCATTCCTTCCTTCCCAGAACGGATCGATTTAGGGCTAGGGTTTTTAGAATGAACAAGCTTCCCTGATTTCAAGGTCTTCAACGGAGCTCCGCTTGCGAAGGTTAGATTCCCATCCCTTTTTTTTATCATCCGCCCTATATACATGTGTTTAGATTTTTTTTATTTATTTTTTTTACCCGATCGTGTTTTTGGACGCCTTTTATTCGTGTTTTATTTGGTCAATACCCCAAAATCATACGTCATAATATGTTTTTTTTTTTTTTGCCCTATTGGATTGATGATCCCTGTTTAGGGTTAGGGCATTATCGCAAATGGAAGCGCCTGGTAGTAATACCGACGCGTACAGAGGTTCATCGGGGACTAGTAATTCGAGGAGATATGGAATGCAGTTATCTGCTTCCAGTATTATTCAGGCGCCGGTATCAGCATTGTTGGAGTATATGCGTACGAGGTCGAGTCATCCTGAAACCGAGGGTTTGATCAACGGGGGATTCTCTGCTGGCTTTCGAGACCATTTTCAGAGCCGGCTCGACGAATCGGCTGGGGCCAGTAATGCTGGGGAGGTTTCCATTAGGATAATTGGGGCTAGGCGAACAAGAGCATGATTCTAATATAGCTGGCCAGGTGAGGGAAGTGACTGCACATAATGAGGTTTCTGCTCAGCAGCTGGCTCAGACGGCATCCGCAACGGCGGCATTAGATGGTTTGGGGGATTCTAGGAGCGATCGCGTGGCAGGAGAGGGGGTATCACAACCCTCCAATGGAAGTGCTGATGGAGAAGCTGTGGATGGGGCTGGGGTCAATAACAGGGATTCTTCTTACCAGAGATATGATATTCAACAGGCTGCGAGGTGGATTGAGCAGGTCCTTCCCTTTTCTTTGCTTCTATTGGTCGTTTTCATCCGGCAGCATTTGCAAGGTATTATTCTCTCACCTACACTCCAGTAGTAGTTGTGGTAATAATCTGTATTCTCGTACATGCTCAAACAGAGTATTAATACACAGTTACACACACACACACACACGTGTCAATACATTTTGATCATTATTAGGTTTGTCTGCTCTTGGGATTTACTATATGATCTCTTAATGCTTGAGTAGGAAGCACATGTGCGTCCTTCTATTGTTCTAAGGGGGAATGTTTTTGAACCCTATTATTCTTTTGTCTTATTGCAGGCAGAGTGTCACCAAGCACATATATGAGATCATGATCACATTTTTATTAGTAGTTTGGATTCTTGTTGATGGTAAATTGGTTGGCAAAGGCAATTAGATTGTCTTTAGAGTTGTTATTACAAAGCAAAGAATGTTACAAAATGGGAATGTTCATTACGAGGCTTGTGGTGTAGCAGTGTCAGTGTAGCCTCTTTTATTTTATTATTCATTGTCGTGTAGCAGTGTCGGTGTAAAATGGTCTTTTGTTTTGTTATTCATTGTCGTGTAGCAGTGTCGGTATAAAATGGTCTTTTGTTTTGTTATTCATTGTCATGTAGCAGTGTCGGTATAAAATGGCCTTTTATTTTGTTATTCATTGTACGTGGCTCTTTATTTCTCACTTGACATATCACTTGTAGTGAATTGATTAATCAACAAGAATAGTTGTGAATGTGATGTTAGTAGTTCACAAAGGAACTTGAAAACTTTTGAAAATTCTGAAGCCTCAACTATTGTCTTAATGTCCTCTTTTGTGAAAAATCTTTTTTGGTGGTTTTGTAGTCATATTAATGAGCGTAATCTTTCTTTTGTCCTTTTTTTAGACTCCCTAAAACTGTAGTTCGGGATTCTTCTCTTCGGCTTGTGCTTTTATATTCCTAATGCACTTGGGCTAAGCCCTTTTTTCTTTATTTATGAACAATTACTTGATCAAAAAAAGTTTTGGCCATTGATGACTAGCTTAACAAATGTTAAACAATCCCAGTCTTCACCTGTTGATTTATTCTCCATTCCTCAGACAATGGGTCTTGGGCCATTGTATGGTGAATTGCTGATTTGCCTTTTCAGTCTGATATTTAAGTACGGAATTTCAACATTTGTGCATTTTATTCCCACCTCTTAGGCTGATACGTGTCAAAGTATAAGAAATAATACTCTTGCTTCTCCAGCACTTTTGTTTTAATATGTTCTATATGCTTACTTGTTATAATTTTGAGTGTGCATGTTTGGTTATGGTAATTGAATTTTGCATCTGTGGATTGGACTTGCATTTTATTTTAGAAGTGTTTCTTTGTGTTGGTGACCATTGCCTCTCTATATGGACTTGTAGGTTTCTTTGTTACCATTTGGATCTCTGCTGTCATGTTCAAGTCCAATGATATTCTACGGAAGCAAACAGCTCTGAAGGTGCTTTATGTTTCCTTCCATATTCTGAACTATAGTTATAGAATTTGGTGGAAAAACCAGATGCCAGGACAGTTTCTGTCATTCTCTAGTATATTAAATAAAAAAAATTTGTTTATCTAGCATGACAGTTGGTCGTGTCTGCAGGGAGAGAGGAAAATACCTGTTTTGATTGGCATCTCGCTCGTGTTCATGCTTCACGTGGTTGTTGTTTACTGGTGGTTTCAGAATGATGATCTTCTATACCCATTGGTCATGCTTCCTCCAAAAGCTATACCACCAGTTTTGGCATGCCATCTTCATCATCATGGTGAATGGTGTGTCTATTTACTCTTTATTGTGGCTACTTTTCTCAATTGATGCACTTTATATCATGGTGTGAGGCAGAAATTTATTCTACTGTCAGTATTTGATTCCAGTACAACTTGCATTTGTTGGCATCCTTCTGTTAGAATCCAGAAAAAGTGTTTTGAACTCAGAAATTAGTGTAATACTTAGTAGCTCCTATGTGTGGTTAAATATTTAATTTCTCTTGTTACAGTTTGTCTTTTTTACCTTTTGCTCTCTTCTTCTCTTTTTGCTGGTGATCTTTCCACTCCCTTTTCTGTCCACATATAAAAAAGGGATCTTGAGGATATATGTAGAAGTTTTTTTGTAAGCATATTTTGGGTTCTCCTAAATTTCCATTTTTCTTTTTTCCCCTTCTTCCCCATTTTGTCCATATCTCATTAAGTTTCAATAAATTCTTATGTATTCTAAATGAGCACTGGTCACCCATTATTTCCTCCCTGGTACAGTTTGTCCTTTTTACCTTTTGCTCTCCTCTTTTTCCGGTGATCTTGCCACTTCCTTTTCCCTCCAAATATAAAAAAGGTATCTTGTGGATATAGGTAGAAGTTTTGTTGTAAGCATATTTTGGGCTTTCCTAAATTTCCATTTTCCTTTTTCCCCTTCTTCCCCGTTTCGTCCATGTCTTATTAAGTTTCAATAAATTCTTATGTATTCTAAATGAGCATTGGTCACTCATTATTTACTCCCTAAAGTTTCAAGAGTCAAGACTCTTTTCTGTTGTTTTTTTGAAAATCCTTTTTGTGATCTTTTTGATAAAATTCCTGTTAGGTTCCAATTTACATTTTAATAATTCTGTTAGTTATGTTTCAATTCCTTGGGAGAATATATTTGAACTGGTGGTTTTCTTTCAGATATTTTGGCTCGGCAGACAGCAATGATTTTCAAGTGTTTTCTATTAATGTATTACAAGAACAGCAGAGGCCGAAATTATCGTAAGCAGGTAAGTTAATATGTTTTTATGCAGTTAGAAAAGTCATTTTGGTATGCTTCATGTTTATATCCTTTTTTCTTGCCATTACTCTCTGACCATATAAGTACTTGTCTTTCAGGGTCAAATGTTAACATTGGTTGAGTATCTGTTGTTGCTGTATCGTGCATTGTTGCCAGCACCAGTCTGGTATCGTTTCTTCTTGAACAAAGAATATGGGAGTCTCTTTTCGTCACTAATGACAGGGTTGTATTTGACTTTCAAGCTTACATCTGTTGTTGAGAAGGTATGTTATTTTGTGTATATACTTTCTACATTGTTTAGTCCTTTTGCATCTTTTCCAAATTTGTGATCTTTTCAGGTAGACTTATTTCTTGTCAAGTAGCGTGGTTTGCACGTGGTTATTGATTTTTCTTTCCTCTTTTGGATTGCTGTTGTTCAGGTCCAATATTTCTTTGCTTCCATAAAGGCTTTATCTCGTAAAGAGGTCCATTACGGGGCTTATGCAACATTAGAGCAGGTAGTGCAGGCATACTGCTAACTTGCTAAGAAACAGTTATAAGTTGAACATTTAATGGATTTTTTTTCTCACCTGCTTTTTCCTTGTTCTTAGTTGAGCTTAAAGTTTCACTGCACGATTCCTTATTGTTGCTGGCAACAGTTCTCATTTTACATGAGTGAACTGTCATAGACTCATAGTGAAGTCGAACTTTCCTCATAATGTTGATGATCGGGCAATCTAGTCTTGTGCTTAATTACTATCAAGATCTTTATATTTTTTGTCCTTCTATATAGACCTTGCTGGACAACATTCCATTCATAGAGCATGTATGGATTTATAATCATTTTAGGATGAAAAGTTCCAATCATTTTGGTTTGTAAACCGTAATCACAACATATTTGGAGGTACCTTGCCACTTCATCCAGTCTTTCAATTTTTTCCTCCTTTTTAACTGTACAAAGAAATAACTCCATAGTATAAACGTTTTTAAAGAATTTATCTTTTAGCATCATAGCGCTCAAACCGATAGGGTGATACCTTATTAGTTCATTTTTCTATAATTGAGAATATATAGAAGTAATTTCACTGTCTTTTGGGTTGTACGTGAGTTGAGCTAAGTTGAGTAGCAGGCTACTCAAGCTTAGTTTTACATGTTAACAAGCTCAAGATCGATTCATCACTCGAAGGCAAGCCTCTGATTTAGCTGATTTCGAGTAGCTTGATTTGTTTTAAAGTCTTAGAGGCTCTCGTCTACCAAGCCTAGTAGCATTTTGCACAGGTTTGTTCAAATTCCTAACAAGCTTTAAATTACAAATGAGTGTGGCTCATTTATCTCACAGACATCTTGTACCAACCTTATCAGAAGTTGAGTATCTTGGTTTGTTTAGTCTTACTCAACTGAAGGTTAATTATGGAATTGTATGGCCTAGTGCCTAATTGATTCTGGCCTTTCTGTGAGGGGTAGTATAATGGAAATTTTATTAGAGAACTTTTTTCATCGTCACACTTGTGCGGTGTTTAGTCTTGTGTGATGAATCTTGTCATCTTGCTGGGTTGTTATTTTAAATTCATAGAACTCTCCTTTGGTGGTTCTTAATCTTTACTTCTAACGGGCATGTTATCCTCACATTCTAAGTTTTCAGAGATCTCTGCAGGTTAGTGCAGCAGGAGATCTGTGTGCAATTTGCCAGGAGAAGATGCATGCTCCAATATTACTTCGTTGTAAACACATCTTTTGTGAAGACTGTGTATCAGAGTGGTTAGTTTATTGCTGCCTTCTCAATTGTGTTTTTCTTCCCTTCACCTCTGCATTTATAAACTGTAAAAAGGCAAATACTTTTAGTTTCATTTTCTATTTGTTGAATGTAATTGCTTGCAGGAGGTTCATATCAGATTATAAAAGTGTCTTAAAAATTAATTGAGTAGATGGAAAACCTGTTGAATCAGAAACTGCTAAACTAGTTTTGAACACCTTGGAAACCTCAAGTATGAGCAATCTTATGCGAAGTACGACAACCAAAACTAATGGCACATCTCCTTTGAAGTTCAAGGTTCTCAATGAATAGACAAAGACCCACCATTAATTCTTGTAAATATCTGTTTTGTTTGTGGCAGTCAAATCTTATTGACTTTCACTTTCTATTCCCTGGTATACATATTTATTTAGCAGTATTAAATAAAATTCTAAGCAAGGTTGTGTCTGTTGTGACCTGGTGATGGTCATGGCGGCCTATCATATGGATTGGAGTGGCCTTCCAAGTGTAAGAGCTGTATGCTTTGGCATTGTTAGTTGGACCTTTTCTTCTTTTTTTTTTTTTTTTTTTTTTTTTTTTTTTTTTTTTTTTTTTTTTAATGGCTGGGAGGTAGTTGGTGTGTGCGTGTGTCATATGTATCATGTGTATCCTATGTTTTGGCCTGGCTTGTTGGCCTTTAAAAGTGATGAAAGAATTTATGGACCCTATCCTACATCGAGGGTTTTGAAAGTTTTGTAATTTGATTGTGTGGATCGATCACCCTAAGGCCATGTTTGTTTGGTTGGAATGGAATGGGTGGGAATGGAATCTAATTCCATATTCAAAATAATCTGGAATGAAATGAGATTGAAATAAACATTACGGAATAGATATCATTATAATTCACTACTATTATTTGATTCCATTCCCATTTAATTATCCCATCCAAACATATTGTTTAGAATGAATTGGAATGGGATTCCATTCCATCCATTCCATTCCAACCAAACAAACATGGCATAAGAGAAGTTGCCTTGCTACTCAATGGTCATTCCCAATGCAAATCTGGGCTTGGGTAGTCCATTTTATCTTGAGGAGTTCCACTATAATCTTCTTGCATTGGGATTTAGTGATTTCTAGCTGGAGCTTAACATGATATGTATATCAGATTAAGGTTTTTGGTTGCTTTTTTGGCTACTTATACTTTACATGTATTTTGGCTCATGCTGTTTTTCATGTTAATTGAACTTTATCAATCATCTAGATATCAACATGTGCTTTATGTTCTTTGCTAGTAAGGGATACTGATGGGGCTATGTAGATATTGCTGGTGTAGATTTTGAGTACGCAGGTTCTTGACTTGGCTCAAATGTCCCATTCTAATTGATATGCCATTGCAAGCTATGTAATGGAGGACTTTGTGTGGATGCCAGTGATTTAGGACAGAAGGGGAGAATATAAATTAGGGGTAGTAGGCTTTGTAGGAGGGTTATGGTAGCGATTGGTCAAGGCTTGAAGGTTGGAAGGCTGCTGAAAGTTAAGGAAATAACTGCTGAGAAATTTGAAAAGCAACTATTTCAGGTCTTAGCTTGCAACTATTTGAGGGTTTGGGGTGTTAGCATGAAGGTCCAAAGGTGGAAGGTTGGTCGGACTTAGGGAGCAGGGTTTGTAGAAGCAGGATTTTCTTGAGTTTAAAGAAATCACAGCAGCAGAAAATTCAAGAAGAAGAAGAAGATTGTCTAGGAATCAATCCTAGAATTCCGTAGACATAACACCAAAGGTCTCATAGGCATCACATCTAGGGTTAGAGAGAAGGCCTCACATCCTCAAAGCTTGTGAATCACTCACAAGAAACAGAAAACTGTAATATCATTTATTCATTCCCCTCAAAATTCTGCTATTTTACAATTGGTGCACCTGGGCTCAACTCTCAAGCTGTAGTAGTTTAGCCTTAAACGAGCAAAGCATTCAGTATGGTGTGGACGTTGGGGACTAGCCATGCTTTTCGGCTAAGGCTTATGGTGCAGGAAAGTTGGGCCTTTTTGTAGTCTTTTATGCTACATATGAATTAGTATTTAATGTTGTTGCATTCATTGATCGTGTTATTATGTATTATTTAATGCCTCACAGTCTTTTATCGTGATTACTCCACAGTGGTCTATAACGCTATGTTTGGATAAGGAATTTCTAGGTGGACTTTGCTTTTGAGATGGAATTTGTAAAATTTTTATAAGGATGAGATGGACAAAATCCTTATAAAATTTTTACAAATTCCATCTCAAAAGCAAATTCCACCTAGAAATTCCTTATCCAAACATAGTGTAATGGTGTATTTGTGTATATATATATATATATCTTATAGACTAAAGGCTGCCTTAGCCAAAAACATTGGTTTGCAGTTAAATGTGGGGCACAACTTGGAGCCATCCTTCTGGTCAATTTTAGCTGCTGCCAATTATAAGTTTGCGAGAGTATGAGATGATTCCACCTAGAACTCTCGTGCAGTTGGGGCTTCAAAGAGTAGATACCACATCACATCTTGCACACTGGCTGCTTCTTGGCAAGTTCACATCGGGATTTGATTGGAGTGGATTGATTCCCCATGGCATGACTTGAAATTTTGTTCATTTTCACTGGATTCAGTTCTTGTTTTAAGTTGTTCCACTTGCCATAATTATATTCTGCAAAACCTTTCTAGGATGCCATGTCAATATTTTCATGTTCGATGTGTCCTATGGTATAAGAAGAAAGAGAGGGGGTGAGGGTTGGGAGGGGGAGTGGTGATGTCATGCGCTGCAACTGGCATGTCCTTCTCCTTTTTCCCCAAATGACACAGAGTTTGTTGATGTTGGTTATGTTGCAATATGATTGCTTTTTTGGCTTATTTGTCTCAGATTTCTGTGATGGATAACTGGCTGTTCTTGTGTTTCCAGGTTTGAGAGGGAAAGGACTTGCCCGTTGTGCAGGGCTTTGGTTAAACCTGCAGATCTAAGATCATTTGGCGATGGGTCAACTAGTCTGTTTTTCCAGTTATTCTAAAACCGGTTATTGTAAAAGATGGAGTTTTTCTGCTTTGAAGCCCTAAATCCTCACTCAGAGCAGCCTTCTCCTCATTATCTCATCCAAACAGGTATATTTGACTGTATCCTGCCTGGCCTGGTTCATGAGTTGCCGCAAGAAATCAAAACCAAAGTGGTTGGATAGAACTGGACTGGCTATCTGTTCATATGTTGTATTAAAAAAGGTTGAGTGTATCTAATGGGGCCCTTTTGAAGCTACAGACAGAGTTTACTTTAAGGTCTAACCGTATATACAACTGTTCATTTGTTATAAATGGAAGTTTTCCTATATTTTTATGTTCTTCTCAATCCATTTAATATATATTTATTTATATAGATATACATACATAATTTTTTCCCCCCTCCCTTTGGTGTTTACTAGAGGTAGCCTTGAGCCATTGCAGAGAAAGCAATGGAGGCCAAGTATTCAGCCCTCCTTTAGTTCCTTGTATTCTTTGCGCATATGCACGTGCTGAAGGAGATTGGAACTTCAGAACGCTCACTCAGGATATGGGAAATTGTTTGGGTATCATGTACTTACGGGGCCACCCAAGTAGCTGGATATTAATTTGTGTGTATGTGATCATGAACTCACTAAAAAGTATTACTACTAATAAATATTCCATTGCCAAGCTCGATATAAATTTAGGTTTGAACGAAGCGGGGGCAATCAATGGTCTATTCTGTTCAATCCTGTTCTCTTCCTCTTTGTAAGGTGCCTGGATGTTTCCTTCAATGTTTTGGGTGTAAACAAGACAGATTTCTCAGGAAAGTGAATCATAATAGTTGCATTAATGATTTACCATCTCCACCAGTAAGTGCGCACCCTAATGCTAAGACTGAAATCCACCAAGACCCTAGTTCGTTTTCCAAGAGAATTTGATTATCAGGAAACAGTCGGAAGAATTAAGCAGAATGTGGACCTCTAGCACCAGAATGAATACATTGTAGGGTAATTTGATACTGGAACGGCTATTGCAACCCTCCATTCTTATCACCCCACCCCCATTCTTTAGGTTTTTAAGGTTTTATACAAAATATAAAAGGTTTTTATGAAAATCAGCTCTGATTTCTATTAGAAAACATTATTTTGAACAACTTTGTAGAAGAAAGTTTTTCCTAAATCTATCGTTTAAATATATTTTTTAGTCATCTATAGCTTTTATTTCATTTTTTGCCAAAAAGTCTACTTAAATTATAGATTTTCGAAAAACTATCTTCTACAAAGTTGTTCAAAATGATGTTTTCTAGTAGACTAAGTAACCGATTTTTGTAAAAACCTTTTATATTTTTCATGAAATCTTAAAAACCAAAAAGAAAGGGGTTGGGTGATAAAAATGAGGGGGTTGCAATAGCCGTTCCGATTTGATACCTTGACTGGACCCGCATGGGGGCCCAAGTTGCCCAAAATTGAGTAGCCCTGCGCTGTAAGAGAGCTGAAATTTGTCTAAAAATAGCTGCGAGCAACAACTATGTCTGTAGGAACACAGAACACGGAAACGGGAGCGAAGCCCTCCCTATGGTGTGGTTAAGCATACATGTTCCACAAGTTTCAATGGAATCATATAGCTGATCATGGGTAATGTAGAAGTGACGTGACCAAAGGGCAATCTACTACAATACCATATTAGCCGCCATTCTGCCCCACATTGTTGTTATTGCATCAGCTATCATAAGATAATCAATTGTCGTCATATTTGCCAACTGTTAAGCTCATGGTTCTGGTCATACATATAAGGTCTAGCAACAGATGCAAAGTTGTCAGGTTTTGTTGTTGTTGTTTTTTTTCTTTCTTTTTCGGCTTGGTAGATGCAAAGTTAATAACCGTTCAAAAGACCATTCCGTACCTCATTTGCATTGAACAAAGCAATCTTTGGCTGCGAGAAGAGCCATAATATAGCTCTAGAATTAGAATAAGCATTCTGACAATATTTGGTACCAAATTTGAAAAGCTGGAATTAACAGTTACATACACAATAAATAATAAATAAAATGAATTTCAAACCCTCCCACCCCCCTCCAAAATTAGAAAATAAAACAAAATAAAAGAAAGGAAGAATGAACTATTGTTACACAAGCCCCTGATGCAATAAGAAAATAGGACAAACTCAATTTAGGATGAGGAAATTGGGTGTCTTTCTGAATCTTCCGCAACAGTAGTTGAAATATTTGAAGGTGGCGAGACCTCACTCCCGGAATTATCCTTATTTTCTAGTGATGGGATGGGGGCAGTCATTAGTGGGCTCACAGATGGGGGAATCTCGGTAGGTGAGGGTGGGGATTGAGGTGAAGGTGGAGAAATGGAGAGCATCGTGTCGACTGACGGGATGGATATTGGGTAAACTTCTGTAACCTCTTCAATGCCCTCGTCTAAATAAACAACATCCTGCATGGTGAGTTGATGGTATTCAACAATTTCCCTTAAAAAGCGGTTCTCACGTGCATATATGGAATTCTCATGAGCCAAACGAGCCTTCTCAGCCAAAAGTGTCTCAAGTTGAAGGCGTATCTGAGATTGCAAAGTTGTACATTAGAAACTGTCATTGATGAATGACTACACTTGTTTCTGTTCTCCAATAAACACAGCTATAGTTACAATTATCCTACAGACACAAATGCTCAAGGAAATATAATATCCCAAGGAATCTGAGTGATCAACTTGCCTACATTAAATATAGAACAAATCCAGACATATGCATCATAAGCATCCAAAAAATTATAAAGATGCATTAGTCTTACTTAAGATCCTTGCTGCATGAAGAGGAAAAGTATAAATACCAGCTCATCGTCAGCAGGGTTGTCTCCCTTCTCACGACTCTCCCTAAGAATTTTATTTTCCTCTTCTAGTTGAGCACATCGTGCCTTTGCAAAAGCCAGATCTGCTTTAACTGTTTTCAGCTCTCGAAGAAGAAGTTTTGCTTTGGCAGCCGTTGCCATTGCAACCTGTGACCCAAAACGAAGGCCAAAATGCATTTCACCAGCTACGAGATATAAGAAACTAGGTTCATAATAATGATTAAACACAAGACCAGCTCAAGTGAAAAATCCCGAAAATTAGAGACTTGGTATAACACCATTTCAAACATTACTAAACCCATGTGCATAGGTAATATGAGAAGCAACTGACGGCTTCAAAAACCTGGAGCTTGACAAAGTGACAAAAAGAGAGCCCAAAAGTTGGGTTCATAGGAGTTATTTGAGTCAAAGAAGCACTCTGGAAACTGGAAGATTGTTTCTCCAGTAATTTGAACTTATGTTTTCAATTTTGATCCCTTTTCTGAAAACTTCATTCATTATGAAAAGTTGGATGTACGAATAAAAAAACTTGCAATTATCTAGTCAATCATTGAGTTGCAGACAAACTGAAGTAATCTTGTCATGCCGAGTAACTTGAAGTGGTTTTAAACCTTCCAAGTAAATTAAATCATTTCTTAGATTATAACATTCGATATTCTTTTTTGATGTGAATTAGTGATATACACAATGACACAGTTGGCACCTTACGTCGCGAGATGCCTTGAGTTGAGTTTCTGGGTTGGTTTGTATCGGTGGTTGTGTAGGTTGCAGAGGCTGATGCCATGAACTGTTTATGCCAGGAGCCTGATTCTGTGCCTCAGAACTGCTCCCTTTTCTCCTGATATGCAGTTTGCGGGTTTCTTGGATAATGTCTGCAGTCTTATTCTCCACAATTGTGCGACCTTCCTGAAAAAATATAAAAGAATATTGATCATATCCGTTTCTATACTTGGAAAGAACCTTTAACTATTTCGTGAGACAAATGTTCCATTTCATATAATCATGTTGGACCAATTGATAGGGCTACAAGGAACAATGCAGGGAACACTCTGCAATAAATAAATAGGAACTACCGTGGAGCCAGAAAAAGAAAAGATAAGCACTATCTTGTTTTGCTATTAGATGTATAATTTTTAGCATGTTAAAATCAGTAGTTTAAATGACTTTTAACAAGTCCAACCGAAAACAGAAAGACCTTGAAGAAGTTCGATGAAAGCAAACAAAATGAATTTCAAGAGCATAATTTGTTTACAAGAAATGATCAACATCTTACCTCAAAAGCCTTTTCGAATGTGTCACCAATGTGATTAAGGGACGATGTGATTGCATCCAAGCCCTTTCGCAATGTAGGATTGTCCATTTTTCTAACGCTCTCAGTTGAATGATATGATTGATGGAACTGCAAATGGGAGAAGAGACGAGGGAAGAGATAAGAAAAAAAAGAGTCAGATGATTAAGCTATATGGTCACATCATGGCTACTCCATGAACATGAACAAGATCAATGGTTTTAAACTCAAAATCGAGGTATAGAAAAAATCATTAATGCTTTGATTTCTAATGTTTCTTGCCAGTGTTATCTAAGAGACAATGTTGGAATTTAACATCCACCTGGCCACCGGTTGAGGTTTCCAGCATCGGGGACCTTGTTCTGCCCGGTGTTTCAAATTGTTGAGATACAATATCATCCTCGAGAATCGCTTTAGCTTTCCTAGCAATAATGCCCCAAAACCCAGATTTGGATTCATTTTTCATTGATGCATCCTCATAGAAAGCAGAGCCCTGTATTTTTAGGCATTGCAACATATCATTGAAAATAAAATTTTAAAAACAATGGCATAGTATCAAACTTATAAAACATGTCAAAACATAAAACTAAAAATTATGATGATCAACTAACCCAACTGAAGATTTTAAATCAATGAACGAAAAAAGAGTTTCCCCCAGAAATTCCCCAACATCTTGATGTAGTTGACATGTCTAACACTTATAATATAACAAAAGGTAACTAACCCAATATAAAATTTGGTGACAATGCAAAACAACCAATGATCTCTAAAGCCTTGTCAGAAAAAGCAATCATATGAAATTTTAAGGCCTTCAAATTTATTGTCGTGTTTTGCCAATCCAAAGTGGAATTAGGTTGAGCTGTCGGGTTGAATTTAATTTTCTCGCAAGCAACAATATGGGGTAGCCAATCATCGTTGAAATTCAGATAATTAATAAGCCCAATTTAAGTTGAATCATAAAAATTGGCTCAACATGAAGGACTTCCATCATTAGTTGAACAGAAGGGTGATCCCAAATATCCAGTCATTTGCATCTGTAAACAATATGTATTAAATTTGCATTCCACAAGGAAATCAATGTGTGTTAAATCAATGTCGTCAGATCTAAAATTTGACTAAAATTAGACCACAATTGTTACCAATTTGCAAATAAATAAATAAATAAATAAATAAATAAATAAATAAATATATATATATATATATATATATATCAGCCCATGAATTTTTACCAAACACATTAAGGAACAAATATAAGAAGCATGCAGCATCAAATATATTGATGATATTTGCATTCGTGATCCCACATCAAGTTAATGGAAATGCCGCCATGTGTTATAAATAGCAATTTTTGTATATTCAGAGATAGACAGAGACCGATCTGGTGAGAGAGAGAGAGAGAGAGAACCTTTGATGCAGGAGGCTCAGAGTCTCTGTAAAAGGCGGAGTCGCCATAAGCGGATGAAAGAGACGATTCGCGGTGAGCGGCGGACGCTCGGATCGCCTGAGCAGCGAGAGACGGCGATGTTGTTGATGAATGGACGTCATCGGGTGGGTGACGAATCTCTTCTTTAAAAGTGGAAGCCCTTGTGATTCCCTGCCTTCTCCTGTATGCCATTGCTGGAAATTCCTCCTCCACCACCACCAACTATACCACCACCGCGATGACAACGTCCATCGATCTCCTTCGAAATTTAGATGTCCCGAAATGTATTCACGTCTAACGAACTCTCCCCTTTTTTTTTTTTTAAATTTTTATTTTTATTTTATGAGAGAGAGAACAATTGTACCGGGGGGGGAGGGAACGGCTAGCGTAACAGCTTGTTACAGGAGTCTGAAGCCCACTTCTAGACCGTTCGATCTATAATGAACGGCACAAATCCCAGATAGCTTCATCCGGGGGCTACACTCGATTGCAATCCAACGGTTCGGATTCCTTGGACCCACTCCTCCCCGCATTTTTCGGAAAAGCCTCTTTTGGTGGAGCACCGGCCCGTTAAGTTGTTGGGGCAGATATGTATGTTTAGGAAAGGAAAGGGCCCAGCAAAAAGCAGTCGAAAGTTGGAAAGGAAATTGAAATGGAACATATTTCTTGCAAAACTGGGCATTTGGGGGGTGAGAGAGAGAGATGTGGACGTAAAGCATTGCTTGATTTATAATTTAAATGAAATCAATCAAGACCCAAGACCCCCAAGGAAACTGAATTAATAATTAACAATCGCATATAAGCACAACCAAAATGTAGCAGGTAGCCACGTCCTAGCTGGAAAGGTTGTTTTTGGTAATATATAGGCAGTTGTAATTGAACTATATGTGATGCACCTATGCTTGAGGCAAGAAAGGTACATGTGAGCTATTATTACCATTTTTCTCTTCATCTTTTATCCATTTGCTTCATACAAGTCACAACTCAAAAGTTGGGGTTCACCCACGTACCTTAGAGTTGCATGTGTCCACTTTCAGGAGGTTTACCATACCCTAGCTCTTCCCCACCCCCTAGAGTGGGACCCCTCTCTCTTTTGGACCCAAATTCCAATCACTAATCCCTTTTTTTTTTTTTTTTTTTCATAGAACACTAAACCCAATTTTGTATTGGATAATGAGTACTAAATCCTATTCCTGCGAGTAACCTCACACACAAACACAACACAGTTCTCATAAAAATAATATCAGACAAAGAGGAATGTCACAATTTTTCTAGTAGGAGTAATAGTTTCTGTAGTATTGGATCAACTTTTATGAAACTGCAGAATCGTCTTCTCCATCACATCCTAACTACTTCACTGAATCTAATATTTTGTCTATGCCTCAATACCTTGTGACTTAGGTAGGTCTTCTAAAATAATAAAAATTCGAATATTGGGTCCTTTCAAGTCAAAATTATCTATTTTATGCAATTTCTTCTTGTCTAAAGCACACTCGTTGTACATAATAAAATTCCCATAAAATGCTTGGCTTTACTTTCCTTGATTTAAATGGAAAATCCATCCCAAAGAAAAGGAAAGGAAACGAGAGGCTCCTCCAAAGCATGCTAGATTTAGAATGCACATATATATATACATTATGTAACAAGCCAATCTTCAATTACACTCACCCTTGGCAGCAGTTACCAGTCACCATCCGACTATTCAAGAAGCAGCGTGGTTCCTACTGTCTCATTTCCTACCACTAACACTACTCAGTCAAACCCATTACCTTGCCTAGTACTAATTTTTATTCATCATATATCGTATCATTGTGAATTCATAAATTGATATGGAAATCAAATCAAACACGAAGACTCCTTCATCAGGAAGCTCCTTCTTCAACTGCCGAATCATGCCCACACAATCACCGCACTAGTGCGTTGTCAGAGTCGTCTGCTGGGAAAGGTAATGGTGGGAATGGCTGTTTGGGATTTTATGCCAGATTACACTCCGGAATTTTATCCATCCAAATTTTACCACAATTAAGATTGGGTGCTTGCCTGAATTCGAATCGGTGATAGACTGATAACCAGTAACAACTTTAAAACCATTGTTACAATTCATACTCGCAAGTCCATGGTCATAGTCAAACATTAGTTCATATTCTTTTTTCCCCTTTATTTTAGCTGTATCACAGCTACATGTAAGTTTTTCTCTTATTTCAGGTCTATGAGTGCTTATCATATAGGAGTAGCCAAGTCCATTGGAAAAAGGGTTGGAGAACATACCTCTAATTTTTAACAATATAACACAACATGCAAGCCATGTTTCGAAAAGCAATATATACATCCAATCTTGATGCAAGATATAGCTGTACAGAGGATAAGGAGACATGTAAAACAAACCTCTTTGATGATGCAGCCTAGCTTCATAATTCCTTCTTTTTTTTTTTTTTTTTTTGGGGTAACCTTCTTAAGTTTTGAGTCCTAAATAAAATTTGCACCAGTTAAAAGCCAAATCAGTATGCTGCGTCGCCTGCTATCAAGCAAAGGGTATGAGTGCTCAGTGTGTTCAAGGTAAAATCCCTTTCATCGCTCATGGTCAATAAAGGACCCCTCAGTGCCTGAGCCCCCGTGTAAGTATCTATTCCATCCCAAGCAATTTCATCTGATTGAGCCGTGATTTTAAGTAGGGCAGATCGAAAATGAACTGGGAAGCTACTGGCACAGGTAGTTTTGATTCCAAGTTTCTGCCAGTCTGAGACAAGCTGTTGATTCCATGACTTGGGCCTGGTGCAGCTATGACTTGTTCCTCCACGCTCACATATGGTGAGCCCAAGTCGTGCATGCAGCCTTTGGATTGACTTGACACCCTCATGGTTTCTAGAGGCCATGAAACTGCTGCATAACTGTCATTTTTCCTTGACATGAATTCAAAAACATTTGACTGAGAATGCTCTGAAGCCGATTCTGAAGGCTGCACTAGATTATCCAACTTGCCTGCATCCATCATCATCGTCATTGACTTATTGTTGGTGTTTTTGTTCCCAACATCTGAGAATTTCACATCTCCAATGCCAGCAGTGGAGGAATATGAACCCAACTGAATCTCAGCGTTTTGAATCCTATGAACCTTGTCTCCACCCAAAACACCAAGAACATTCATCCAACTGCTGGTGTAGGCTTCCCCTCTGAAGGCAGCACAGGTTACTCTTTATGTCATTGTTGGAAGCCATTTCTCGTCCTGAAGCACCACGAAAACCCATTCCATCACCAGTATAAGCCTCTTCTCCTTTGGCGGTATCATTTAAATTTATTCTGTCACCAGTACTGTTTGTAAGGATGGTAGGATGCCCACAACGGTGGTCAATTAAATTCTGAGATGTAGTAACAGTGATTGCAGTAGGACCCCAATTGGTGGAGGCAGATGCTGCAGGATTTTGACATTTTGGAGCCTGAAACCAATACTTTGAACTTGGAGTCTGACAATTGAGAGCACTGGCTCTCCATCCATGTAACTTACGTTTGGCAATCCTTTGGGCAGTTGGTCCTAAATCTTTAACAAACAACATCAAGCTCTCTCTGTAACCAATATCCTGCTCCTTTGCCTATAGAAATGGGAAAAATGTGATAAGCTGCGATACATAAAAAATATGTGGCACCACTAAACAAATTATAAAAATAAAATTTTTCCGTCTGGAAAGAAAATCAAGAGGCCCATTGGCATATATTTTAGATTTTAATAGTTGGGACCACTTGACAAGTCGTTCTTCATCACACAGCATACATTAAAGAAACTGACCAGTTACAGGATGCTAGGAGGTAGGAATTTCCAAATTTACAATCAATGTGATATGAGGGCTATGAGATCATCTTGATAAGACTCATTATTTTGGAGTCAATTTGGACAGATTGGATACAAACCCAAATCACAAACAGGTGGATGACAAATAGATATATGATACCATTTTTACCAGAATTTCTTGATTTTATGCATACTGATAAGATTCATCACAGATATTTTGGTCTGTTTATCTTCAAAGTCGATTTTCTCACACCACCATCATGGTTCATGAATTGCACCAATAAGCCCAATTCCACCAAGAGTCGGAGACCATCCAGAGGAATGCCCAAGTCGCTCTAAAACATACTAGAGAAAATGGAATAAATCCCAAACAATAAAAGCAGATATAGTGGGTAGACATCCTTAAAATACAAGCAGGTCAATTTTTGAGTATATTCACCAGGTGGAATCATAGGCCCAACCATATGAAAGGCCCACTGTATACCTTGATAGGGTTGTAAGTGCAAACATTTGTTCTTCGGATTGGGATCATTGAAACATTTTAAGCTAGTTGCCTCCATAATGCAAAAGCAGAAAAGACTTACAGGTGCAAGTAGTTTTGGATTACTGTAGATTGTTGAGACAATTGAATCGCTCTCATTGAGGAAAGACATCCAAGGTCTATATGTACAGCGCCTATCCGCTTCAAGAAAATTAGACCTTCTACCATCTTTACCACCTACTTAGAGGAGAAATGAGGAAAGTGAGTCAGCTTGGTCTTAAACTTTGACTTCATAATGAACATTGCTAATTACAAAAGTGGGATTGATTCAAGCAAGTTTATGGAAACCTACAGAAGTTTAAAGCAAAGCTTTGATTAAAGTGACACAGGGTCTAAGATTTAAAGAAGTTTGACTTCATAATGTAAGACATAATTTTCCTTTAACCCAAATGTCTAAGGAATATTAGGTTTAGAAAGTCATCTGTCAGAAAGTCATCTGTCAGATTTCACTTCTTACCAGAAAGAATTTCATGACCTCTTGTGTCAATTTGAGTAGCTCTACCAGAGCACCAAGGAGTTACTCGGACACTTTTCCTGAGATTTGATGAACCGCTTAAGGAACATGGCACATATTTTGATGATAGGTCAATAGTCATATTACTGGATCTCACATTTGTGTCATGCTTAGGACATGAGCCAAAATTTGAACCCCTAACTTCACCCTGAGCTTTCCTACCAGTTCTTCGTCTTGTCACTGAGAATTCCAATTCTAAGTTTTCAGGCTCAGTTTTAAGAACATGAAAAACCTTCTTAGCAAGTTCATGTATAGCACGAGCCTGTGAAAAAAACAAGGTTCTGCATGCAGTTAATGGAAAAATACAAGAACTTATTGGCAACAAAAAATCAATAACCAAGACATCAGATATTCTTAGCATACTGTTTCCAGAATGTGGCAGAGATTTGACGAGCATACCTGTCTGAAAAAAATGGTACCTGAGGAATTGAAATGCATTGCATTTCTGGATATCAGAAATATATCGTGCTGCACAACATTCAAAATAATCAGTTGGATGATAATCATATGTTTCATTTTAATTGGATAAGGCATAGAGTTGCATGTCTCCAAAAGCCAAAAGACAAAAACATTGTATCATTCACACTTATGAAACTTGATCCACCTTTTGGTAGATCGAGATCATTCAACTGATGGTCAAATTTAGCATGGCTTATTATGCAACAATCATATATAATCGCTATCCTAACTTTGAACAAAATCCAGTGAAGAACAGGAATGGACAAAAATAAAAGTTGTATACTTGTAAGTAGCAGGGTATGTGTGACATGAAAAGGAAATACATTTAAGAACTACAGATCCCAGAATTATCTTGCCTGTATGACTTTTTAAATAGGTCAACCCAAGAAGTTGACTTTGTATTGAATAAAGAGTAAATAGAGAGTGCCATGGACGTGATATAATTTAATTTTTCTGAAAATGAGCCAGTATTCATCTATGGAATTGGAAATTGAAACAAAATAATCTAAGTATTTTAAAACAACCACTTCTCTTCTTGAAATCAAAGCAAAAAGGGCAATCTAGAATGTTATATTATCCCCAGTTCCCCACCCACAGATATGGGTGACAATCCATATACTTTCAAGAGTATAAAATCCAATAGATGAGTTAAACAGTTTACACATCCCAATACAGTGTTGGTACAGTGAACAACACAGTTACTCTTAAAATGAAAAGATAACTAATTTATGAGGTTGGAGCGAACCTCAAACTGTTCAAGATTTTTATACATCCCTTCGTGAAGTTTAGCCCTCATGGTGCCAAAATCCATAGGCTCTTTAATGATTTCATAGTAATCCTCAACCTAATAGATACACAAAAACCCATCTCTTAGCATTGGTAACACAGCATCCATGATATTAAAAAAAAATAAAAAATAAAATACAATGAAACCAATGATGAAATATGTACCTCTTTAGGGTCAACTGGTTCAGCAAATATTTCATGGGTATCTCTCCTAAAATTAAAGAGAGAGAAATAATATAAGACAGCATCTTTTGAACAACCAATTAACCTTACAATGTTGGTTCAACATCATTTGTATATACAGCAAATTCACTCAGTTAAAATAATTTAAACCTCAACTCACCGTAAATATGCTACAAAAGAATGCTCTTAAGAGAACACTTACCTTTGCAATATGTCAAGGATGAGTTCAAGTATACGCTTTTCTGGCATCCATGTTGCAGATGACACAACTGATGTTTGACCTGATACAAACAAGTACTAAGTTATGAATGAAGAACTTATCATCGTGGTTGAATCAAAAGGGCAACCTCACAAAAATAAAAAAAGAGGCTAACCAGTGTAGGTAGCATGATCTTCATGCTTTGGGCTATCTTTAGCTTTTACAACCAATGGTTGATCTGAAACAAGAAACAATGAAATCACAAATCAATATCCTATCGCCATGATTGAAATCTTAAAAGTAGGATTATTCATAATTGCAACTGCATTGGAAGTTTGGAACAGAAAGGCTCACCACTATTGGTTGGATGATCACCATGATTTGGGCTATCTCTAGCCTGCACACAAATTTGAATCAAGATCTTAAACCAAAACTATTATTTACAGCACCTTGATGAAAAACAAAAACAAGCCCACGTTTGTTGTGAAAATCAGAAAGAACAACCCACTTGTATCTGTAGCCATGTATACTATCTCATTTCCTTCTCATGATTTGACCTCTAGCATCCTATTTTTATGTTTGTTCATTTAGTTGCAATCTCATTCATGGTATATTGCTATAACTCTATTTCTTGCCTTCACTAAAGTGTGGCAGAGAAATAGCGGGGGGCTGCTAGCAGGACATGAATAGAGCTTTGCGAAAATATCTCTGATGAAAGGGGAATGATCTAAAGAAGCGACCAACATGAAAGAAAATTTAACATTTGAGGTAGTGAAAGGAAACCATGCTAAATCATTCTTTTGAGATTTAATAAAAAAATGATTCCTGTTGTCTTCATCTGATGCTAGTGAAACCTGATTCAGTCCATAGACCAGGCCTCCAACACGCCCCTTTCCAGCAAAAGTCTAATTACATGTATAAGTATCAACCACTAAATGCAATGCTCTAGAAAATATGTGAATTCTGTTTCCCTGTATCAGTGTAGTATTATAAATTTTTTGATAAGGTAAAATCTTATTCATTAAAAAAAAGGAGGGTGAAACCCCTGTACACGAAACAGTAATATTAATGCCTTGTAAGTCACAAAGTTTTAATGCATTTGAAGGTTTTCAGATAAAAACAGTAATTAATACTCAAATTGAACAAAATGACTTTCAGCTGCTTAATTTTATAGATTGACTTTATGTCAGGGACTCAGAATTAAACCAGACATAACACAGATTTTTTTTTTTTGGATAGAGATAATACAGAAATTATCATATAAGACAAATTTTGCAGCTGCTGAAATTAAGAACCAGAATGGACTTGCAGCACTTCAGTTTACATTGCCCAGTAATTACAATTTTTTTTTTAATTTAAAAAATGCAGACCCCCTTAAAGAACATATTAACAGAGAATTAGAGTTATTTTTTATTTTTTGGAAACAGATTATAGGGAATTAAGCATATGTGAATCAGAGCTACCATGACAGTATGGTCAAGTACTGTTGAAGTCAAGGTCAACCACAATAGTCCAGTACCCTTATACCAAAATTCAGAGAAATTATTTTAATCGTCAGTTTTCTAATCCAGACAACCATATTAAACCATCCCTTTTCAACAAGAGAGATAGAGAGAGAACACGCATGAGATTTTTCTCCCTCCACCCCCCACCCCACCACCACCACCCCCCCCAAAAAAAAAAAAAAAAAAATCCTAAACGAAGCCTATAAATCTGATAATAATATATAATTATTATTACTCCTAATAATAATAATAATAATAATTTTTTTTTAAAAAAAAAAAAAAAGGGAAAAGAAGAACGAAAAAAAAAAGGCAGAGGTGTAACTATGGGTTGCAACGGAAGTACCACTTGTTCAACTGGTCTTAGTTTTCTCTTCTTCCGGGCCCTTGTCCATGAAGGTGGTCCCACCTCATTCCCCGAGTCCTGCTCCATTTCCTCCTCCATAGAATTTTGTGACACCTCTACTGGGTAACGGACGCGCGTCGGTCGCTGGGCCTTCCGTACATCCAGGGCAGATATTCGCGGGCTCCTCCTATTCCCATCTTTCCACATCGACTTCTGTATTCTCCTACATATATACAGCAACAAACCCACATTGGAAAATGTGTTTCAATGATTTTACCAACTTCTTTCATATGTATTTTAAAACAAAAAGAAGGTGGCCAATGCCTGTAAAAAAAACCCAGAAGCCCCACCTGGACATTGCAGAGATCAAGAACCCAGGTTTCTGCTATCTCTGGAAAAAGGGAAAATGTAAGTATAGAGGGATAAGGGGTGAGAGATTCAGAGATTCTTTTGCTTCAATAGAGATTATGGAGGTAGAGGTGTATATAGGGTGAAAGAAATGTAGGTGGGTAGCTGTTACATTAGAGATACACACAGCTTAGAAATGGGTTTTGGTTTCTGAATTTGGAAGATATGGGAATCCCCAGACAAGGAAAACACAGTAAACCCCGAATTGTTTTATATTATTTGCTTCCTATTGTATGCTCAATGCTTAATGAATTCGAGACAAATCGGAAGTGCCCATATACAGAGGAGAGAGAGAGAGAGAGAGAGAGAGAGTTGCATTGGCAAAACCCTCCACGGGGGGTCACATCAGATGGAAGGGTTTAAGAAGAAGGTGAGGTGGGGGCAGAGGGTTTTTAACCCAACCCTCGGAATGACAGTGGAAAATACAAAGAAGAAGCGTCTCTGTTGGGAAGCAGATATTTGGCATCGCGCCTTGGAAAAGCGTGGACCACGCAACCGCGAGGGACACAAGGGCTACTGCCTACTGGCTACTGGCTAGCTCACCCTGCCAGTTAGTCAGTATGCTCGGGCTCAATGTTGGCACTCCCGGCCCGTTCAAAAGATATGGACCTGTTGGGTTGTCCCACAAAATTTACACGGGTCCGGCTATTGCCACCCCTCAATTTTATCGACACCCTCCAATTGTTTTTGTTTTTTAAGGTTTAATGCAAAATACAAAAGGTTTTAAGAAATTAAAAATCGATCACATTATCTATTAAAAAACATCATTTTAAACAAATCCGCAGAAGAAATTTTTTTCAAAATTTATCGTTTAAATAGATATTTTAATAAAAATGAAATAGATATTTTATATATCAAAAAGTCTACTTAAATAATAGATTTTGAAAAAAAATTTCTTCTATAAAGTTGTTCAAAATGATATTTTCTAATGGATTACGAGATTAGTTTTCATTAAAACTTTTAATATTTTGTATAAAATCTTAAAAAATAAAAAGAAGTAGGAGGCACCGATAAAATTGAGGGGTGGCAATAGCCATGCCCAATTTACACAGTTGCATTAATAATTTACAGAGCATCTATGGTACAAAATACAAATCAACACCAGGGTGTTCTAGTGGCTCTGATTTGTGCCAATAGACACTTGTGCCTGGTTCCCCTCAAGCAAATTCTCAATTAGTTTCTGTGGATAATTGGATGGTTAGGGGTTGCCTCCCATTTCCTAACCTCATTTTTAGAACCAGCAAGAAAAAAAAAAGGTACAAAAATCCATCATTGAAATGGAGCAAATGTTTAATTTAGAGTCCATCATTATTATAATTAGTAAGCATATCATTTAAGATTTTGGCTTGTATTAGTTATACGTGGGTTTCATCGCAGAATCACATTTACAAATTCAATAAATTTCAAATACACTCAGGCCAACATCTTTTTGAGTGTGCCTATTCATATTGAGTTGCTCATTCATTGCTATAAAAAATAAATTTCCTAAGTACTGGGCAAAGCCCTGGACATGTCGTGATTGACACACTTTACGTGTACAAAATAAATAGGGAGCTCAGGGTTAGTATTTGAGATGCATCTTTGTAACATTTCTTGGTAACAACAGGG
The DNA here is from genome assembly GCA_039720395.1 of Liquidambar formosana. Classification (NCBI taxonomy): domain Eukaryota; kingdom Viridiplantae; phylum Streptophyta; class Magnoliopsida; order Saxifragales; family Altingiaceae; genus Liquidambar; species Liquidambar formosana. The sequence continues at coordinate 50,059,495 of CM077821.1, read as the reverse complement.
TTGCCCCTATAATGGGAGTGTTCCATGATGATTGTGTTTTCAGGTTTAATTATCAAATACCAACACGAGGGGTGAGTGAAGTGAGGTGAGGTGGGAGCTTAGAAAATGGGCTAAGAGTTATCTAATTAAGCCACCTTCCATTTTTATGCGTAGTATTTGATAGTATACCTCGCTCTCCCCTCCCAACCCCCACCTGGCACCCAATCCACTTATATAGTTTAAGGGCATTGGTTACTAAATTCCTAAAAATCTTGCTGTTGCTTACATGTGTAGCATGCTTGCATCCTCTTGTTTTTTAAGAGAAAAGTGACTTGTCCCCTAACGAGAAAGTATGGGGACAAAAAAAAAAAAAAAGGTCATGATATTGGACAAAAAAACGTGCCAACACTCCTACCAATATAATTGATTCCAACTCCAACCCCACACCCCCCCCCCCCCCCCCCCCCCCCAAAAAAAAAAAAAAAAAAAAAAAAAAAAGCCACAATAGTATTTCAATAATCAATCATAGAAAGGGCATTATTGTGCAAAAGGTCCAAGAATTATACAAAATATGCGATACATGCTTATGCTTTGTATATGGAATTGGGATTTTCAGTAATAGAAGTTGTGGATTTTGTGGTTGTAAAGGTGGTATGATACTAAAAGATGGGAAGTTCATGGTAATTACAGTCCACTAAGCACTTTGCAAAATAATTATTTGATTCTTTCCATTGAGTTTCTTTATTTACTCGAGAAGAAATGTGTCCTTTATGGTCTTAATTGAAGGCCAACATTTATGAAAATGACCATTAGGTTTCATTAAAACAGAATACGAGTTGGGTCTTAGAATGATAAGCCAAAATAAGACAATAAAATCCCAATTTGAATAGAAGCAAAAGGAGGGCATAATCTGTGAATTATGTGTCGAAATTCTTCCTCAATTAAAACCATGCTAAGAAAGTAAGAAGTTGTCCATTTTTTTGGGTTAGTCCTTGTAGGCCCAAACCCGGGAAGATGTTCGATGTCTACGCGCAAGATAGGGCGTGAGTGTAGTAGTCCTTGGCTTTTTCAGGTAGAAATCATAAAATATAAATACAAAAGGTAATGGATGCGCAGTGAGGGAGGAGCGCGCACGGCAGCTGCCATGGACCAAAGGAAATTGAGGCCATCTGGTAAAAAGGGGTTTGTTCCGTTCCGTTCCGTTCCATGTGGAAATACACAATGACGACATGCGAGACTTGGCTGCTTCTCTCCTTCTCTTTTGCGTATTCCGACTCCATGTACTACTGACACATTCTCTCTGTTTTACCATGTACTCCACGGATTATATACATTGACTGAAATCTCCCAACCACTTCAACCCCCTTCTTCACTATTTTTTTCCTCAATTTTGTTGCCAGTTGACCCCCACAAATACCCAATTCTCTATTTATGCGCACCTACGCCCTTTCTTCTTTCAAACCCTAATTTGCTTCTCCTTCGTTTTTTTATTATTTATTTTTTATTATTTTTAAAAACCCTAAATTCTTGCTTGTCGATTATCTCTAACTTAAGTTTCCCTGATTCTCAAATTCTATCAACAATTTGCTCTTTTTTCTTTTTTGAAGACGCGCTTTTGATTGAATACCGATCGGAACTTTGAAGATAATAGCGAATTGACTCCCCACATACATAATTTGTCTGTCTGGTAATACTTTGAATCCTCCAACTTTTCTTTTTTTAATGCTAGTTTCGAATTTGTAGGCAATATATGCTATATCTATCTTGGATTCTCTAAAGTCGTTGCTATTTCTTTCTGCTAGGCCTGGGTTGTAGCTTGTCTGGTTGTTCTTGTAGAATAGATCAGTTTTTTCACCACTTCACAATTTCCCATTTACGTCAACTCTCTCAACCCTGGAGACTTCTTAAGTAATCCATTCCTAGGCGATTATTAAGTTTTTGTCACCCATGATATTTAGCTTCGGTGGTATTGACTGATATCGGTGTGTGGAGGAGGTCATGTGTTCAACTTTTCCTAATGAAATTCTTTTTGGTAGCATTTTTTCTTTTTCCTTATGGGTTGATGCTTGTCTGGTTTTAAATACATGATTGGGTGGGTCATTTGGTGGAATATACAGCCTTTTTGAATTGTCTTTGGAATATTTTTAAACTTTTCTCACCTGATCTACAGCTTGAAACCTTAAACTTGTCTTTTTATTTGGTTTTTGCAATTTAGGATTAAAGTGCATGGTAGATCACTAACTGCTCACTTATTTTTGTGTAGTATTCCTTGAGTTTTTGATGAGGTAGAATTATGTTTACCATTTTGAATTTTATTTCTTCTGCTTCTTCTTTTTTGGGTTGTCTTGTACCCTTGTTAATTGAATCTGTTGGTGTTGAATTTAACTAGTTAAGTATTAAATTTCAGTTGCATTCTTTATAACCTTTAATAATAAATCACTAATAGCACATGCCTTTGGCAATGTAGACCTTTTAACTACAAACAATTAGACTCTTTGTTTTAATTTTTTGAGTATATACTTTCATTTGGCAGCCTTAGCAATAACCATCCCCCCCCCCCCCCCCCCCCAAAAAAAAAGAGAAAAAAAAAAAGAGGAAAAATGGGTTTTGAGTGATTGGCTAGTTGCTACTTAACTTGGTGTTGTACTTACTAGATTGCTAATCTGATGAACTCATTATTCGTTTTCATAATGTCTTCACAATTTCTTCCTCTGCTGCTTCCGATGTGCTTGGTTCATCTCTAATAGTCTTAATTTTTTCATTTTTTCATTTTTTTTTTCAGTCCAGTTCTAGATGGATGCAGACTCCCAGAGTACTTCACAAGAGTTGCCTCAGTCTACTGCTCGTAGCCCACTGAATGATGGTTTAGTAGCTGATAATTCTGACCTGCCGGCAGCATGTGCTTTATGCCAAAGAATCCTTTCACCTGATAATGAGGCAACTGGGGATCTTGAAGCTATCAGTATATGTGGGGACTGTAAATTTTTGTTTCTTGAAGATCTTGGGTCACCTATTCAAGACTCTCATCGGAGGAGGCCTTCTAGAGGGAGAAGAAGCAGGTACAGTAGTTCTGAGTCCATCGAAAATCTTTTCTCACAACAGTTCTCACAAATGATTAATCTGGCGAGGCAAAATCAAGCCGGTGTTCCTGGGCATGAGGATCAACCTGTAGATGGTGATGCTGCTGCAAGGTTACTGCAGCCTACAAGTTCCCGTACTACACCGATTGGGTCTAGAAGATGGCGTCGGGTACTGTCCGATACAGAAAGCGATGGCTTTGATAATATGGATTCTGTTTATGGGGAGAGTGAATCAAATGTGAGTTTTGGAGGCTATAGGGTTTTTCATGGTGAGAATGATGCCATTTCTTTTGGTGGTTATGGGGGTGAATCTGATGTTTCTGTGGATGGACATAGTTTCCTAGATACAGATATGTTTGTCCAACCAGATGAGGGAAGTGATCTTAATAGTGATACTGATATTGACCCAATGCATGCCGGTCTAAACCAATGGAACTCAGATGACCAAGAAGAAGAGGAAGAAGAAAGTGAATGGGAAGAAGATTATGGCGTGGAAAACACAATAGAATCTACGGAAGCTGGAGCTCGGGCTCAAAATTTTTTTACTTCAAGTCCAAGTGAAAGTAATGGCCCCATAACTTGGCGCAGCCGGTTTCGTTCCTCTGAATTGAGGACAATTCGTTGGAGAAGAAGGGAAGAATCATTTGTCTTTGGCAGATTGGATGAATCTGAGGTATCACCTTATGTTCGCAGTTCCAGGGACTATCTTGATGCAACACGCTTTGAGGAACTGCTTGAGCATCTTGCTGATACCGAAAGCTCAAGACGAGGAGCACCCCCTGCAGCTGTGTCTTTTGTGAATAGTCTGCCACGTTTAGTCATTAATGAGGAAAATGAGAAGCACGATGGTTTGTCCTGTGCGATCTGCAAGGATTTTCTATCCATTGGCACTGAAGTAAACCAGCTTCCCTGCTTTCACCTCTATCACCCTTCCTGTATCTTGCCTTGGTTGAGTGCACGAAACTCATGCCCCCTCTGTCGATATGAGCTTCCAACTGATGACAAAGATTATGAGGAGGGGAAGCAGAACATTAGCAGTGGGATGGAGATCCATGAAATCCAGCAGCAGGAAATGAGTGAGGACAGTTCCTCTGATGACACTGATAGAGGTGAGGCAGATGAAGCTCGTGAAGTTGGTCATGGTAGAACAGTGCAGGGAGGGCCGCTAGATGTGAATCCTGACACAGATAGCTCTGGCAGAGAGGGTGGAAGAGGAAGATGGTTTTTTCTTGCTGCTGCTCCAATTGTCAGTCTTGTGGGTATCGTCCTAGTGCTGTGGTTAGGCAATCCTCTAATGGAAGGAAGAGGGCCAAGAGGCCATTGCAACTTTCGTGAGCGGGGCCAGCATCAAATTCACAGTTCTGGTTCCCGCCCACTCAACCAAAGGGAGAACAGGAGGAGGTGGTGGTCTCTTTTCTAAGAATTTTTATTTTATTTTTTTTACTGGTGGTGAGATTTATGTTGAATCAGTGATGTCTTTTTCTGAGGTTTTTCTTACTTGACATCAAGTGTTTTTGGCTAAAGAATCATATTCAGTTCTTTGTGCGTCAGTCCTGGATGAGTTCCATAGCTGTTTTCTGATTCTCAGTATATTATTGTAAGATATTTTAGTCTGGAGCTTTCTTCTGCACTTCCTTGTATCACGGATAGCCCAGGTGAATTTGATTTCTAAGTTTTGGACGGTACACGATATTTGTCCACGTCTTCTTGTAAATTACTTATTAAGTTGCATGTCAAACTTTCCGGACCCATTATCGCTGCTGAATATTTATCGATCTAGCGTTACTTGGATAATTTGATGGCCATCTAACCAAATTCAACTGCAATCTGGTGCTTGAAGGTGGCTGAAAATCTTGGATAGCATCTCTTTTGAGGAATCTGCCATGATCTCTCTGATGGGGTTACTGTGGAAGGACCAGTATTGATTTTGTAAATTAGCCTAAGGATTTACCTATGGCCCTGGCATAGCATTCCGCAAACCTCTAGTGTTGAGCCTAAAAAATATGTATGCCTGGTTGAGAAGTGCATATGTAATATGCTCGCGTTGCGATGCCTTGGGTATAACCGACTGATGTAATGATTCGGGTCTCTTTATTTAGTATTTTGTTTTGTTTTTTAAGAAAAAAGAAAAAGGCAATTATTGGCCCCAAAGAAGCCCATGAAATGATCTGTAATGGTGAGTGCAATGGCACTCTACAAACTAGGAACGGGGAAAGCCTATAAATGTTCATGCCCAGTTGGAAAGTGAAATGATTTGCGTTGCAATGGTTCGTCTTCAGCCATACACGGTCCGCTGGGGCCCAGGGGGATCACATACAGGAATATTCCTCTCCTTGACCTCTCAATAGACCTCTCAACCATATAGAAGCTGGGATTCGATCCTAGGCATATGTATTAAGAAACTTTACCAGCAAGCTTAGCCAACACCTTCGTAATGGTGTTCCAGTTCTTGCATGCTATATCATGTTGATCTGGCTTGCTCAACTGAAGATGCTTCCAAGTTTATCACAAATTTTTTTTTTTGCTATTGACTTGGATCATCATTTTTTGATACAGAGGAAGCTCCTTAAATAAGGCACAAGGCATAAAAAGGGGTTAAAAAAGTTTTCAAAGAAGACATCGTCCACAATATGAAGGCTTGGGGCCACTTCTCTATGACTTTAGGGCTTTAGGCAATCGGACCATAAGACGTCAGCAATGGGGTAGAAACTCAACCAGTGAAATACATGATTTTGTCTAAATTAGTGGATTAATTTACTCCTACGTTGGGGGTGGCAATTCAAAGCTACATTTTTTGTTTTTTTTGGGGTCCAAGGCACATAAAGAACACACACCATACACAAATAAAGAAGCCCACATAAACGACATATCCCAAAAGGGATCCAAGAGCCATAAATTTAAGGAAAAATGACAAAATGATGAGTCAAACTAAAAGTAATCATAAAAAAAGGGCTAAAACTCTCCTATTCCATTCAAAGTGGCAATAATGAATTTTAATTCCAAAAAAAACGAATTTAGAGTCAAATGTCTATTATACCTTTTTTTTTTTTTTATTTTTTTTTTTTTTGTAACACTTCAAACTTATCAAACCATTCTCCTCTCTCCTTATTAAATAAAACTTAACCCTATTATTTCTCTTCTATGTTGGGAAGGAGAAAAAAAATAAAAGTGATTCTCTATTTATATGTTTTGTAGGGGATTGAAAACTTTTATTTACAAGGATGTTATTCAACTATCGGAAAAAAAAAATAAATAAATAAAAATAAAAACCTTTCCAAATCTAAGTGTGTAAATGATTATTATTTTAATTGAAAAATAAATACATGATTGGTCTTTTTGAATTATGTTTTAAGATTTTTGAATTAAGATAGAAAGGATGGGTTTAATACTTTAATGTAAAAAGGGTAATTAGGTGGAATATAAAAATAAATAAATAAAAAGGATAGAATGATTATCGTAAAATGGTAAATGGTAGATGCCCTTCTTCAGGGATTAAAGTATATTACTACCATTTTAAATGAAATAAGAAAGATTTGACCATTTATTTGGAATTATTTTTATTTTGACCCATCATTCTGTCACTCTCCCTAAATTTAACCCCAAAAAAGACAAAAAAAAAACAAAAAGACTTACAAATTAAGCAGACAATGAACACCAAGTAAGCAAAAAGAGCACTTTAGGCCTTTTCACAACTCATATGAACAAGGGCGCTGCTCACTAATATTGCAACGCAGGCAAGAAATAATTGTGTTTTCAGTTAAACAGGAAAAAATAAAAAAATAAGAATTCTGAACTAAATCATTTAGCTATTAACATTGACAAAAATGGAGATAAATAGCAAAAGAAGGTAGTGACCACGCACAACCACATCTTGCAGTTTAAAAGAGTATGTGGAGATAGAGAACGATCCATACTGCCATCGAGAAGATTGCAAAGATATGAACCCAGAAGAGGACAGCAGCTGCCTCCCGTCCACACCCTCTTAGATTGGCGAGAGCACCTATGAACAAGAAATAAGTCAATAAACTAACCAGGTCTTTTCTCCTTACCACCCGAAAATAAAACATCCCAAAACTTGAATGCAAAGTCCGCTTAAAACATAATACGGAGAAGTAGAAGTATCAACATCCATTTCTAATATGGACCCCACAGATATTAGGGATTAAGGAATATAGAGTACAAACTATGATTTTCTTTATTGAGCCACTACAAATAGTTTTATGGTCAATATTGAAGCTGCAGCTGGTATAAAAGAATATTGAAAATATGTGGAGTGAAGCTGAAACTAAGACTAGGTGTTACCAGAAAGCACAGATGTGGGCATTGTATGCTGAAGGAGCAGGACAAAGCGGAACATCTTATCGCCAGGGGGGAGGAAGCCAAGCTTATCAGCCAACATGACAATGCCAAGTCCTGTGGGAGGAACCAAAATCAACCGCCCAAAAATAATAGCAGCAGTTGTCCGTAGACCAAGTTTTGAACTTCCTGGTCCTGCAAGATACCAAATAAAAGTCACACCAACTGACTTCCAATTAGATGCCATCCAATAATGAACAACCTAGATAAGTAGGATATGTCAGTGGAATGGGAATGGCACATAAAGTGCTGAACCATGTCCATTATATTTTTCTGCCTATGTGTGTATTTATATATGCATATTATTAATATATAATCGTAGCAGTAATTCTTGTATTAGAAAGCTGGTAATGCCACTAAGCTGATTTTATAGACACACAAATCAATGCCAAAGTAGCAATATATGATTTCTTAAAACATACACAACGAAATCACCGCTATCAATCAGTGGAAACATGATTATCAGGAAGTTTAACTTACCATCTACAAGGTTGCCTCCTAATGCCAACAAAATGCATGGAATCATCGCCTCCCTGATGGTCACACACATTGTTAGATAATCATCAAAATATTACAGGGAGTGATAAACAGCTAGAATAAAGGCACTATTAACATATCACCATCAGGAAATATAAAGTATCTGCCACAGATAACAATGATAAATAGGGCTCATTGAAAGTATGGGGATGGAAAATAAAACTCATGCTTCCTTATCAGTGCTGTTCAGTGCTGTTCAGTCTGCACAAGATAAAGACACATGCCATTGAGAAATGGTGCTCCACTGGACACAAGAAGACACAGGGCTACAAGCCGGAGTCTTGTGGGCAAAGAAACACTCCGTTGAGGAATTTTTATTGGACACAGCTATACAGGATTATGGTTCTTTTTTTCTTTTCTTTTTTTTTTTTTTTGTTTTAATAACTTTTAGGGGAAAAAAATAATTAGAGGGCAGAATGTATAACTAAACAACTCAACTCACCTATCCCAACTACATGGGGTCGACTACATAAATCCTTCCACACCATTCAGTTCTATCAAAATTCAAAAGCCATATACTCTATTAAATCCTTAGCACACAAGTCCTTTCTCACCACCTCTAACCACATTATTGTGGCTTTCCTCGTCCTTTTGAGGCATTCAACTTGAATCAAGTCACCATTCCATACAGTGCATTCCTAGGTGGTAGAATGTAGTACTCAATTATTTTATTTACATGGTGATTATGGAGTTACTTATGTGTAGTGTTTAATCAAACCAACAACATTTTGAGAGGTTGATCTAATTTTGCTTCAGATTTAGTACTATTAGGCATTCTGAAACTATAACCTTGTTCCACACAGAAGCCATAGTACCAATAACAATTTCAAACCCTGATTACTAATAAATTCTTCAGATACAAAGTCACATATATAGAGGTCAAAATGAAGACCAGGCAGCATTTGGAATCTAAACATGGGCAATACAAAAGCTGCTGCCAACTGGAGTGATATTCTTCACTTTGTGGAGCAGTCTTTTGAAACCCAGCCCATTTTTACAACCAGAAACACACCAGGTCATTTGAATAAAATTTTAGTATCATTCTACTTTATTTTCTCTTAAATTTTTATATTTTAATAATAGCATAAGAGTAGAAAAACCTGGATCATGTGAGCGGTCTTGTACAGGTGAAAACAGAAGATAATCATCCAACAAATTCCTAATGAAAGCAACTACCGAACAAAATATGCATTCTTTTCATATAAGATGCAATTGAGCATACCCAAGAATAATGCAGCTGTCTGTGAAGAAGAAAAGCGGGGCATTCGTTGTAAAGATCATTCGCTTCAAAAATGGTACAGCACCAATTACCATGGCTAGAATCTGCGGTAGACACAAGCCATACCAACTCAATGAAATGTAGTAAGAGTGGAAATACAACATTATCCTCAAGAACAAATAAGATTAATAAGTCAATTTTATACAAATAGTAAAACTAAGAAGACCAATCGAAAAGTCACCTCATTCTATGAACAAGCATACTCAATTCAAAGAAACTTCAAGAGTCAGGTGTTACTAAAAACTATGTGTTACATTTACAAACGTAGATAAATCAGCTCATGAAAAGGATGTCTTAAGATCCTTTTGGACCTTTTGATAAAAAATGCCAGGCAAAGTGGCTAGATATAAAACCATCATTACTCTGGCTACTTAGATTTTGCACAACCTAGAGACTTAGCCAGCGCAACAGAAAAGATTGGGTTAACGCAATTGTTAAGATAGTGCCATTACTCTCGAGTATTCATGGGCTGTAGAAGACAAGAAACTGGGAGAAGAGAGACGGTAAACCAAAGATTTTCTAAGGAAAACCAAATTCAGGACAAGTGCCATTTTAGGATTTTTCAACCTTCCGCTAAAATCTATGACTCTATCCCAGATTAAACTTTAAAACTGTGTGAAACAAACACACATACCTTGCAACCCCACCCTGCCTGATATGTTACCATACTACTCAAAACTAAAAAATTCTCCCAATAAAGACCATGACAAGAAAAACCAATCAAATCAACAAGTTCGAAAAATGTAACTTACAGAAGCAATGATAGGGGGTTGAAGGATTTGCTTGAGCTTCAACTTCTCATACACAAACACTAAGCAATATTTAATCTGCATGAAGAAGTATCACATGTAAATGACACCACAATCAATTGTACAGAAAAAATAGCAATGTAATTAAGTGGACATATAGCAAAATTCAATCAGGAAACATCCCCAACTTGAAGAATGTTGTTCAATAACTGAACAAAAAATGAATTTCAGGTGTAGTGTTACAAATTTGATGAAATATCTCATGGAACTATGACGCAAATATAAAGCTGTGATATTGAGAGAACAAAAGTGATGATCATTTTAATGCAATCATATCATATAATACAAAGCCTAACAACCGTGAGACTGATCAAATTTTCAACACACTAATACAGTGTGAGACACATATTCTAGTGAAGTTCAAAAAAAGATTGTGATTTGGAAGTTTTGTAGTCATCTGATTAAAGATAAGAGGGTATGGTTTCTCATTGGTACAGAAAATGAGAGATCTTCTGTTAGGAACTAAGGCAGATAATTTGTCATTATCTACATTTGAAAAGAAAATTGCAGATTCACTGTTACCATTAAACAAAAGCAAAACATTTTGCCAAAGAAATGATTTCCCATCATCCAATAAATGTCAACCTGCCAAAATCACTTTCCAAAATGTTAAGACTATCAAGCATTTTTTTTCTTCACCTTTTCAAAGTGGACAATTCAACTGGCAGTCTGGCATCTATGAAATTAAAAGAGCTGAAATCACATACAATTGGATGTGTGTGAAAAATCAAGTAATTTCTCACCTTTCCTTGTTTTGAAGCATTTTCATTTGTTGGTACAGCTTCGTGTGTAAGCAACGGAAGTTGCTCAGGGATGCCATCCCTTGGAGGGCCCTTGAGGGGAAGATTTCCATCCTCAATGTCAAAGCTACCTTCTGGAGGAGGTGCTAACATATGAAATACATAGGTGTATAGGACGATTGCACCGACCTAACAAATGGAGACACATTATTTGAGGGTTAAAATAAAAAATTAAAATTAAAACTTAGGATGCATGAGCAAATACTAAGAAACCAAATATGAATTTATACACCTAAAAAATTAGCTGAGAATTTAGGTTTCCGTGATGATAAGAACATCTACTTCCTTAGTCCACATATCCTCCTTCAATAGATAGGCTAAGCACAGACAACCTTCGTGATGCATCTTTGGGACAAAAATAACATTCTAAATCGAGTGGAGTCTTTGGTCACTCACTTTTTCTTTGTTTGGAATCCATTGGATATTACCACATTCCACTCATGACCTTCTTGTGTGCTGGTGGGTTAAGTCAGTAAGCAAGAAAACTGTGATAATTTGGAATATGGTGCCTCATGCTATCTTCTGGTGTATATGGAAGGAAAGAAACTCTAGAAATTTTGAAGACTTGGAAACCTCTCCTATTGATATTAAGTCTCTTCTTGTTAAGACCCTTTTTTGGTGGGCTAATAGCTACTTTGTTGTCAGCAGACCCTCTTTTACTTCTTTTGTCGATTCCTTCTTTCTCCATTAGGATTCCCCCACCTCCCCCTCTTTTTGGCTGGTTATTGTATATCTCTTATGTACATGGCTATGCCCTTTGTTTCTAATACAAATTTACTTCATTAAAAAAAAAAATCCACAAATCTATTGATTCAAGGTATATTCAACATAAATAATTCAACACCATTATTAATTGAATGTGATCAAGAGATTCCTTATTTGCAGAAGGCAATAAGTAAAATAAGTATTATCTTTTGATTTGCAAAAAGACTATTAGTATGATGTCTAGAAGTGACCCTTCGCCAGAGACTCGTTATAATACCAGAATATCAAAAAGGAAAAGGAAAGAGTCATAATAGAGTTCTAAAACTTAAGGATTTGTGGTTGCCCAACCATAAACAAAGAAATGTGAAATATGACCACGTAGATAGTAAGTCAGTAATGAGTGTGCATGGTAACTCAGTCAAGAAGTATAGCAAAACATTATCTGCAACTTGGATGCCAGTATACAAACTACAGTGACCAAGGAGAATTGCTTGAAACCTACCCATTGACCAAATGAAATATAAGCAGTTCCATCCTGGGTACATTTTTCCGCATCACCAAAAGGGTTGGATTTGTCTCTGCATAAAGCCGAAATAAGGACAAGTGGCACGTTCCCAATGTTCCCTGTATTCAAAATTAATCCCCAAATAATTCAAGAGATACAACATGTTTAATCTCCTATACATGTAAGCACAAAGCTAAAGAAGCTAGAGTGCACTTTCTGTATAAATTCAACACACAAAAAATTTAGGCTTCATGAAGAGTACATTGAATATGTCATGCATTAGAAAGAGAAATAGGTTAGCTCTTTCAAGACTTCAATCTTTACCCTACACATTAAAATTCCATCAAAAGCCTCTTTTTCCTTTTTTAACAAGAAGAAACACATAGTCAAAGGATCAAGGAAAGGTTTACCAAAGTGATGGGCTGCATTTAAGGTTGAAGAGAACAGGTTGGCAAAAGTTAGACACACACACACAGACAGACAAAGAGGGCGGGAGAGAGAGAGAGAGGGAGACCAAAATTTTACATCAATTAATGTGTTTCCAATAGCATGATGATGGATTTTTATGTTCAAGAAATAGTGCATGCTCTTTCTTTTTAAATACTCAATTCTCTCTTTTCACTTACCTTTTTTTTTCTTTTTAAATACCTAATCACAGTATTTTAAGTCCAATTACATCGGTTTTAGAATCATGATTTTGTTAGTTAATTGGATAAGATATCTATCATTTCTCGATCTCTCCTTAATTAATTTTAAATGAAAAATTCAACATTTCATAGAAAAATCCATCTTCATTTAGGTACTGTTTAATCAGCATTTTCTAGATACTGTCTTGCAAAAATTATATTAATTCTCTTGATAAAAAAAATTAATTCTATCTCTTCAAAGTTATAGATTACTTTCCAAATGATAACCAAGCAGCACCTTATTCTACTCATTTTTTATTTCGTAACTTATCTACAGATAACACAAACGCTAAGTTTAAAATAAATAAGCAGCAATTTCAAAGTAAAATTAGACACTTGAAAGTAGCAGAATTTTAATAGACAGATACATTTTATCATATTGGTACACCCATCTTGGGAGTGAGAGTAGAGTCAGTTATTTATTTCATTTTTCAGAATGAAGTGGCTTACCAATTCCAATTTGTACAATTGTAAACCTAAAAAATGGGTATGGTGGACGGACAATGGATGCAACAGCAAAACCTATTAGTGAGCCTGATATTGAGGCCAGAATGACATTGAAAGGAATAAACCACCTGCAAAAGAGAACTCGCTATTTAATCACTGAATCTGCAAGCCTTTACTGCTCCAGAACTATAAGAAATAAAAATATATTTCTTACCACTCAAGCATTTTCTGTACAGTGACAGCTTGTCCAAGTTGAGAGAATATCAAACAAGGAAGCAAAAGTGAAAAGACCAACTGCACCAAATGGTTCAAACAATAAGTTAGTATCCACAAGACCACATCGTAAATATCATAAGATGAGTAGAATAAAGCTTAAAACCCAATTGATACCTTGAAAAAAATATCAAATAGTAGATGTTAGTTTATAGTTAATAAAAGGGTGTGCTTTATAAGTGGTATAAATTGCTCTAGCATCAAACTCAGCTCAACAAGCCTTCTCTCAAACAAGTCTGCCATAGTAGAATTTTTGAATGGCAGGTTCTAAACCCAAAAAATTGAGAGTTGTGTTAGGCAGATAGCCAGTGCAAGACCTCCGGCAGATCCTCTATGAATATAAATAGCTCAAGCAATAAAGTAATAAATATGTTGCAATTTCTAATAAACAGCTAACACAAAATACAAGAAGAAAGTTCACCATGCCAAGAGAGAAAAAAAATTTCGCCCACTTACCCCATTTAAAAGTTTCCTTCCACTTGCGGGCAGAATGTTAACATACTTGGATGCCATAAGAAATCCCAAGAAGCACATTGTGAAAACTTTTGCAATGGGTAATACTGCAATTTTGATCGTTGAAATCAACGATTCTCCTCCACCCTGAGTGTCCATTAGGGCTGAGGATAGAAACCTCTCCATGTTTTCCTGTTGTTACCCTTACTTCAGGGAAGACAAAAACCTGTGCACGTTCACAAAAACCGCTTCAAAGGGCGGACAAACGTCTCCTTCTACGGGTTGCAAAAGGAGCTCCAGCATTCAACAAAGGCTGCTTTTTTATTGCACGCAAATAAATTCACAACAGATTGGCAACCAAATAACCACGGAAATCAAAAGTTACTTCTTTTTCTCGGCCAATTGCTCTTCCTCACTGTTACTTCCCCAAATTCCTTCAAATCATCCAAACAAAGTAAAAGAATTATCAAATAAATGAAGCCTCCAAAGAAAGAAAAAAACAAAACAAAACAAAACAAAGAGATTTAACCTCTATTAAGTCAAAAATCCTAATCTGATTAGGATTTGGAAATTCAGGTTAATCTCATAAAGGAAACAGGTCAATTAACAATCATTCAAAAGACAAAATAAATTTTCTAGAATTCTCCATGAATTTAGCTTTGCGCCTGACTAATCCAACGTAAATTAATTATAAAAAAAAAAAACTAATTAATTAAATTGAAGAGAAAATCCACTAAATTGAGACCATAGGGTCCATACCATTCATATAAAACTCATGTTAAGAGAAAAGAGCGCATGAATGGTGGGGAATGATTCAACAGAAAAATCTTCCTAGGAAAGTGCGAGAAAACCCTAGAAGAAAAAGAAAGAAACGAAAGCAGAGGAAAAGTTGGAGAGAGATGGTAACATACTTGGAGTTGGGGGCAATAGAAGCGTGTTCCTTCCTTCCTTCTTTCCCTCTCAGCTGTTTTTGTTGTTGTCAGCTTAATAAAAAACACACTTCCTTTAGGATTATTATTGCTGATTATATATATGAGCATGGTAAATTGGTAATGGTCCAGATCTCAGAATTACCCCGCTATTTTCACCTGAATATCAAATATACCCTCTTGTCAGTCTGGTTGTCCATCCGTACCAACGGAAATTTCCTAGTTTGTCGCCTCTAGGAGTCTTTTCACTTTTCAGTTCGTTTTGAGATGGATGGTGATAATTTGAATGGTTGAGACTTGAGTGTCTATTTCCCATCTTTCGGTCACAAACCAAACCCACCTTCCTGTCTTCCCTCTTCATCCTCGAAGAAGGTTGGTTGGGTCATGGGTCATAGGTGGGACATCGCTTCACATACCTCCAAACAAACCTTTGCAACCATATTTCACCCATACACGTGGCAAATTTGTAGCTGGAATTTTTTTGGCTCCATCCCCGCCCTTCAGATCCCTCCTTCGGTTTTGTCGGCGGATCTGATACTAGGGATGAGATGCCATAATATAAATTCATTTGCTTATCAAAAAAAATATTTCACCCATGGCAAACTTGGAACTGCCTCTCTCTCATCTTCATCTTGTTAAATTATGATCTCTTTTAAGTTTTAAGTCTCCAAATAAAAATGAAACAATTAAATATATTTAATATATAATATTAAAATCACAAATTTATCATGTTCAATTCTAATATTTATTAAGTTAGAGTCATTACTACTTTACTGGCATTGTGATAAGAGTTTCATGTGATGGACTGTGTGTCTACCTACAATGTATCTAACGTTTTTTTAAATTTCATGCTTATAGCACTCTGGCACCTTGTAACAAAGAGCAAGATGTTTTTTCCTTTATAGGGTTTGTGACTCTTTATTAGCTAATGAAGTTTGAATGCAATAATGTTATTGTCTAATGGCATTTTAAATGCAAAAACCATTAAGTGACTCGTGGGAAGAGATTCTCTCGATTAATTGGACGGCCCACTAGATCGTCCTCTCTCTTCATAACAATTTTTCTTTTTCTTTTTTGACTGGACCATCAAGATTTCACCCTTATTGGACTGTCCAAAAAAAATGAAAGGTTTACCTTCTATAATGTGCATGCTAGGCATACCATTTATAATATAAATATTATTTTTTTAGGTAGACTAATGGTTCATGAAACTTAGCATCTCAAAGCTAAAGGTCATAAGTTCAATTTTTTGTTTTCTGTTCCCTCTTGAGGTTAATCATCAATTGAATCTATCTTAAAGGTTGATTAACATAGATGTAAAGTGAACAATGACATTATCCATGTTCTAAAGAATTAATTGGGCTAAAACTCTAAATGCCCATGTTGATTAACCCAACCCCTCCACACACACACACCCACACCCCCCCCCCCCCCGGGACAACCCTTATTCTATTCTCTATAGTTGTTTACTTAATAACAGAATAATATAAGCATTATTTTTTCAAAAAATAGAAAAATCATTATATGACAATTTGTCTTTACTAAAGTCATTGCAAACGACACAAATCAAGTCTGAAAATATAAGACAATAAATACCCCTCTTCTTGGCCCTTGATTATTTTTCTATATAGCCTTTATTTACTTTGCAAGCTAGCGCCAACTTTCATGGTAATTTTCCTCTAAAAGAAAGAATGCTTCACCCACTAAGAGGGAGATGGTGTTCTATTATCACATTTGGCCCAAACATGCCAAGAATTCGGACGGGTGTGAGCTACTAATCGATGCCGGTCCCTAGAGGTACTAAGCCTCTTTTCACTGATTGAGAGAGACACTGGAAACTTCGTTAACTTTCTGGAGTACACACTTGGATAGTTGGATGGGATTTGTTTCTCCATCCCTCGCCAGAATTCTCCTACAAATATACTAACATAGTATGCAGGGAGGCAAGATTTCCGTTGTCTTTAAATGCGACCATTGTGGTTCAATTGTGTCCTAGCTAGCTGCCTCCGAGCTAGCTATTTAGAGATAATTGTTTGCGGGGGAAATCGACGTGGAGTCAATGGGCCCACATAGGTCGTAGTCCATGGAGGTTGGCCATGCGAAGTGGCTAGATAGTTGTTGGAACCATAGTGGGCCACCCCAAGGGGGTCGTCGACATAGGACCCCTTGGAAGGGATTGTTGGTGGATCGACATGGAGGAAAGCTGATAATAGTAGGAAGTTCCTCGGAGAGGAACTTCGTCCTTAACTGTGTAAAGTGAGGGGATGGTTGGAGCGACCAAGTCGGAGGAGAGAGAGAAGCAGCCTGATAGCAGTGTAAGGGAAATGAGAGGGCAGTGAGGTCCACGACCTCGAGGCGTCATTGCAGCCGGAGGATTCTAGTCCAATAGAACCTTGGAGATATATTTGGAGAAAAGGTAAGGAAGTGGGGTCGACCCGCCTTCCTTCCTTGGTGGTGATCCGATCCCGTTGTGGGGTTTTGGATGTTGCGATGGTATAGTGGTATGTTGGATGGTACTGATAATAGTGGTAGTGTTGGATAATGGATGTTGGTTATGGTGGAGTATTAGAATGTTGGGGCAGAAGGCCTTAATGGTGGGTCGCCGAGTTGGTGTGTTGGCTCACCAGGTCTCACTTGGTCTCATCTCCCCTTGTTTGGTCCTCCTTCCTTCTCTTTTTTTCTCCCCTGAGAATGGGGGCAAAGATGGCTTTTTATAGTGGTGGAGTATAGGGTAACCTAGCAGGGTGAGTAGGGTATGTAGGTAGGTAGGTAGGGTAATGGGGCAGTAGGTCTAAGCTCAGAATAGGCCTGCTACAGCGGTGCCGTGTGCATGGTCGCCCATACCGTGTCAGGCCAGGCGACCATACCGTGTCAGGCGGTGATGTGACCGGTCGCGTTCCCTCAACTGCCATCAGACTGACTAAGGCAGGTTCGCTAATTCCCAATGCCATGGGAGCGACCCGTACCTTAGAGAACCTTCTCTCTAGCCACCAAACCAAGATCCTCCAACCATCCCAATGAGAACCCGGGTCAAGGTCGACGACCTTGCCCAAACACCAAGCTCAAGATTAAGCTCCCCAGGTACTGCCCGACCTGGGCAGGCATGGTGCCAGGGTGTAGTGCCACTGTGGCACTCCAAGTGGACCGTGTCAGGCCGACAACTTGGCTCCCGCTGCGCGATGCAACAGGCATCCGACCCGAAGGGGGCACGAGGACCCACCCCGAGATAGCTCGGGCAACCCGTCAAAGGAGGCATCCATCCGGAGATGGGCAGCCTCGATGAGCTGTGACGTACTCACCGAGGGTACTTAGGCCGAAGAAGGCACTAAGCAAGAGCTATGCCGAAGGCCACTGGCGACTTATGGTTGGCGAGCTATGCCATAGGCTAGTAGCGACTTAAGATGGCGAGTTAAGCATCCTTCCGGAGAAGGGCATCTCCGACAAGGGAGGTAACCATCCGGAGATGGGTGAGATATGCCATAGGCTGATAGCGACTTAAGATGGCGATATCGGAGTCGACCTTGGTACCATCGCGAGGCGAGGTAAAGGCAATAAACAATATCGGTGACCTCGTAGGGCGAGATCGGCGACCTTCTGAGAGGTATGTGAGATATGGTGCCTTAGAATATTAGGAATGAGGCCACGTCACTAGAGTAGTGGGCACGTGTCAAGTGCGGCATCAGGCCATATGGCGACCTTCCATTGGATTGGAAGGTCACGTGGCAGCTTATCATCGATCTGACGTGGTTGATGCGATCTATGTATAAACATTAGCCCCCATGCTTACGCGTGGGTCGCGAACGGGAGTCACGTGTAAGCATGTGACGTGGATGTTTGACTTGATTCCTGTTGAGATGTTTGCCATGTCGCTGCAGATGTGGTTTGAGTCGACCATCTTCCTTGTAGAGTTGTTGGTTTGTGGTATCGACATTAATTGTGCTGTTGAGGCAAAGCGACCTCTAGGGCAATATGATGGGTCGCATCATGTGAAGTGTTGAGGCGACGTAAGGACGGGTATACAGTATGACACTTCTCGAGCTGGCTTGAGCATTTCCCTGGAGGAAGACATTGTCAAGGGTATCCAAGCCGAGAGCATTAGGTAGATCGATTGAGAATCATCTCGATCAATTATGGCCTCTTTTGGCATAGAAGTTCCCGTCCTATCTCTTCAGAAGATTGGAGAAAATGATATGGCCAATGTCGCCAAAATGTTCGTTGGAAGCGATGCTGCCAGCATTGGGAAAGGTGACGCAGCCAATGTTGGAAAGAGCGACACGACGTGGCCAATGTCGGAAAAGGCGACGCGGCTAATGTTGGAAAGGGCGACGCGACGTGGCCAATGTTGGAAAAGAGGACACGACGCTGCCAATGTTGAAAAAGGGCGATGCGGGTAATGTTGGAAAGGGCGACACGACCCAGCCAATGTTGGAAGAGGCGACCCAGCCACTGTTAGAAAAAGCGATGTGGCCAATGTTGGAAAGAACAACACGACGTGGCCAATGTTAGAAAAGGCAACGCGGCTATGGTAGATGTGACCAATGTCGAAAACCAATGTTGGAAAGCGGCCAAAGTCGACGCGACCCAGCCAATGTTGGAAGAGGCGACCCAGCCACTGTTAGAAAAAGCGATGTGGCCAATGTTGGAAAGAACAACACGACGTGGCTAATGTTAGAAAAGGCAACGCGGCTATGGTAGATGCG
Organism: Liquidambar formosana; assembly: GCA_039720395.1. Taxonomy (NCBI): domain Eukaryota; kingdom Viridiplantae; phylum Streptophyta; class Magnoliopsida; order Saxifragales; family Altingiaceae; genus Liquidambar; species Liquidambar formosana. The sequence continues at coordinate 50,039,957 of CM077821.1, read as the reverse complement.
ACCAATGTCGAAAACCAATGTTGGAAAGCGGCCAAAGTCGACGCGACCCAGCCAATGTTGGAAAAGGCGATGTAGCCACTGTTAGAAAAAGCGATGTGGCCAATGTTGGAAAGAACAACACGACGTGGCCAATGTTAGAAAAGGCAACGCGGCTATGGTAGATGTGACCAATGTCGAAAACCAATGTTGGAAAGCGGCCAAAGTCGACGCGACCCAGCCAATGTTGGAAGAGGCGACCCAGCCACTGTTAGAAAAAGCGATGTGGCCAATGTTGGAAAGAACAACACGACGTGGCTAATGTTAGAAAAGGCAACGCGGCTATGGTAGATGCGACCAATGTCGAAAACCAATGTTGGAAAGCGGCCAAAGTCGACGCGACCCAGCCAATGTTGGAAAAGGCGATGTAGCCACTGTTAGAAAAAGCAATGCAGCCAATGTTGGAAAGAACGGCACAATGTGGCCAATGTTGGAAAAGGTGACGCGACGTGGCCAATGTTGGAAAAGGCAACGCGGCCAAGGTCGATGCGACCAATGTCAGAAAGCAGCCAAGGTCGGAACAGCCAAAGTCGACGCAACCAATGTCGGAACAGCCAAAGTCAACGCGACCAATGTTAGAGAAGGCGACGCACCCATTGTTGATAAGGGCGATATAGCTATTGCCTCAGGAATAGCGAAAGGTTATGGTTGGGTGTTTCCTTCTACGCTTACGGGAGTTGTGTGGTGATTTACTTCAATGATCACCTTTAGATAAACCGATGGTAGAGTCATTCAGACTACGCAGCAATTTGGAGATGTGCATGCCCAGCAGCCATAGGCGTGCTAAGCAACCATCCGGACTTGGGCCTGCTAAGCGACCATCTGGATTCGGGCGAGCTTGAACAGCCATCCAAGGACGGGCATGCTAGGTGACCTTCCAGAGTTGGGCGCACCAAGCAACCATTCAAAGCTGGGCGAACTAAGAAGCCATCCGGAGATGGGCATGCTAAGTGGCCGTCTGAAATTGGGTGTGCTAGGCAGCCATCTGGAGTTGGACGAGCCAAGAAGCCATTCGAGGATGGGCATGTTAAACTGCCAACCAGAGTTGGGTATGCTAAGCAGCCATCCGAAATAGGTGAGCTTAGCAGCCATCGGGCGAGCTGAGCATACTTCCAAAGAAATGGCATCTCCGACAAGGGAGGCTTCCACCCTGAGTGGTATTCTCATTAAAGATGGGAAAGTTGTTGGTTTTGGTAGCCCCGGAGGGTCGAAGTAGAGCCCACCCTGAGTGGTATTCTCATTAAAGATGGGATACCTGGAGAAGTTCTGCACTTGTGCCACCTTTTCGTAAAATGTTCATGGATCTTATGGATCGGGTCGTAAGGTGGAAGCCGATTGAGGATAGTTAGCAGGCGATGAGGGCGACCTTGTAGCTATAATCGTGAGAGATTGAGCTGCTAAAGCATTGACAAAGTGGCCTGTCTTGTTATGTAGCCACAAGAGGTCGTTGTTTTGTCGACCTAGCAATGAGCGTAATCCACATCGCTTCTTGGAAGGCTAGCGCAGATCGCCATGTCAGCGATGTGCAAGTACCCTAGATGGTACATCCTGTTAGGTAGCCCTAGAAGGCATAGATGGTGCAAATCGCCATATCAATAATGTACAAGTACCTCGAAAGGTATGTTATGTTGGATAGCCTCGTAAGGAATGGATGCTGTAGATGATTGCATCAACGATAAATAAGTATCCGGGGGGTATACCATGATAAGTAGCCTCAGAAGGCGTCAGTGTAATAGATCACCATATCGACCTTGATGAATATGGAGGGCGAGTCACCAAGGTGACTTACTTCTAGTTGAACTCAGAATGGATGGAACCCTTAGCAAGTTCTCTTGCAAGGACCTCCAAGATCTGGCTGTCATGGAGGGCAGTCAACGTTGCACCATAAATGGGAGGGACATCCGTAAACCATTGTTGTTGAGACTGTTGGTTCTAAGAAGACCGTTGTTGAGGTTAGGACTCATTGGTTTTCTTCAGAAGGTTATTGGAACTTCAGTTGCAATGTTGGGTAGCCATATCGCATGTACCACCTCCCCAGCAGAGTCGCCAAAATGTTTGCGGGGGAAATCGACGTGGAGTCAATGGGCCCACATGGGTCGTAGTCCATGGAGGTTGGCCATGCGAAGTGGCTAGATAGTTGTTGGAACCATAGTGGGCCACCCCAAGGGGGTCGTCGACATAGGACCCCTTGGAAGGGATTGTTGGTGGATCGACATGGAGGAAAGCTGATAATAGTAGGAAGTTCCTCGGAGAGGAACTTCGTCCTTAACTGTGTAAAGTGAGGGGATGGTTGGAGCGACCAAGTCGGAGGAGAGAGAGAAGCAGCCTGATAGCAGTGTAAGGGAAATGAGAGGGCAGTGAGGTCCACGACCTCGAGGCGTCATTGCAGCCGGAGGATTCTAGTCCAATAGAACCTTGGAGATATATTTGGAGAAAAGGTAAGGAAGTGGGGTCGACCCGCCTTCCTTCCTTGGTGGTGATCCGATCCCGTTGTGGGGTTTTGGATGTTGCGATGGTATAGTGGTATGTTGGATGGTACTGATAATAGTGGTAGTGTTGGATAATGGATGTTGGTTATGGTGGAGTATTAGAATGTTGGGGCAGAAGGCCTTAATGGTGGGTCGCCGAGTTGGTGTGTTGGCTCACCAGGTCTCACTTGGTCTCATCTCCCCTTGTTTGGTCCTCCTTCCTTCTCTTTTTTTCTCCCCTGAGAATGGGGGCAAAGATGGCTTTTTATAGTGGTGGAGTATAGGGTAACCTAGCAGGGTGAGTAGGGTATGTAGGTAGGTAGGTAGGGTAATGGGGCAGTAGGTCTAAGCTCAGAATAGGCCTGCTACAGCGGTGCCGTGTGCATGGTCGCCCATACCGTGTCAGGCCAGGCGACCATACCGTGTCAGGCGGTGATGTGACCGGTCGCGTTCCCTCAACTGCCATCAGACTGACTAAGGCAGGTTCGCTAATTCCCAATGCCATGGGAGCGACCCGTACCTTAGAGAACCTTCTCTCTAGCCACCAAACCAAGATCCTCCAACCATCCCAATGAGAACCCGGGTCAAGGTCGACGACCTTGCCCAAACACCAAGCTCAAGATTAAGCTCCCCAGGTACTGCCCGACCTGGGCAGGCATGGTGCCAGGGTGTAGTGCCACTGTGGCACTCCAAGTGGACCGTGTCAGGCCGACAACTTGGCTCCCGCTGCGCGATGCAACAGGCATCCGACCCGAAGGGGGCACGAGGACCCACCCCGAGATAGCTCGGGCAACCCGTCAAAGGAGGCATCCATCCGGAGATGGGCAGCCTCGATGAGCTGTGACGTACTCACCGAGGGTACTTAGGCCGAAGAAGGCACTAAGCAAGAGCTATGCCGAAGGCCACTGGCGACTTATGGTTGGCGAGCTATGCCATAGGCTAGTAGCGACTTAAGATGGCGAGTTAAGCATCCTTCCGGAGAAGGGCATCTCCGACAAGGGAGGTAACCATCCGGAGATGGGTGAGATATGCCATAGGCTGATAGCGACTTAAGATGGCGATATCGGAGTCGACCTTGGTACCATCGCGAGGCGAGGTAAAGGCAATAAACAATATCGGTGACCTCGTAGGGCGAGATCGGCGACCTTCTGAGAGGTATGTGAGATATGGTGCCTTAGAATATTAGGAATGAGGCCACGTCACTAGAGTAGTGGGCACGTGTCAAGTGCGGCATCAGGCCATATGGCGACCTTCCATTGGATTGGAAGGTCACGTGGCAGCTTATCATCGATCTGACGTGGTTGATGCGATCTATGTATAAACAATAATCAAGCAAAATCCGTCATTCTTTTCCTAAGATAACGATCCTAGAGAAGCTATGGTGCTGGCTTGAAACTTCCCTATAGGCTATAGGGACCTTACTTGATTTTCTCACCCCAATTGCCCAAGAAGATGATAATACTCCTATAACATAGAAGAACCTTTGAAAGAAAGAAAAGACGAATTTTTTTTTGGTAAATGGTGAAAACGTGAACGTAAGTTGGAGGTTGGAAGATGAAAACAAAGAAGGTAAAAGGTTTTCTTCTCCAACTAATTTGGTGCAATTCACTTCCAACCATATATAAAAACGATACATGTGGAACTGTGGTAACAGAAAACATTTTAAAATTTAAATAAATTTAGCAATTAACACACAATTGTGTTAATTAAACCAAATTAGTTGAACAATTTACGAACAATATGGTACTGTAATTAACCTAATGCATTGTCAAGGAGCCAACTCCGTGTCCCAAATCATAGAGAAAAACGAGGAAGGTTAATTATCTTAATTTGTCAACAATACATATAGTCCAATCATAAATACGACCGGACTGGGAAAGGGGCTAAAACAAACTCCACCATATGATCATACTTCCTTTATGAGAAGTCTTATTCCATATTCGGGAACCAGTAACATTCGATAAATAGGGGAATGGCGATAGTTTGGAGAGAGGGAGAAAGAGAAGTTGGATAAAATGCGAGACAGCATCATCTTCAGCTCTACCATGGCAAAGGTCTGTCCCACGCACAATCTAGTCCCATACCCAAATGGAATATATGCCTGTGGATACTTGCAAGCCTCTGATATCCCACGGGCAAACCTTTCTGGCTTAAACTCATTAACATCTGGACCCCAATTTTCAGGGTCACGGTGCAGTGAAGGAATCAAACTCCAAATGTGCATTCCTTTTGGCACGAAAAGATCTCCAAACTTCATATCTGCAAAAACTTCCCTCGCCATTATAACTCCAGGACCATAAAGACGCAGGGTTTCTTGAATCACCATGGTCAGCTGCATATGTGGAAAGTACGAATGAGACATACAAATAAGGTCACAGTTAGTGCATTAAATGTGCGGTTGTGTAGAGGGGTAATGCTCCACATTCGAGTTTGTTGCAATTCATACTCCACACTCTGACTGAAAGGAAAATTTATAGATACAGGGGAAGGAGAGTGCATGCATTATAGAGTGGATTGTAAATATTGCTAATGTTTGTGCTGATTAAGAAGAGAGGTGGGGGGGGGGGGGAATTCCTAGAAGTGTGATAATTATTTTCAGTACTTTTTTCCAAGCAAGATAAGGAGGAGCAAAGTAATACGGTAAATTGTATGAAACAACGAAAAACCACAAATTGGATAATGTACTTTTCAAGTAGAAGATTTCCATTGCAGAAAATGTATAATGAACCCGACGGAGAATTAAACTTACCGTTTTCAACTTGTGAAGTGTATCCATATCTGGCGAGCGATAGTGATGACGATCACCACAGAGCTCAACAATCTCAGCACGCACACGTTCCTGCCATTCAGGGTGTAATGCAAGTAGCATCAAGCACCAAGTTGCAGTGAGTCCAGTAGTCTCATGACCTGCAAAGTAGATATTTTTGCAATTGTCCACAATAAAGCGATTCATTTTATGCACATCTTGGATTTTATCACTGTCAGCAGCAGCATTTTCTAGCATCATTTGTAGCAGGTCCTTGTCAGATTTACCACCCATTCGGCTTTCTTCTTGACGATTCTTAACCACCTTAAGTATCAATGCATCGACCTCTTTCTTCAACCTCCATATCTCCCTGTTATTTTTGGCGGGAAGAAATCTGGGAAGCACCACCCAAAATCGAAATTTCTTTCAAATAATTTGATTTGCAAATCCTTTTTTTTTTTTTTGATAACAAAAAGGAGATTTGTGCTAGAAAGAGTTCAGTGAGAAAGGTAATAAACGGAATCACCTAAAATTTGGAAGTCCAAAAAGTAAACTTGGTTTGGACATGGCCTCTTGGAGGGTCGATAACTTTGCAAAAATTTGTTTGCCTTGGGAGTAAGAGCTGCCGAAACAAGCTCTTGAGATGACATCCGCAGAAAGGCTCTTCAAATCCTCATCTATCATTATGTCAGCAACCCCTCCCTCGCTTTCCATTATTCGGTTTGCCCATTTTTCCATCATTGTTATGGTAGATACCTCCATCAGACCCATCATCCCCTACATTTTAAATTGCACAGATTTGAAATAATTCTCGCAGCACAGGACCCCTATAGAATCCCCCCTTTAATTAATGCCAAAGTTTTACGCCGGTGCAGCTCTCGATTAGGATTTAGGAATTTACTTATAATTCTTATTATTATTATTATTATTATTTGTTGGCGAAATGGGATTAGGAATTTGTTAGGAATTCAGAGATATTCGAGGGATGGAGCACGATGAAAATAAGAAAGAGGTCAATTTAATGTATAAAAATGAAAGGAGCGAGGAGGAAATCAGGAAACATAATTCCATCTAACTATTGAGCAGCAAATGCATTAACTCTCAAACAAATAACGCCATGGAAAGGGTTCAATTTTACCTTGACCTTGTCCAGGAAGAACTCTGGAGCAATGAGTTTGCGCTGGAGAGCCCAGTGTCGACCGTTAGCCTTGATGATGCCATCGCCAAGCATTGGCTCCATGGCACTAGCCAGATATAGAGGCTTCCCCAAATCCAAGGATTTATGGAGGTTGAATTCCTTCATCAACTCTGGTCGGGACACGTACAGATGCTGCTTGTTCCCCGTCGAGTACATGTATACTTGACCTACATTATTAACCCCTGTTACTAATATATGTATGCACCCGTGCTACTCAACTCTCATGGAGTTCCAGATTCCCCTTTCTCAACATTTTATTTTATATATGTTGAAAATATTTTGATATAATTTCATACACTTATTTGATCCCCCTTATAAACTAACTCTTTTAAGTTAGAAATCAGAACATGTCATTCTTGAAACTTTGAGCTTCTACTTAAGAGGTTTAAACTTTGAAGTTCAAAACTTAATAATATATACACACACACAGATTTTGTATTGATTTACTTTTGTTCATGGCTGCTAATTTGGTGGCTTTTGGACTACTCAGGCCTTTCATCTACAGCTTTTGCTTTCTTCGGTTGCTGACAATATAAAAAATTGTGAATTTTTATTAGTTTCTTAATTTGTTGGTTTTCAAGAAAAGTTCACGAGAAGGAAAAATAAAAAATAAGACAATTTGTGGATTTAAATTTTTTGCTATTTTCAATTTTTGGGACTGGATGATTTTGGTCAGCTGCTGGCGATATAAATGGTCTAATCTTGAAGAAGCATATGACCCGACTGAGAGATCAAAAAGTTCAGTTAGCCATGGAGATTGATTTGGGTTAAGATGGAGATTAAAGAGATAAAACGGATGGGGCTGCCGGCATCGAACCTCGCCGGAGAAGATGAATGGGACCTCCTTTATTCCCCATTTTTTTTATAAAATAAAATAAAATAAAAATTCAAACAAACTCAAAACCAGAGATTGACGCGGTGAGAATGTAGAATTGTGTCGCCACGTGGCACCATTTAATTGGGGTGCCACAGACAATGGGGACAGAAGATCTGGGACTGGAATGGATGAATTCCACAACCCACGAGTTTTATTCACCCATCACCAGCGATGAATAATGAATCCCCAGTATAGGAGAAAAGAAAATAAAAATTGAGAGAGTGGATGCCATGGGATGGTACCATATTGGTGTGTCCATTGCTGAAGATAAGGGAAAATGAAGTCAGACCAGCGGTGGTGCGACACCCGGTGGTCGTCGTTTGGAGGCCTGGCGATGGTCGATTGGATCTTGTGCATCTCTGGGAGGTTCCCGTAGAGGAAAGTCGGCTGGGGTCCGCTGATGCCTTGCCTCCCAAGGGTTGATCGAAGCCTTCTGGGCTTGAGCCACACCAGCTCCAACACTCGCATTAACACACTACATACGCCAACCAATACAAGGGCCCAACACATCTCCACTACCAAACCCTCCATCTCTCTCTCTCAAAATGGTGTGGGTTAATGGTGTTGTTCTGCTGTGTGCTTAAAGGGATTGGAGCTTCCTCCTCTATCAGAGGGTCAGGTACTAGTACTACGTTGGTCTCTACTCTCTAGGATTCCGATTCTCTAGCTCTGCCGGCCTCTGCAAGTCCCACTTACATCTGTGGGCCACCTTACTGCTTATTGGACGGCCCAGATGGGTTTCCACCAAAACTAGTGACTTGTGAGTCGCTTATTGATGCCTATCATTTTTTATTGGGTAACTTACAAGAAACTTTCGTTTTTATTTTTTATTTTTTTTTATTTTTTACATAATATACTTGAAGAAAAAATTATTACAATCTCTTTCTAAACAGATTACAAATGTAATTAATGTCATAGTTAATTATAGTTCATGAAATTAATGTTGATCATTTGATATTTTTTTATATAATTCTATAAACATCAATGATGACTCAACTGTTAAATTTATAAGTTGTTTAGGGGATATTACAAAATATATATATTTTTTAGGTGATTATATAAATTAAAAAAAGAAGCCAAAGTTTAGGGGATTTCTTGTAAATAAATTTTTTTATTTTGGTATTAGAATCTTTTTGTCTCGATGATGCCTTCCTTCTGTGGGTAGTGACGTTTGGCCAGCCATGGGACTGAAGCTTAAAGAATTGCTTTAAAATTCAAGATAGATATGTAATAGGGATAATTATTTACACATTCACATTTTTGGCATTAATTCTCAAGAAGGATCCTGGTGATTGACTTGCAACAAACTGACTGCTAACTTTACTACAACTAAGTAAGTAAGTTCAAACTACTAACTTTAATAGGGACAATTTTCCCTATATAACACATTAATTAATACTCGTAATTCTATGCCCTTTTTTTATGTTGAAGGATTCTTAGGACTTTTCATGTCTTTTGTCCTTTTTGTTTTTTCTTTCTGTCAATTGTCATATACTTTTAATAATTAGGTAAGGGCTCATGTCAAAACCCCCAAACTAAACAGAGACTGATTTTTTCTTAAAATGATGGTTCAACTACAAGATTCAACTTGTTCCGATCCGGCCATGAACCAGTCCAGGTGGGGCAAAAATGACAGCTTTCTTTTTCTTTCTGTCAGTTGTCATATTCTTTCAAGTGACAGTTTTGCTTACGCCTAACTATCCAGGTGGGGAAAAAATGGCCCAAGTGTTTTTTCTATGCAAAAGTAACACCTAAGCTAGTAAAATCTCGTGGGGTGAATCTAGTGATTTTAGGGTTTCTTGTCAAGTAAAAGGTTTTGAATTCTATTCTCCTTTCAAGTTACTTTTATAGAGTTTATTCTATAACTGCTTGATACATGTGAAACGGGAAAACTACATGTATTCAGGAGATTAGTCAAGTGCAAAATATTAATATCTTATTACTCTAATGGCATGAAATAAGCATTCAAAATCTTGGGATATTAGGGTATCTGTTTGATGCTTAAGCCTTTTTACTTTTTACCAAAAAAAAATTAAAAAAAAATTCTTACAAACATAGAGCCTTTTTCCTTGTATTTATCTCTCAATATGTAATAAAAACTAGCAACAAAGATAGTAGTAGAAATAAGAAAATTGAAAACTGAAAAGCACTCAGTAATTTTAGGACCCATGCATTACATTGTTGAAATTGGCTTTGTTTTTCCAAGCAATTTTCAATTCACCCCGTGCATTGTCAAGGAGTTAGTTTGCATCCCAAAACTAGAGAAAAATGAGCAACACTACTTTATTAATAAATCGTGATCTTATATCTTGACGATTGTTTTTATGATGAATTTAATCTTGGTTTTTACATGGAAATATATATATATATATTAGTTTTAAAACCCGTGCAATACACGGATTTATATATATATATATATATTTAAATAATAGGAGAAAACACATATTCACATAGAGTCGAAATTAAAACCTTTGTGAATCCTATACACCCCTATTAGGATAGGTCAAAATAATCATTGATGCAATTTTATTATCATATAAAAAATCAAAAATCAAAAATAAAAAAAAAGTAAGTGGTGTTTTTATTAGACTGAAAGCGGGTTTATTAACGTTGCTTTTATTACACTGAAAGCGATCTTACTAAAACCACTTTCAATGGAGTTCTGTGTATTAAGAGCAGCATTAAACTTTCAGTGTATAAAAGCAACGTTACTAACACCGCTTTCATTGTAATAAAAGCCCACTACTTTCCGTTCAAGAATTTAATTTATTTTTTTTTTAAATTTCTTTTATTCAGACATAAAACAAAAACAGAAAGAACAATTGTGTTTTATACTACCTCCATCGAAAGGTGGAGTTAAGAGTTATCTCCAATGAGAGCACTGTATTGTGACTCTGTGAAATAGAAATTGAAAGCTTTCGAGATATTTTCTTTTCTTTGGAAACATTACTTTTTGGTAATCATTTTCTAATGTAATTCCCAAAAAATGATTTTTTTTTTTTTTTTTTTGGGGTCAACTTATTACAAATTGACTATATATTTGTTTCAAAATACTAGTATCTTCCTGTTTTTGGTATTATGTCATGAAGTGATTATCACGGTGTTAGTAGTCATTTTGAAGTACATATCTAATCAATTTGTAGCAAGTTTGACAGAAAATATCTTTTATTTGGTATCAAGTTAAAAAGTGGTCAATAAAAAATAATAGACTAGTGATACCCATGCCGAAACATACATGCCGACCAAAGGGCCGACTGACAAGTCAGGCTCCTATTTGTTGATACAAAAAGACAATCCTAAACGAATTTCGTGCATTCATACCAAAATTACCAAAAAAACCACTTTCCTATTCCTATCAAATGCCCAACCAAAAATCACGCTCAAAATCAAGAATAGAGAATCACGCACAAAATAAAAATAAAAACAACTATCTGAGTTTGAAATAACCTTATCAAACCAGAAAAGGAAAATAATAAATCAAAGGAAAAACAAGATAAAATCAGCAAGTTTAACCCACCAGTAGGACGAAGAAGCTTGAAATATATTTATCTAGATAATTAAGATAATTATTTAGAAATTATCGAGAAAATGAAGATAAGAAATTATGCAACTAGCAACACAAAAGTCAAGATTTTTTTTTTTTTAAAAGCAATTGGAAAAATCAAGATAAAAAGAAGTTATTTTGTGAAAAAACTAGAATTTTATCTTATTTTGTAGTTAATTATATAGGATTATCACAATAATTATCTTGAGTTTTGAGATAATTATCTTGAGTTTCAATACCTTAAAAAAAAAAAAAAAAAAAAAAAACCAACAACAACAACTTGATGCAACCAGAAGCCAAAAAAGGAAGAAGAGAAGAAGAAGATAATTGGTGGAGAAAGAGAAACCTATAGAGGAGATGGAACAGCCAGTGGTTGAAGTTAGAAGGGCGTGATGCTTGTCGCCAGAAACAAAGCCAATAGTCGACCTTTAGATGACTCTGATTCCGGCATGCAACCTTTCCCAATTCCCTGCTGCTCTCATGATTCCATTGCCTTCCATGGTTTTGGTTGGGGGAATAAAAAAAAAAAAAGTGGGAAAGAAAGGAGAAAGAAAATTTGTTGGAATGTGAGGGTGTTCGTACATAAACATAGAGTGAGAAAATGGTAGACCTTTAGATAAGATAAAGAGATAGCAAGAAGGGGAAAAAGTGGAGAGAGGAGCTTCTCGGTTGTAGTGTGTGAGAAGAGAAGGCAGAGAGAGAGAGAGAGAAAAAAGGAGATTTAGAGAAATATCTGGAGATAAAGATTTTTATTTTTATTTTTATTTATTTATTTTTTTTGTTGGTAAGAGGGTACGATCACCAATATATGTAGTCGGCTCACTTTTCGTCTTTGTACAAGTCGGCTCCTTTATCATTATTGAAAATAGTATTCCCAAAAAAGTTTTTCAGCATGTAATTTTTTTTAAAAAAAAGAAAATAGAATGACAAATACCTATGTTGACATGTGGCATCAGGGGGCAGAACCAGGATTTATCTAAGGGGGCCATTGTGCTATGATTCTATGAAGTGGGAACTGAGAACTAAAAGCCCTAAAAAGCAATTTTTTTAAAAAAATTACTTTTTGAGTTACCATTTTGCACTTTAATACCAAAAAAATGATATTTTTTTGTTAACTTATTACAAATTGACTGTAAATATACTTTAAAATGACTACTATCTTCTTCTTTTTGGCATTATGTTGAGAAATAGTCATCAAAGGCTAATATCTCTCCCCAAAAAAAGAAAATTTGGTTGAGACGGGGGGACGTGCTCCCCAAGGCCCCCCTGGCTCCGTCCATGTGTGGCATCTACACAATAACTCCATTCCTCCGTTATATATAGATTATATACATATATACATATATATGAAAATTAAAGCAAATTTGTAATTAACTAGATTAGTGGTGAATGATACACAGATAGAAAAAGGTCATCTTTATTTATGAACAATCCAATCCAATGATGAAACATGGTTGGATAATCGGAAAGCGGATGACACCAAGTGGATCATAATTCCTTGACAAGGAGTCTTACTCCATATTCGGGTACTAGTAACATCCTGTAGACAGGGGAATGGCGATATCTTGGAGACAGGGACACACAGAAGTTGGATAAAACGCGAGCCAGCAATATCTTCAATTCTACCATGGCAAAGGTCTGACCCACACACAATCGAGTCCCATACCCAAATGGTATGTATGCTTGTGGATACTTGCAAGCTTCCGATATTCCGCCCGCAAACCTCTCCGGCTTGAACTCATTCGCATCTGGACCCCAATTTTCAGGGTCGCGGTGCAATGAAGGAATCAATGTCCAAATGTGCATTCCTTTCGGCACCAAAAAATTTCCAAACTTTATATCTGCAAAAGCTTCTCTCGCGATTATAACTCCTGGACCGTAAAGACGCAAGGTTTCATGAATCACCATAGTCAGCTGCATGCAAACAATGAAAGTGTCATACAATTCATAACCCATGGCATTAGAAGAAGCTTTTTCCTAGAAAATGAACACAAAACTTATCTCTCCATCATGTCCATACTATGTGAGGTTTTGCATATATTAGGAAAATTTAATTACCGTTTTCAACTTGCGAAGTGTATCCATATTTGGTGAGCGATAGTGATGCCGATCACCACAGACCTCAATAATCTCAGCACGGACACGTTCTTGCCAATCAGGGTGCAATGCAAGTAGCATCAAGCACCAAGAGGCGGCAAGTGCAGAAGTCTCATAACCTGCAAAGTATATATTTTTGCAGTTGTCCACAACAAACTGATTCACCGTATGTGTACTTTGGGGGTTCTCATTGTCAGCAGCAGCATTTTCTAGCATTATTTGTAGCAGGTCCCTCTCAGATCTACCACCCACCCCTCGGCTTTCTTCTTGACGATCCTTTACTACCTTGAGAATCAATGCCTCCACCTCTTTCTTCAACCTCCATAAGTCCCTGTTATTCTTCGTGGGAAGATATCTGGGCAATGCCACCCCCAATTTAAATCCAAATTTTCGTGTACCAAAAAGAGACATTATGCCAAAAAGAGTTTGTTCTGAAGGAATTACCTAAAATGTGGAAGTCCAAAAAGTAAACCCGGGTTGGACATGGCCTCCTGGATGGCGGCTATCTTTGCAAAAATTTGTTTGCCGTGGGAGTAAGAGCCGCCGAAACAAGCTCTTGAGATGACATCCGCAGAGAGGCTCTTCAACTCCTCATCAATTATTAGCTCTGCAATTCCTCCCTCGCTTTCTATTATTTGGCTCTCCCATCTTTTGATCATTGTTATGGCAGATTCCTCCATCAGACCCACCATGCCCTACAAAGATGTCCATCTTCACTATTTAATTTAATTTAATTAATGCCAAAACATGGTTTCATGCCATGTAAATCTTAATTAATCAAGGAATTTCCTTGTTAGATTCCTTTTTAGACATCACCTTCCTTCGATCTGCCACTAATATTATATAATGAAATTATCCTTTCTAGTGGCACTAAGCTCACTACCAGCTGGTTTGGTGAGTGATAGGTCCAGCGGTTGAAGCCGGCAAGGAAATTGTCCTTGTATATATATGCTGTAAATGTAAAATGCTTCCCTTCACCATTATGTCAATCCTTCACCCCAACCCCCATGCACCCACCCCCTAGTTTGTGATTGAGAGGGAAGATATGGTTATCGCTGCCCAGATCTTTAGTCTATGATTAATTATATGATTTGTCAGTAGTTGTAAGGAAATACGAAGAACAATTTAAGGACACTCCGTAGGCCACCACATTGTTATGCACTTAGGAACACCGGGATGAACTCTTACTGGACATGTCTAACACCAGCCCAAAAGAAGAAGGGTGCAGTTGGGTGGGGGGGAATTAATGAAAAGTAATGTTTCCATGTAGAAATTGCGTTTACCTTGACCTTGTCCAGGAAGAATTCTGGAGCAATGAGTTTGCGCTGGTAAGCCCAATGTTGACCGTTAGCCTTGATGATGCCATCGCCAAGCATTGGCTCCGTGGCCCTGGTGAGATACGAAGGCCTCCCAAAATCCAAGGATTTGTGGAGGTTCAATTCCTTCACAAACTGCGGTTGGGACACGTACAAATGCTGCTTGTTGCCTGTCGAGTACATGTACATTTGACCTGCATTCACCGTGTTTTTGCACAATATAATTTGGCTCCAAGCCGACGCCCCATGATACTAATACCAGTTGCTTATGGCTATGCATTTGCTTTGAGTCAAGTGATACGAGGAGTCAAAATTAAAACACACATCCACCGGTGAGGACAACCCAGGTATTTCAGATTTTCTAGAATCTATATATATATATATATATATATATATAAGAGATAAGAGATAAAAGAGGAAAAGCAGGTAATTGATAGAAGGGATGGTACCATATTGGTGTGCCCATTGCTGAAGATAAGGGAAAATGCGGACGGACCACCAGTGGTGTGACAAATCTTTGCCATTCTGGGGAGGCGTGGTGATGGTGGATTGGATGTTGTTCATCTCTGAGAGGTTCCCATAGAGGAAGGTCGGAGGGGGCCCGCTGATGCCTTGCTTCCGAAGCGCTGATCGAAGCCTTCTGGGCTTGAGCCACACCACCTCCAACGCTCGCATTAACACACTAGAAACGAAAATCAATACGAGGGCCCAACGCATCTCGACTACCAAACTCTCCATCTCTCTCTCTCTCTCTCTCTCTCTCTCTCTCAGCGCTCAATGGTGTAATGGCCGGTGCGTGTTGTGTTGTATACTCATATATAGGTTGGAGCTCCTCAGTCACCAACACATATGATTCTCTCTGCCGCACCCTGCAAGTCCTACTTACATCTGGACGATCGAGCTGACAAAACAAGGAAGCAAATTGACGTAGATAATGCCGATTTATTTTTGTTTTTCTGTCTCTTTCGTAAAATGGAATCTTTGTCTCCATGATTCCTTTGCAATAACTTTTGGCCGGAATCGAAAAGCTAAAGGAAAAACAGTTCTAATTCTCATCCGCCTCCCTCACAAATCACAATTAAGTTGCAAGTTATGGTGCACTCTGTTCATGATCTGTCTCCTTTAATTTATCTTGGAATCCTAGGAGATGGCCTCTTGGGTTGTCTAATTAAGAATCTGGGACTATTTTTGTCCTTTCATTTTTGTTTTGTCCCTATTTTTTTAATTTATTTTTAAATGGCATTTGGTAGAAATGTATAGAATAAAGCCTACGATGTTTGCTCATAGTGTTCATGGGTTTTATGTCTTCATTTGCCATACAATCATTTTACCATTTCAAGTGAGCGAGTTTTACTCGTGCAGTTATTCCTAATTTCCTATCCAAACTCTCATTAGCACCTTACTCCTATATATTGATATGAAATAAGCAAACATTTCACTTCGAAGAGATTGAAAATTCAAAATTAGGCATGAATGACAGCCCAACTAGTACATTAGATGTTGAAACGATGTCTTGGCATTGAATAATTAAGAGCTAGATTGGCAATTAGTCAACAATATTTGGTTGTTGATTTTGAGAAACTGGCCATGGAAGAAATCAAAGGTGGATGATGATGTGTTTGGATAAGTGATTTGCAAGAATGATTTGAGTTAAAATGGAATTTCAGTGTCAAATTATATATGGTGGCAACAATACGTAGCAGCAAATGAAGTTAAAAAAATCTCATCTTATCCCATTCCCTCTTTTGTGGCACCCCAAAACTTAATTAACGCAGCGGGACTAGCCATCATACAAATGTGTGATTGACACCATTACTTCAAGAAACAAAATTTTGCCATTTGGAGAATATTATACAAGACCAGTCATAAAACTAGAATACAAAGCAGGCTTAGGGGAAACCCATTTAATCTAATCCAACAAAAGTCTCACGTTTCGCTAAATGATCTCTTGCAGTGGGCAATGGCGCCCTGAACCGACGTCTCTCTTGTGAATACCTTTCTCTCACTGGTTGGAATTCCGTTGTGAATTGGGGAGGACTTAATTGAACTTGGGCAGCTTTTTGCCGTCGGCTTATCTTTGCGCCCAATGCTCATACCCATGGCTTCTACAACCCCTTTTATTGCATCCAAGTTTATCTCCAGCACTCTCCATTTCTCACCATTTCCAGGAGTGTTATCCATGATGCTGCTCTTTTTCTCCTCTCTTTCTACTGCCCCTTTGTCAAATGGTTTCATTAGTCTCTCACAATACTGAGGACTTTCTTCAGATCTTCTCTTGTTGCCTTGGGGCGAACTGACTTTGCTGGGTTTCACCAACGATAGCATTGATCGGATTTTTATGGATTTGAACTTGATCATTAACTTCATAATTCCGCCATTTATTGCTGTTGATACCTTTGATGCTTTCCTTGATGATGCAAACAAGCATTCGGATGGGGTCAGTTACATTTTAAAGAGGTTAAAAAAAAAAAAAAAAAAAAACTGAGATATATATAACTCTCGGTTGAACAGAAAAGCTTTATCCCACATTTCATCTCTTCAATGGTAAGCTCTTTTCAAATTGTGGGGAATTACAAAATGACCAGCAAATAACAATAAATCAATGCAATTAACTAATAACTGCAAATAAATGACGTATAACTAATTTAATTAAGAATGATTAGGATGTTACTAATCAATTGTATTAATTTATAATTATTTGTCTGTAGTCGGTTTATTATGTAATTCTTCCTTTTAAATTTGTATTTTGTAGGGGTACCCAATGCGTTTGTAATATAGTAGTTCAATTTTCACAGGGCGGTGCATGATCATCAACACCGGCCATGGGCAATGAGACACATATTTTGGATGCCCAAAAATCATATGAACACGGCGTTACAAGGGTTTAGGCTTGTTGTGATCAGTTTGCACCAAGTGTCACCAATCAAAATTAAGTACGTCTGTTTCATTTTGTTTTCTCAAAAAAAAAAAATCTATATATATAAATTCCACATATAATAATAGCAATGATTCGATCACAAAACTGGTATAATCATTTGTGTGTATGTTTGTTTGCGAGTGCACGAGTGACCATACCGTAAATCAGTAAAATACTATGGGAGTCAAAAGGATCGAGACAGTAACTCGTCAAAAATAGGATGGGGGCGGGCCAAAGAATAACATATTCCTAGAGTTGTCAAGATTAGGCTGGTGGCACTAATATATGAATACTAATCCCTCGGCTAGGTGTATGCTAGTCACTAATTTAAGAACATACTTTCTTTTCTTTTTTTCTACACATTTGATTTGCTTGCTAAATGAGAAAGGAGGAACGAATTAAGCCACGGGTTTGGTATTTAATATCATTTATCTCACTTAGGGCTGGCCCCATTACGGATGGCTGACGTAATTGATCTACAATTCTTTAATTGGTTTGACTTGCCAAGTTGGGGCTTGAAGCTGCACAAGCCGGTAGCCAAATGGAAAAATAGGCACCACTGTATTCCGGCACTAGTGGGAGTCCAAAGACACGAAACTAAGGAAAAAATTTTGTTCTCCTAACCTGAGCGATTAGACGATCCATTTTTTTAATCCAATTTATGTTAAATAACTTGATCTAATTTATGAAATAATTGAGGTGGTACTGCTGAATTGAGACTTTTTCCTTCTTTTTTTTTTTTTCTTATAACAGTTATCACATGAGTAAAACAAATAAATTTAGACTATACGACATAATTTAGACTATATAATTAAGGAAAAAAAACGAAAAAGAAAAAATGTCAGCGAAATGAAATTGAAGGATTGATATGATGCCACGTGTGGCGTTACCTGGTGCGTACCAGGTCCCAACTGTTGGAGGTGCGGTTGGGCAATGGCGGATTTCCATCAGGGCGGCCCTTTTCCGGGCTCATGTCGGATGACACCCTCAAATTTGACATCAACATATTCAGCAAGCGGTTGACCGCTGGAGGCTGAACGCTCCTCCGTCTCATTGATTTTTGCGGACTTGGGCTTTTGGGTGCACCACCTGAACTACTACCACTTCCTGTGGTCGATGATGATGATGATGAAGAAGAGGAGGAGGAGGAGGAGGAGGAGGTCTCGGTCTTAGTCGGGGTCTGATCAGACGTCTCTGCACCAAGGCTCTCTAGGGACTTCGAAGGAAGGAGGTTATGTTTCAAACTTTGGCCGGATAATTCTGGTAAAGGAAGCATGGAAGAAAACGACATGCGCAACTCTATTTCCTCGTCACTCTCTCCTTGGACTTCATGGGAACGTGAGGGTTCCAGAGCTATTTCAATGTATGATTCATCGTCCTCTAATTCCTCCTCTTCCTCCTTGTCGTGGGAGAAGACTTGTAGGGAGGAGTTGAAGTGGTAGCAGCTGAAGGATAAACTTTTCTCGTGCTGTGGATCTCGGAAATTGATGATGTTTTCATGATCCATCATATGATCGACTGAATATGCAAGCAAACAAGACAGACAACCAGAGATTATAATTAAGATCCCTAGCCGATGGAGAGCTAGCCTTTAAGTCAATGAAAATACTAATGAATAGTTAATGATGGAAAAACCAGAGAGAGTTGGCTTCATGAGCACGAAATTAAGATTTTCTTTTTTTTTTTTGTGGTGGGGGGGGTAAGGGGTGGGTTCACTTTCCTTGACCAATTGAATAAAAATGGTCCTACTCAGAAACTGGTTGCAAGTGTATTACAAATAAAAGTCATCAATTTGGACCGCGCGTCGTCTAAATTAATTGTTGGAGTGTTGGACTACAACTTTGCCCTTCAACGTCCTTATTTATGAGCCTTAATTAATCGGTACTCCTATATCAAGGTGGGGGAGTAGGTCCAGGATCCAGACAGAAATACTGGTCCGTTGTGTTGATCAAAAAAGCGCAAACCCCAAACGTGTTGCATACTGGTCCGTTCCACCCCCACCCCCACGCGCGTAAGTCGATGACATACGTTTACCCACGCCTTCAGTTGTTGACCAAAAGTTTAATAAAAGTCAAAATCTCTATATTGACCAAGGAAACCAACCTTGGACCAAGGATTTCACCACTCTGTATAGTCTTCGATCAATTTCCAACCATTTACCTACGGGTGGCCGTGAATTGATACCTTAATTTAATTTCCCCCACCTCACCAATAGTTTGCGCCTTTGGAGCCATCACTTACTTGTCACCTAATATTAATATCAGGAGCCCGTTTAGCATGATGAGACATGAAACATATATCTATAGTAATACATGTGATTCTTTATCTATAAGCCACTGCAGATTTTCTTTCATGTCTATTTTGTATGATTGAATCATATCAGCGTCATCAAAATGAGATCCACCATGGATTTTGGAATTATAAAGAAGTTTATGAAATAAGTGAGCTAAGGCCATGTTTGTTTAGCGAGAATGGAATGGATGGAATGGAATCTCATTCTAATTCATTCCAAACAATATGTTTGGATAAGATAATTTGAATAGGAATGGAATCAAGTTCCTAAGAGGGCGGCTTCATCCCCTTGCCCTTCCCATGAGTTCTCATTTTTAAGTTGTGGAATATTTTGTTCAGTAATTCAAATTAAACACAAACTAACATGCATCATCAAATATATCACCTTAATAATGTCACACTAGTAGAAAGGTAGCCAAAAAATGAGTTAAAAAATAGGGTCACACGAGTCCATCATAGTTGACAAAATATTTTAATCAAACTTTTGTTGACTAAGAGAAAACATCAAACTTTAATTCATATGTGATATGTGTAAGCAAATCATGGATTGTCACATTTGTTTTTGGTCCTTGGAAAGTTGTCTTTTATTCAATTATAAAGTATACGCCTCAAAATTTTATGCAATATTTGCTGAAATAGGAAGAGATCTCAATCACCAATATAAACAGTTGTGAAAGAGCAGTTATGTTCCCATCAGCACGTATTGATATAAGTTATAGCAATACCATGCATTGAGGGTTGTACCCCTTGCATTAGTCCAATGTATCTCCTATCCCACTAATGCACAATACACAATTCTCAATGCAGGTATTGATATAAATTATATTAACATGTGTTTACTTGATCATCATCCTGTGAAAGAGCCCTCATATATCATATCATAGCTTTTGTCTTTTTGAAATTTGAATATTCTTAAATCCATCCATCTCCAATTTGATTTGGGCACGTTGCCGGCCCGTGTACGTAATACTCATATTTTGGCTCCAAGAACATGGCCCCACACATGCCTGGTCTCCATCGTCTCAACTCGCAAAAGGGAGTCGTGTTTCAAGAGCCGTGCCTCAAGAATCGTATCTCAACTCGCAAAAGGGGTATAATGTCTCAAGAAGATTACCAAAAATCCGAGGATGCCCACATTTGCTGCATGGTTTTCAAGAGCCGTGTTTACTGGATTTTAATATTGTTGCAGGACAAACACCTTGCAATAACATATTAATTGAGGCTACCATTGTGGACGAACATTTTTGTCTAATCAAGTTTAGCTAACGTGTGGAAATCAAATCCTAGGATTTGAGGGGCTTTGTAGGGTAGTTTGATGGCGAGCCCACTGATTCCATCATGGGGGATGTAATGTAGCATTAGCATTAGTTAATTATAGATTATGTCATTTTCAGAGGCAAAAATTCAAGAGCTTATTTTGTTTGGTTGCTAGATGGATCACGATGAATATGCCTCTTTTTTTTTTCTTTTGGTACGTTAGTATCTATTTGTACAGGAAGGTGTCTACCGTGGAACATCTCACCCACACACATAGATGTGGGTACAATATCATAACAACAGTACGTAGATATATGATAATATATATACTTAAACTGGATTGTGATGGCTGAACACCCACATGTGTATATATATATATATATATATATTATAATTATAAAGTCCCACTCCATGCCATCATGCCAGTGCAGAGGTGATTTCAACCATAGATCAAATTAAGAGCAAACTTGACTTGAATTCTTGAAACTTTAGAGTCTGCTTAATTAATTATATCTATATCTATACTATCTATAGAAGGTTGAATTTTAGAAAAACTTTTGAACGACCAATATGCCCTTATTATTATTTTTTTAAAAATACATATTTACTCTTCCTTTAATTGAAACACATAGTAAATATTCTTATTATTTGGTAACAAATAAAAGTTATATTTTTACTCAAACTCTTAACAGATTAAAGTTAGATTCTTACTAAAATTCCTTTTCCTAGAGCAACTATCAAGTTGCATGATAATATATATGAATATAAACTCTTTTAAATATTTTGTTTTATGAAGAAAAAAATAATCTAAATGTACATTTAAAGAGTTTTTAATCTTTTGTTGACAATTTTGATATTAAAAAAAAATGTACTTTTGAATTTTAAACTTTATCATTTATGAAAAAATATAAAATCTTTATGTGTTTATTATTTTGTATAACTAATATTATTTTAAAATATTCATATGCAACGCACGTGTATTATATCTAGTTGGTTTAAAAATCTAGACCGTGACCTAAGCTCAATGAATTGTGTTGGGGTCTTAACAAGCTAGGTTTCAGGATTATGTTGATTTTAACCTGTCTTAAAATCCTCCCATCATTTTCTCATTTCACGGAACATGTTTTCAGGCGCATCCCATCAACGGACATTTGATGCTAAAACGAAGTTCAATTAATTAAAAAGACTTCAAAGATGTAGCTACAAAGGCTAATTATTTCAACGCGCGGATTATTTGAAATACGCCAACCCCATTGTAAACCATTGTACAGGCTGCAGAGGGTCGAGTTTTTTCGGGACCATTGGAAGCTGTTTGGGCCTGGTTGTTGGGCTTGAGGCTCCTGTATTTCGGTTGCTTTGGGGACCACCAAAACGAGTGGGAGCTTAATGGGCAAGCCCGGCCCGGAGCGTATTCTTGTTTCTAACGTGCTTAATCCTGACCTTATGTAATGTCGCAAACACAACCATGTATAGTGTACGAGATTGAGACCAGATCAGTATTTTGATTTGCCAATGCCAACACAACCCAACCCAACCCAACCCAACCTACGTACACAAAACTTCGCTACCCCAATTCCAATATTTGATTTCACACCACGCTTCAAAGTTCGATTTGATTCTTCATTAGCTTTGACTAGCTGCGTGATTATATTGCAAAGGGAAATACACGTGCTATGAGTTGGTTGACAAAATTATTCTCAAAGCTATTCATTATCGCCATAAGAGATAGATTAATTGCCATATCAAGTGTTGTCGATATATATATATATATAAAGGGTTAATTATGTGCGGGATACCATAGAGTATCCCTATTTGATGCCGTCCTGTGAGCAACACATGCACATTTACGCGCCCACATGTGTCGTTCATGAACGACTAGTGATCAAACGGGATATTCCGCACATGATCAAATCTAATATATATATATATATATATGATGCTATATATATTGTAGTGCTATATATAGTATTTTCATATCACAGGTCATTTTTTTATGAATTTTTATAATATGTGAGACTTTTAAAGAGTCTTCTATCTCCTGAGAGTTGATATAGATAACGTATTTATTATTACATCTAATAATTAATTTTTTGCTCTCTTTTATCTACCGGACTCTTGACTTATGCCTCACAGCACATATGCAAGGCCTAATCTTGCCTTGGTCAGAGGGAGGGATTTTCCTTGTATGGTGTAACCATACAGAAATATGGACAGATGAAAAGAGTAAAAATCCAACCCAAAATGCATGCGTGTGTAGTTGAACCGCAATGAGTTAAAAGAGTGAATCGTGGATTAATCAACGACTTCCATTCTGCATATAAGACCAGAAGCTAGATGTGACTGTTACAGATTGGCCCACCAAAATATTTTAAAAAAAAAAAAAAAAAAAAAAAGAGAAAAAAAGAAGGTTGATTTGTGGCATGTAGAGAGAGAGAGAGAGAGAGAGGGTTTCCTACATGCAAGTGGGTGGGTTAAAATGATCTAATCAAGAAGTGTGGACCAGAACACTCCGGCGCATCATGTCCTTAAATTCAAAGAAATCAACGCGGCCATCGTGATTGCGGTCGACGGAGATGATCATCTGCTGAACTCTGGCAATCTCTCTCCCTTCCGCCAATCCTAGCTTCCCCAATACCACTTGCAATTCCTTGGCCGATATGTAGCCGTCCCCATCCTCGTCGAACACCTTAAACGCCTCCGACAGATCTGACTCCTCTTGCGCAACCCTTGCCAGTGCACCACCTCCACTTGCACTTGCACTTTTCCCATCCTCCCCCTCCTCATCCTCGTAGCCGAAGTAGGTGTCGTTCAATGATCGGTGGAGTGCTTCAAAATCTTCGAATTTGAGGCCATCGAGGCCAGGTTTTACGTAGGAATTGACGATGGAGTGCAGGTCGGAGAGATCGGCATCCAGGCCGAGAAGGTTGAGGGCTCGGCTGAGCTCGTCGACCGTGATGATGCCGTCGCCGTTCTTGTCGAAAAGATCGAAGATGCGGCGGAGACGGAGGGAATTGAGACTGGGGCAGCGAAGGCGGAAGGAGGAGGAGGAGGAGGAGGAAGATGTCTTCTTGGTAAGGGTGCGGTTGCACACAGTCGTCGTGGTGCCTGCGGCTACTTCCATGGCCTTCTTTCTCCTCTCGTAAAGGAAGGAAGGAAGGAAGGGAGGGGCAGCACCCGGCGGGCTAGGGAGACTGATGGGGACGGAGGGGGATATTGCAAGTGGCACTAACTATTGAAATAACATGCAAGGAGGCCTAGGGGAGGGGTTGGTTGGAAAAAGGAAAGGAAATTAAGGGTGGACAGTAGAGCTACTGCTTGCCTTGTTTCTCTCCGATCTAGTGGTTTCCATGGTCTATGGGATGGATGGACATATTATAAGGGACGAGGCGCCTTTGACGGGGCTGTTTTGCCATGACCCCTTCGCGTTTTCAAACTCAGAATGCAAAGCAAGTCGTCAACTTTGACCTGTTGCCCAAGTCCAACCCACTAATTTTTCCCTTTGTTTTTTCTTTTTTTGGTAAACCGGTAGGCATTAAAATTAAGCACTATAGTCAATCACATCGCGAGGGTAAGAAATACCCTTAACATCAGTATCAAGTTCAGCAATCATCCAAATGGACGAGCATAAAAAAGAGTACAATTAAAATAAAAAAAAAGCTCAATTCCTTACAATGATATCAGCACATTTGTTGGACTCACGATAGCTATGTTGAATATAACTTCCTCGAACCGGTTCATTAGTCACCTACAATCACCAATTATGGCACTCAAGGGATGAGCATCCAAAATCTGGTGGTGAACTAGCACAATAGCTGCACTATCATCCATTTCCACTTATAGTTTCCTGATGTTACAAGTTAGTACAGTTTCCAACCCGTCATGGAAACCCCATAATTCCGTCTCTCTACTAGAAGAGATACCAAGCTTACGAGAATATTCTTTGATCCATTGACTCAGATAATCGCATATCAAACCTCTAGCATTGGCTTCGCCAAAGTTCCCCAATGAAGAGCCATCAGTGCTTACCTTGTAAAAAGGAAATGCAAGTGGAGCTCATTTAACCATAATTTTCTTAGATATGCACCATCCCTTCCCCATCCTACTTGTCTCTTGCTTCCTTTACAAAAAATAAATCAAATCAAAATCTCAATTATACTAGTGTGCCCTTCCTTGAAAGACCCAACACAGGCGCTAATTATATATTGACCCATTTCCCCATAAATCCACCTTATAAGACTTATTATTGTTTTCTAAGCAACATTATTTTAATTTTCTATGTTCTCAAAAATAATATTAATACTAAGTATTATGTTATTTATGTATAATACCAAATATTACATAAACTATCAATCACTAATTTAATATCATTCTCTATATAAATATTCTTAAAATCCTAGCTTATTTCTTGTTAAAAGAAAGCTCATTTCTTATCGTTATAGCTTATGTTTATTTTAAGAACTATTACACCATCATCTAATGCAATTATGTATAATACTAACATTAGATAAGCTATCAGTCACCAATTTATATAGATATTCTTAACATCCTTCTTTTTTAATTAAACGAACTCATTATTGTTTATAGTTTCCGTTTTAGGAATTGTTACATCGTCATCATATATCTGATTGCTATCAAAAGGTTAATTTGTCGTTGCTCATCCCTAAGAATTATTCCTGAGGCACTTCTCTTATTTTTCAAAATTTATCTTAATATAATCATTATTTGGAGAACTCCAATGAATGAGTTTTTTAACTTATTTAGAAGTAAATAGAAGAATCTATCTTAATATAGTCTATAAAGAGATTTATGGCCCTTTCTATAGTTGGAAATTTACTAAAAGATTTATTTCAAAAGATAACAATAATTCCTAGCACACCTAATTTGCCAGAATAGAATAGCTATTATTACACCAAATTTACCACAATAGAATAGCTATTTTTGTATAATACTTTATCCCAATACCCCCTTTACACTCTGTTTCTTATGGGCTATTTCCATCCAATTAGTAATATATTAAATTCGCGCTTCCTTAATAGGATTTCAAACTTCTTCAATTAACGAATTTACAACGTGTGAAAAGATGATTTGGGTATTCAATAGCCTCATAACATGCATAAAGGACAATAGTTTCGATCTATGGGGAAAACATAATCAGTTAAAACTTTCCTTAATTGAAATCTTTTTCGAATGAAGCCCCCACACTTCCAAAGGAAGTTTCTTGTTTTTGGTCCACATCTCATTGTCTACATCCAATTAAAATTCCTACCTAATCTATTAGAATTAATCTTTTATTTGCAGTTTTACATGGTAACCATGATTTGAAGTTGGACACCGTCTAATTTATCTAGAATATCCACAATAGAAAATTAGGAATAGTTTAATTGAAAATACTTTTCATTTATTACTCTCTTTGTTTTCCTTTGCCATTTCAATCTTGGAAGAGTCATGCCTTATTTGTATTTATTTATCATTTATTTATAAATATACACACACAAAAATTAATTTTTAGGAAAAAAAGAGGTTATATATATTTATTAATCCTCCACGACACACAAACCACTTACCAATTTATACATCAAATAATGAAGTAGCGGAGACTTCAACTTGAAACCTCTGATTCTATCTTGAACTATGGTCATTTATCATTTGCATTACCTTCTTAAGTCAGGATTTAGATTTGCTGCAGTGGAAGTGATTTTACTGCACCATTCAGTAGTCGTTGGATGTGCTCCATGTGGCAAGTGGGAAGAACCAACAGCTGAGCTTCAAAACGCCCCAAACCAGGTTGTTGAAACCATCCTACCGTACTCTCTCTCTTCCTTTCTCTCTGCATCTATTCTCTTCCCGTCGATGAAACCCACTGTATTCTCAACCATGGCAGATTTAAGGAAACCCTCTCTCTCCCAACCCAAACCCCCATCCTATTTCTCCCTCTAAACCCACGATGGCCATGGCAAATCTGAGATCTCCGGCCATCAATGGCGCAGGTGATCGTGAAAATGCTGCCAGTGAGTGGGTGTGCAGCAGCAGTGGTTGGCCCTTTAAACAACCTGGTTTGATGGTTTTGAAGCCCAATTGTTGGATCTTCCTTCTTGCCATGTGGAGCACATCCAACGACTATTGGATGGTGCAGTAAAACCAATTCCACTACAGCAAATCCGAATCCCTTAAGTCGTGTTTATTTTACCATCGAATGTTTGGTTTACGAAATGTTTTTCTAAGAGCATCTCCAGCCATGTGAACTAAATTAGGTGTGCTATTGCTATTTTAGCACATGCTACAGTGCCAAATGCTATAATTTAGCACAATGTGTTCCAATGATGCAAATAAACGTAGTGTGCTATTTTTTGCCACAACTTCAACTCTTTCCACAGATTTAAGGTCTTGTAATATAGTGAATGAGGTAGATCGTGAATTAAATGCAATGTTGCTTGAGTGGGATGAATGAGTTAAAAAAAAGAGTATGTTTTTTGAATTTTTTTTTTATTTTTATATAAGATTTCAATATTATTTCTGAAAATATTGTATTTATTTATGAACTGTTTGGTTATTGAGAAAATTTTGGAAGAAAAATGGAGGAAAAAAAGTTGTTGGTGTGTTTGGTTGTTGAGAAAGGAAGAAAAAACTGACATGGCTAATATAGCAATAGCTCACCCTTATGCCTAATATAGCACAAGGGTGAGTTATTTTTATATTTAGCACATCATTAGAGCATCCCAACCTGTGCTAAATGTTATAATATAGTAATAGCACACTATATAGCTCACTCTTGGAGATGCTCTAAGAAGAAATCAAATTATTACCTGTAATTGTAAAGAGTCTCACTTAAGGTTCTAGCCTTTGATAAACTAGTGTTTGGCAAGGGGGTGAGCTGATCTCCTGCCTTAGATTTGGGGTGAAGTGTGAATCCAAATCATGGGATTTGAGCACTTCTTGTTTAAGCAAACCTTATTTGAAATTATCTTTTCAAGAAGTATATTAAAATTAAAACGAGATTATATACATATATATATACTTTTACGAATTCAATCACGTTTATCAAACTACTTAGGATTGCTTCAAAATAAAATTATCCTTCTAGAATAATATCCAAATACATTATTATAATTTTATGCACTGAATTGAGTTGGTCAAACTTGGGAGTGGTTCAAAATCAATATAAAATAAAATTTTCGAAGGTCAGTAGGTTATACCATAAATTAATTTAACAGTGAAAAAATAGTGCATACCTCAAATTGATTTTGATCAACCTGTTCGATGTTTAAGCACCTTGGCGAAGACCGAGAGAGGTGTCCATCCAACCATCCAAACCCACATGGCAATGTATTATTAGGTGTATGACTCAGACCTTCTGAGAAGGAAAATTTTATATATGAACACTCAGACAAAATAATCCATACAATATTACAATGAGAGTTGCTTTAGGGAGGTGGTTGCCGGTCCCGATCCGGAGGCCATGCTCATGGCTCAGTCAGCCGGATACGGATTTTATACGGCTATACGGCTATACGTATACTGTACTCCTCTGCTCTTTTTATGGTAAAGAAAAGATGAAGAAGAAGAAAATCCCTAATTATTAGCACGCTGTATGTATTCCATCTTTACAACATCGAAATCCCTAAGCGACGCTGCCCACTACTACCATCCCAGGATCTCTTCCCTTGCTGCTATAATTTCGGCTTTTCCTCAGGTAACGTTCACCATTTTCTTTTTCGACTTCTTTCTTTCTTTTTTCCTGCTCATTATGGATTCTTCTCCTCTTCTGCTTTCTCCATTTTTTTACTCTTCATTTTCCTGATATTTCGTTTAGGGTTTCTTCTTCCCTTTGACGGGGGCCCCCAAATCTCCAATCATTTCATTTGCATTTGGCTGCCCCTCCAAAGCATCCATCTTTATCCCCATTTCTAGATTTTCTCTTCCACATGTGCCTCATATAACGGACTTGCTATGGATTGCCCTCTTTTTATTTCCCAATAGCCCCCTTTTTTCCCTTTTTTTTCTTCTTGTTTAACCGAAGATTGAATTTTGATATGTTTAATTAGGGATTTGTTCCATCTTTTGCTTGTGGTTTGGTTTGTTGGCTGGATGGAGGTGGGGTTTTAACACCTGTTTCCTTTCCCTTTTTCTCCCTTTTGATACTACAGTCGTTATTTTGGGAATTATGGATGCCACAGTTTGTAGGGATCAGTTGAAGAAGGAAGAGGATTTGTCTGGGAAATCTTTGGAGAAATCGGATGAGGTTAGTGGGTCGGAAGCTAATATGGTTACTGTGGAACCACCAACAGTGCCTGCTAACAAGGGAGCTTCTCTAGAACCCATCACTCCTGATCATACTAGAGAAAATGGAGACTTCCTCTCTGATTTCCAATCACCACTTACTTTGCTTTCTTCACCCCCAAACCTAGTTTTCACAGATTTCTGCCCTCGGAGCAATAATGAACCCTGTGGCATTGATTGTAGCCCCCGGACACCCAAGGATAATGTTTTCAACCCATTTGCTCCTGGTCCAGATGAGATGATGTTGGCTCCCCAGTGCAAGAAGGATATGGGTGAATCACGGATCAGTGTTGCACGGCGGCTTAATTTTGATTCTTCGACCAAGTTTTCTGTGGCGGATGGAAATCATGTGGAAAATCTTTCAGATGAAGAGATGCTATTGGAATCAGTGTATGGGTCTCTCTTGGAAGCTATTGTTTCAAAGCAGACTGAGGATGTTTTGGCTGAAATTTCTCCTCCGGAGTTGAATTCTGATGGCTTCAAGACACCTACTTCTGCACCTCGGTTAAATGGAGTTGCTGAAATCTGCCCTGGTGCTCCTATGAAACCAACAAGGAAATTAGGGAACACTGATCTGGGATTATGCAGAAAGCTTGAGTTTTGACTTGGGATTACCCACAAAGCTTGAATACTGACATTCATGCGCTACTGTAGCAACCTACAAAGGATTTCACTTCACTACCAGCAGTAAAAAGCTTGAAATCCTAACATGTTTTGTCTCTTAAGTCTATACTTGTGATTTAGAGAGGACATATTTTCACTGGGAACAAATCCTTCTGACCAAGTTTATACTATGTTAGTGACAACATTGTATAGTAATTTTTGACATGAATTAAACTTGGAAATTAGCAAGTATTTATTTCTTTTGGACAGATGTAATTTTTGCATCCTATAATATCTGTCACATTTCGTCTACATTTTTTTCCTTGAACTATTTGATTTTGTGCGTATCTTTTTTTTTTTTTTGTGTGGGGGGGGGGTGGCAATGTTCAGAAGCCATTTCAACCTAACACACTATTTGAAAAATGAGAGCTATACAAGTGAGGATTGATGTTTTGTTTGTTGAAATCCTGAAATTGAGGGAAAAGCATTAGGATTCATTCTTTATGCTTCTGCTAGTTTCTCTTTCACCTGTTCAGCTCATATATATAGCTAACAATTGTTACATTCAGCCTTATTGTCTAGTAAAAGGAAAATGAATGTGCCTTGTGCTTGCTTATGTCAATTTCATGCCATATATATATATATATATACACACACACATACAGAAAACTTCAAGTCCGTGACCCAAACTTGAAGATCTTCTGGCGTTCTTTTTTCTGCTGTAGGATCCAAAGCCACATACTTTAGTGACTTAAGTAATTCCATTTGATGGCAGGAAAAGGAATCCCGGGAGATCTTTAAGTGATTTCCATTCGATGGCAGGAAAAAGAATCCCGCAAGATCTTCAAGTCCAGGATCCCGGACTTGAAATGAACTATGTATATATAAATATTGCGAGGGAGACTACTGACTGTGTCCTGTACATTAACAGTGTTCTAACCAAGTACAAATGTGGTGTGGTTTGTTCTTCCTCTTGCTGTTTTGCGTGGATACAATTGGAGAGGGCGCTGAATGTTATTGTCTTTCGGTTTAGGTTTGATTAATATTTGGCGGAATTTGTTTTCACCCCAACATTGGCGATGTCATGGAATGTAGTTTATATCAATTGAAAAGCACATAACTGGACTTCTAAAAATGTATAGCATGACTTTATTACTGTTTTATGGAAAACCAAGATCAGGATTTTGGATTGAAGCCTAATCTTATAAGTTCATCTTTAAACTGACAGGGATGGAGTACAGTAAGCAATAATGACGAGTTTGTATGGGCTCTTTTCTAGTTTTCTTTCCAGATCACCATGTAAATGCACTAATCCATTAACAACTATTAAGCGTAGAAAAGGAAATTCTCCCTCCGGTAATGGTAGGAGTAAAAATTTTCCAGTTTTTTTCTCAAATTTTTTGGTTGGCAGGGAACAGAAGTGAGAGTTTAAAGCATATTTGCAGAACCAGTGTAGCTTGTTGAAATTCCTAGTATTATGGCAGATCGCACCTCTATGAAAGGTTCTGTGGAGAATTCTGATGAGTGATGAAATATTCCCAAAGAAAAAGATGATGTCTGTCAATATAATACTACAAAAATTACAATAAATTAATTTGGACAACCAAACAAGCCATATGGGCTTGGCTTTTCTCGAGCATTCTGTGAGAAAGTTGACATGGATTCATACCAAATTGGGTTTTTTTTTTTATTAAATACAAAAATATCAAGATTCATAACACGATCGATCTCATTTAAGTACACGTAGAAGAGAAAATTTTGAATCATTAGTCGGTAGATAAAATGAACCACCTGATTTCTGCGTATTCTTCTATGTATAAGGATCCTATAAAATGCTGTCATGGGTGCACCAGAACCAGAGGGCCCAAGCGAGATTAGCAGCCAAACTCGATGCACTTCATAGGCGCGTGTCAACACTGTCTCTGTCTCTCACACAAGTCACAAAGTGACAATATCACAACTTGGCCCTTTGCTTGCAATCTTGCCTTCGGATCTTCATGTCTGGAATTCCAATGGCTATTTGGCAATCAGAGATGGCGACAGCGTGTTTGCGGAGAATCCCCAAGAAGGACACCCTGCCTGGAATCCTAGTGTGTGTTTCCATGAGCAGTTCCCCGGCCAATACATCACGGATGAGAGGGGTCACGTCCGATGCCAACTCATCTACTTGCAGTGTTAGACGGCACGCAAGCGTGGTGGAGCCCCTGGCCGGAATATTTCCGGGGAATATGTCAGCCTCACCCACCTGGTGGCCGTTGTACAGGAGGACACTCTTGCCCGTGCCATGCTTGAAGCTGGCGTGGTTGGGGTTTTCAACCAGCAATTTGAGGTCCAAGGTGATGTTGAGTTGTATTCGGATAAGCGGCAATGAGACTCGAGGTGCAATGCCCTCCACTGCAGCCGAAACCACTTGGGTTCTGGGTTCTCTTGCCTTGAACACCGTCAAGGCTAGGATTAAGGCAATGACAAATAGCAGCAAGAGCAACATTAGGAGAACCGCCCCAACTGCAATAAGACATCGGCGTTTCGGTGTGCTTTGCCTCTGTTTCCTCTCGGAGGACACTTGGTGGTGGTTCTCTAGTGTCATCTCATCTTCAGATGCCATATGATCAAGAGAGAGAGACAGGAAAATCCGGTAAAGGGCAGGGGCCTGGCTGGGGGGTATTGATTTTGGAGGAGAAAAATAGGAATGCCGTTTGTTGTACAGGTGGAAAGGGCCAAGGGGGATGATGGATGAGAGGAGGGGGGGTTGCCTTAAATGCTTGCAACGGCCACCTGATAGCTACACGCCTACACACATGACGATGATACGAACCATTTGGTCCATAAAAGGAAGATTTTATTGGGGTTGGGGCCATAAATGCCTCCACTGCCCCAACTAATCCTCCACAAATGAAGCTTTCAATGGGGGCAATACCCTTTCAATGCTTCCACTGCCCATCTAATCTTTTGCCACACCATATGTCCGTGTGTGTGTATTTATGACAAACTTTGAAATTTTTACAAGATTAGTATCTCCTAACCCGAAACAAGGAAGGAATAAAATTATTTGTTTCCAAAGGCTACTTCAAAGAATTCTCAAATGTTTTTACACCGTTAAAATATAATCAACTGAGGTCCTAAAATTAAAGTATTCACAGCATTATAAGCACTAAATTTTGAATAATAACTGTATCGCATGAGTCACATTTGCAAAAAGTTTGTGATCAACTATTCAGTGGGATTATGTGTAAAAGGAAAAGAAAATCTAATTTAATTCAACGACTGCCAAAAATATCATTAATTTCCTCTTCCTAGTGAATCCTTCTTGGAAAGAAATAAGAAGACTTGAAATAAATTACTCCGTATCAAACCACATGGAATCAAGATCATGGATTCTGATTTAGCAAATTTAATATTATATTAGAGGATTTAATCGATTTATACTGTACAGAGTCAACATGCGATGAATGAGGATTTGGCATTTTCCTTCAGATGGAGCGTTAGACTTCCCCTGAAACGAACACCATGCATAAACCACAGTCTAATATGCCGATTTCTTTGATTTATAAAAGAGTGAAAATACAAAAAGATTACAGCCTTCTTTTTCCTCCTCTTCTTCTTCTTATCCCCACATTGCCCCATGTTGAATTCCGTAGGAGGACGAGTAACAAAGAAAAGCATACGAATTTTCATACTGATTTCTTTAAGTAAAGGAGCAAAAACATTTAGATATAGACACATGTCACGGATACAAAGCCAAAAGAAAGAGCAGGAAAAGAGGTTGAGGAGGAAGGGGATATTGAAGAGGCTCTCCTTCATCATTATCCATATATAATATAGATCTTAATTGGGAACTCCCATGGAGCCCAAGAGGTGGCACAGAGCTGCAATTAGAGAATGGGGAAGAAATAAAACCTAGAAAATTACTTCTTTAACCCTAAATTGATTATACTCCCAGAAATAACTTAACAATGGCCCAGAAAAAAAATGAATAATAATCATAATCATAACCATCATCATCCTTGCTAAAACATGTTGGATTTCCGAAAACATATTAAAGGCAATAACCAGTGCTGAATTCACCAATAAATTCAACTCTTACATTGAGCATGTCAGTTTAAGTTCATTAGCCTCCGCCCTCCGGTAATATAGCTTTAGTAGTCATCACTTTTACCAGTTATATTTCTTTCCATGGAATGCTCAACTCTAGAACCTAATACCAAGGGTGGAGGTATCCTTACCATTCTGTTATGTGATTTACGACTTTAACATACTCTTATTACACATGCCCCTGCACTTCCTGAGCTTACCATTAAAATGACTGTCACAGAGTAAGTCCCGCCGGTTAATTTCTGTCAGTGCTAAAACAAGATGTTAGGATTGATGCTACAATGAACACAGACTTGAAAGATGAATAGATATAACAGAGAAACCAATGTTTAGCACATCTGCTGCATTTTAATGATTCCCCCTTCTAGTTAAGAGTTATCTCCTTAATTTCTAAACTATAACCAACTTAATAAGTATCCATTCCCTTCTCTCCAACAATGTAAACGAAAACCATTTTAATAGGACTTCTCTATTGACTTGGAGCAGCTATCATTTGTATACTTTCCACAGGCATGCCTAATTTAATTTAATTTTCTGTTAAATGGGTTTTATTTTTATGGATGAGCAAAATTAAATAATCTTTTGCCTTTTCTGTTTCTCATACGTGAACATATATGCTCCTGATGATTTCTCTCTTGCCTTTTCACTACCTCGCGAAACCATATTTATATAACTCCCATTTATCATAGAATCTTCTTGTTCAATACATAAGAATGACACTTCTGCAAAGCACCTATTTCAAAGTCCATGAACTTCAATTGGAGCATTTGAGACACCTCACTTGGTTGTTCAGATGAATATTTGCTGCACTTTTTGTGTCAATTTGCATGAGATGGAAAGGTTTTACAGAGTGCCCTCAAATAGAAAAAGGAATGAGAATTTGAGTTTCACCACAGCATAAAAAATTTGGAGCGAGATTCAAGCAACTTCATTTATGGGAATGGAATGATTGAGTGCCATGTACATATCAGCTTGATGATGAGTTTGCTTCAACTAGTGGGGATCAATTAGTGAAATAAACCCAGGATATATGGAACGTGTGAGAATTATATTTCCTAAAACTGCAGCCCATACTTTGAATAGTCGTTTAATTAATGGTTTCGTAGTAGAGATTGAATATATCAGTATGTTAGGCAGGGAGGGCGCTTTGTAGAAGGTTTTGCAGAACCCAAAAATAGGTGAATTATCCTATGCAATTTCAAGTTCTCTCTGCATTAAGAACAGTGATCGCTTTCTCTGTTAATTATCTTTTCGCGCTTAGTGAAATAAAAATTAAGAAGCATCTAATAAAGAGCAAAACGATGAAAAGTACTGTATTGTCGCATTTAATCAGAAAGACTCTTTAACAGAAAGATCTACACAAATACTCTACCAGGTCCATATATGTGTTGAATCAATTCCAAGTGTTCCAAATAAATAAAATGGCAGCACTAAATTGGGGGGGAAAAAAAAAACTAGAACAGTACCGTAGCTGGAAATCTTGAATGAAACAAGTTTTATTGTAGAGTCGTCCAAAATCCAAGGCTGACAGAAATGTAATATAATTATAATTTTGTCTTGTACTTGCACTCCGGGGTGGGAGTAGTTCTGTTTAAGACATTTACAACCACATCACATGTGCTCTCAGTAACGACATGAAATTTGAAGACTTTGAGAATGTAAACTTTGCCAGAAATTTTGGTATAGGTGCTAAGGGGCAACGTACCGGAGAGGACATCGGAATAAATATCGGAATTGGAAAGGAATCGATCGGCCAATAGGGTGAGGGTGACAGACATGGGCATTGTGGAGTCGGCGGATATCTTCCCTGCGGGGATGGGCACTTCTCCCACAACCTGGCCTCTGTAATTCAAATGGGCGGAGCTGTTGGTGTACTTGAACCCAACTTTGTTAGGGTTTTTCACGGAGAGATCGATGTTGAGAGTGATGTTCAAGTTCACTCTCAATCTAGCAACGTCCATAGAGACGTCCATATGATCCAGCTTGAAGGAGTTGACGGTGGTAACGGCACGTTTGGGCTTGAAGACGGTGAGCCCTAATATGACGATCAGCAGAACGACACCGAGAATAGCGGCGATCACCGCTATACAGATGGTTCTGCGTCTCCGGGCGCGAACGCGTTTGACTGCTTTTCCATCCTTTGATGATGATGATGATGCTGCTGCTACTTCCATTTACAACTTAGTAAATCAGAATAATACGAATTTACCCACCAAAAAAGATAAAAAAGGAAAAAAACTCAGGTGATGCTCAATGCCCAATGCCCAATGCCCAATATATATATATACTTAAAAAAATTTATTCTTCTTCTGCTTCTTCTTCTTCTTTCTTGGTGAGATATATTAAAAGCCTTTGACCCAATGAGCACGAGGCTGGGATCGGGGCTAGGTTTGGAGTGCCCCGCTGGCAGTTGGCTTTGAGATCGAGTTTGGGGCTTGTTGGGTTAAAAGGACTTCACACCCAGAAAAGGAGGATGTTACACATGGAAAGTGGATTCCAATCATGTGGAGAGAGTTGAAGGGAACTTGGCGCAGCTTGCGTGCAAGATTTTCAAACCCCCAAAGGTTTCTTATCTTTAAAAAATATAGAAATCAACCTAAAAATATCTGAGATGCTGAGATATTTGCGGTTTTTCCTTTTAAGTCTTCCAATATGTATGGGGAGTTGTTACCCCAATATCTTTCCTGTGTTCCCGCAATTTTGGGATTGGCTGGCTGTCTCTGCCCGGCGGGCCAAGCTCCGCTGACAGGGCCGGATGCACCAAGTTTCACATGCAAGTATGCAACCACTCCAATTTTTTTATAAAAAAAATGAATAAGTAATTTTATTTAAATTTACTTAAATGTTTTAGCCACATTGGAGAAAAAATGATTAATTTTGATTAAATTTTGTTAAATTTTGGTTAAATTTACAAACGTACACTACTTTTGTAGATTATATAAAGTTGGGTTTAATTTGTGAATTGGTTTTTTTGACGTACTTGTTAGTGTTATGTACTATTTTATCACTTTTATTCAGTCATGTCAATATGTGGTCCTATCCTATTTTACTAAGACTTTGTCCTACATAAGGTAAATGGGGATGAGAGTGTTAAGAGTAGTATATAAGGTTTCCTATTTCTAAAAGTCGCCCACATATTTTAAAATATGACATGCCTATCGTTTATGTCATTTCACTATTTCTAATCAACTATGCCGATATGTGATCTTACTTTTCTCTATCTCCCATCTAATTTTTAGAAGCAAATATATATATTAAAAATAAAAAATTTTCAAGTGCAACCACTGAGAAATTTGTTTTGGATCCGCCCTGTTTGCTCCACCATAACTGTGTAATTATAACATCATTCATGATCCCAAGCACCATGCATGTTTGCTCCACCATAACTATGTAACTATAACATCATTCATGATCCCAACCACCATGCATGTGGATGGTGTTGATCCCTTCTCACATCAAACTCCAAATGGGTTTATGACTTTTAGCGTCAATTCCCAGCCCAACTACTCTTGCCTCCTATATTTTTTTAATTGTTAAAGTAGCTTCTCCTATTGAGTTCAGACTCAATTCAGGCCCCCTTTGTTCCCACGTCAAATCCCTTTTTCATGTGTTTCATGCATGAAAGCATTATGGTTTTGAATTTAGATGCACAATGCCTGTATGTAAAATATTTTTCATCCATAAAACATTTCCTGTGTTTCTCTCAATGTAAGACATTTTTCATATTAAATAACTTTTCCGTGTGCTTGGCTGAAAGCCGTGAACCGTAATGATGGAAAATTGCACCTAGATTCCTGTATGTACTGATTAATACATTAGCACCCTCCATGTTTTTTAAAATTACAATGGTGACGCTTCTTGTTATAACGGAAAAACTTCACAGAGATGCGGAATGATGGATCTACCCTCCAACGTACACAAGACGCGGTGTTTTAAGTGGGAATATTATACACCCATCAAAAAAAATGGAATTTTGTACGGAAATTGTGAATGATTTCAATATAATTAATAGAAGCCTGTGGTTTTGGGTTGCAACATACCTAAAAATTAGAGCAACCTCCTTTGGCCATGCAAGCTTCACTCTTTCAGATAGGTCTCAAAATGTGAGATAGCAGCTGACGAATGGGGACAAGAGCATCCTTCCTAATGCGACAGGTCAAAACCCTCTCCCCTCTCCTATTTTTCTTATTTTCTATGACCTTTTTATTACAACCTAGATATGGGCACACATGAATAATATTTAAATAATAAAAGATCTATGAAAATTCATAAATTCTCATATATATATATATATATAATATGAAAATATAATTATTTGTTATTTTATGTTAAAAACATAAATCCTGTTTGAAAGAAATATACATATATAATGTTCTTTATAAAACTCCTAATTAAGTTATTAGAACGGACAGTGAATACAATAGGTTAAACTTCTTTTTATGACTAAGAGTTATGGTAGAAATAAGAAATCGGTTATGAGACATGCAAAGTAGTAGAGGTTGTGTAAAATTCAAAATAAGTATTTAAAATTAAAAATAACTATTTACAATAAGGGAGTAAATAAGTATTTAAAATTTAAAATAAGGATATAATAGTCAATCAAAAGTTTTACTAAAATACATACTTCTATAGATAGTATAAATATAGATAGAAATATAGATGAGAAGCCCATCGAAAAAATACAACAATCTCAAAATGTGATGCAACATTTGGTTTTAAATCTCATATTGAGTCAAAATGCATTATTTTGGCTTCAATAAGGTTAAAAACGGGCATTTACAGTCAACTTTTGTATCATGTCATTCATCCACATTGACGTCCCAAATAGTTAATTGACGGGTGAGGGTAAAGTGTATATTACAAAAAAAAAAAAGTGGAGAAGGATTGTGTAATTTTATAGACAAGAGGAAATGTCAGGTGCATTTGTCACTAAGCATAAGGGGCAATAATTAACATTGGTAGACCATTGACTAAAAAAGAGGTGCATGACTTACGGCCAAAAGATCAGTAACTCATTTTTAGTGAGGCAAAAGGAAACGCGTTATCCTCCACATGGGGACCCATGTTCAAATGGAACTTCCATTCCGGCTAGCAAAACACAGATTTTCCCACACTCCAAGTTCAAGCATTCTAGAAGAGGCCAGCTATATAGTGTATTTATGAGTTGAGCTGCAGCGGCCATCGGCATCCCCATTTGTAATAAAGTTATGGTCCCGACTAGCAAGGTGTAGATCTAACACTTCTCATGGCTCGATCGCATGAATTAGTCAACTGCCATTGTCAATTTCATACCTTAAAAGAAAAAAAAAAAAAAAGGGAATTTATTTGCTAATTGTCTTTGTCTACTTACACCTCTCCTCTTTACATAAGGGTAAAAAAATAAAAAAAAATAATGAGGTTTTAGGTTGGAATTATTAATGTAATGAATTTATGAAGTAGTTGAACAAAAACATAAAAGAACGAGTCTTACTTGGGCCTAGTCCGACTGAGTATGTAGGCAGGGTTGGATCCGTGGAGAGATGTGATTAAGCGAGATTATTACTCTATTAATAATTTATAAATATAAAGGTGGGTAGGTACGTGAGTAAGGGTGAAGCAGTGGAAGCAGCGAGCGAGCGAGCACGGGGTGACCATGCCCTATTTCAAACTTGGCTCATTCATGGCAACCGTGGCCCCCAATTCCTACACTCTCCCTACGATCACGCGTCCCTATGCAAACCCAAAATCCCAAATCAAACACCCTGGCTGTGATATGGTACAATTGTATCACGAACCAATGAGATTTTAATAAAGTGAGATTATCAACGTACTGTTTAACACACGATAATTGATCCTGTTGATTTGTGACACCCGTATCACTGTGACATGGAAGACTCACTCCTGGCCTAAACCTCTTAGACCTTAGTAAGCATTTACCTCATTCGATTAGGACGGCTCCAATGTCGCTTTCCCTCTCTCTCTCTCACATTTCATTTGATGATGATGATATATAGGCATAGGAGGAATAAAAGGCATACATTTATCAACATCATCGTCATCTCATCTGATGCGGAAGAAGAATACACATAGCAGGGACCAAGAGACACAGAGAGAGAAATGGCTACTGAGTTCGAGCAAAGGGTTTTGGAGACGGTGAAAAGGTGCCAACAGCGAAAGGAACCGCCTTTAATATGGGCAACGGAAGTCTTGGAGTGCGTCGGCTGTGCGGGTTTAGGGCTGCCCAGTCCTGAGTTAGGGCAGGTCCTTGTCTCCCATCTCTGTTTCTCCAACAACCACCCCTCCCTCTGGAAGTTCATTGACCAAGCCATCTCCTCCCGCCTTCTCTCTCCTCTCCAAGTCCTCTCCCTCCTCACTTCCAGGCACCTCTACTCTTCTCTCTCTCTCTCTCTCTCTCTCTACATAGAAATGTGTGTTGGAAAAATTACAAACAATAACAGAAGGAATTAAGGGAATGCCTTACTTTACTCATCATTATCCTATTTGTCTATTTCTAATTCAGGAGTACCAAATTATCTATATGCCTCATTCTAATGTTCTATTATCTTTCTTTCTTTCCTTCTTTCATTTTTTTTTTTCTGCAAGTGAGTGTCAAAGATACTGCCACTGTTCCAATTTTTAAACGCTTACATAAATATATATGAGCAGAGATTAGGAAGTAAATTGGGAAGTAAACGTCGTTATTAATTTTCCCTTACATGTATAATCAAACCGAACACCTAAATACTACTAGATTGACAATGACTTAAAATATAATTACATCTAGTGTTAATCTTCTTATTCTTATACCCTTTAATATATATATTTTGGGTAAGATTTGCGTTTTGTCAAGTTCACCATTGGTTATATGTTATCCCTCCCTTGCGCATCATGCTCACCAAATATCATGTTACTTGAAAATTAAGAGCCATCCCGCGCATAGAATAGTCCCAAAATATAATCTTATGTACAAAAAATGTTGTGTGTTTCCATTGAATGCCTCAAGTTCTTTAGTGAACAAAAATCCTTAAATAAATGATATTGCAATAAGAAATATTGCCTCAATTATCATTTTTTGTTATCACCATGTTTTTTTATTATTTATTTTTATAATTTACTTCAAAATGTAGATAGTTAATATATTCATTTATTTTTGGCTTGGTTTAAGAGATTTACAATTACAAATTGAGAAATATTATTCTGTCTAGTCTATACTTTGCCAAAGGATTTCATAGGCCACGATGTATTGAAGGAGAGTTATTGTATGTCCTCCTAACCCATTTTAAATTTTCTTGACATTTTTGTTCAAATGATCAATACCATTGTTTATTCGTCTTTGCATCTTATTTTGCTTATCTATCAAAATGATCATTTAGATTTTTTTTTTTTAATAAATCTTTTTAAAAAATTTAATTCTATATTTTTTTGGGGACTACATTAGGTATATGATAGGAATTCACAGTTTCTTATTTTTTTATTTTTCATTTTTATTTTTTATTTTATAAGCAATTCAATCAAACTTTCTTAGTTAAATAGGTGCTTTTGTACCCAGTTAAAGTCACTTGATTTGCTATTTTTGAGAGATTTTCCTATCCTTTAACGACACACATTTGTTACAGGGTGGTTCCTCATCGATGGTTTCAGCCAGAGGCATATAGACTATATCTTGAACTTCTAAGCCGGTATGCATTTTCATATGATCGAGTGGTGACAGATGCTTGCTCAGAGAAGTAAGTTTTAGTCTCAAGGTTTTAGTTATAAAAAACTCTGAGTCATTAATGAAAATTATCTGAGGCTTTTCTTTGGAGTATTGATGTGTTCTTATAGGTAAGGGGATATGACTTAGGCACCTTGATTTTGACACATAGGAACTACGTTTCCACTTGTGTGGTTGTGTGACAAAATTCCTTTTTGGCATGCTTTATATAATTATTTTTCTTTGGAAAGTAAATAATAATTTTGTTGATATTATAATGTATGTACGAGATGTAGCTAATAAACTGGAATTTGACAACTCATATAGATCAGCTATGCAGCAGTGAACTTTAGGCTCAACAAAATTCTACCAGCTTAATGTCACAACTTTAGAAATCTCAAATCCAACTGTGCGGCACTTAATACTCTTATAAGCCCCTTGTGATGCTAATTCAATATTTCCCCCAAAAAGTAGCTAAGCAAGCTAGGAAGGGAAAGAAAAAATAAGTGCACACTTTTAATTTAGAAGAATGAAGTGTATTGCACATTTTGCACTAGAGAGAGAACTTTACAAGCTTATTGCTTGATATGTTGGCCAAATGAGGCTTCTCCTATTTATAGGCACCTCCAAAGAGAATGAATTGTAGGATCTTATCCACATGTCGCCAATCTAACAGGCTGAGATTGTTCTAGATATATGTTCTGGATGACTCCTGAAAAATATGTTCATATGTACACATGAGCTAGTAAGCTCTACACTCTTCCACTTGGTTTTAAAAAATTCTAGAATATTCCACTACTACGTACATGGGTCTCAAGTGAGGGAAAATTCTAGTGAATTCTGTAGGCTGTGGCATTAAGCTCATCTACAATGAAAAAATGCACAAGCACCAAAAACCAATCTAATTTACAATTCTAGGCTTCTAGTCTCTGCCCAATTTGCATCCCATTCCTTTTATACAATGGCCAAAAAATCATAAACGAAGCTAGCTTCCAAATTACCCTCCCTTTTGCACTCTAAGCAACACACCATGCTTGCCAAACATATCAATGTCTCTCCTTTTAAAACGCTTTTCTTTTTTGAAAATGCAATAATCGAACTTGTTTGGGAAACTTATCTATCCTTCTATCATATTACTTTATAGGGGTGCAACATGGTTTGGGTAGACCCGAGGACTGGACCGGTCCAGTCCGATCAATCAGTCCAGTTTCAGTGCGATCAATTCGGTCTGGCTCCGGTCTAGTCCAAATAGTAACTAGTCCTGTTTTGGTTTAAAATTTATAAGAACCAATCAATTCGGTTCTTATAAATTTCTTACCTTTTACCAAAAAAAATAAATAAATAAATGTAAGTAAAAAAAAAAAATACTGAGAACTAGACCCTTTTTTTTTCCGGTCCGTTCCAATGCTATTTCCGGTCAAGGTCCGATTCAGATTTTGAAGGACCTAATTAGTTTGGTCCAGTCTAAATTTCACCCTGGCCCTGGACCGAGTTGTAGTCCTATTACTTCATATGTTCTTACCATTTACCCTTTTTTTGGCAATTTTTTAGTGGTATTACATTTCTTCTGAAATATTAGAAAACTAGTAAGATATTTAAACAGCATGTAGCCATGATTGTTCTGTGGACTTTGTAGTTGATATGTATCATCCTTAAGCTTGAACCAATCATATTCAGATTTTATATTCCTTTTTTTCTGTTCAAATGCTTGCTAAAAGAATGTGGTCATCAGGGACATATTTAATGAAATTATTTGTAGGGACACCCTATCAATTAGCCTAACAGTATGTGAACTCGTGCTTTGCTATTTTGCAGGATAACGAAATCCGTTGATGTTGCCCTTCAGCTTTCCCAGACATATATGGTTCATGTTCTAGAGATTGGACATGCATTAGTGTTGTCTTTTTTCAGCATTGTCATTAGCCTGATTGATAGCACATTGGATGATTGGGGATTGCAAATGACATCTGTAGACAGACCAAGTGGTGCAGTTGGAGGTGTAGACCACCAGAATATGGACTTAGACCCTAAAGGGAATCAAAACTTTATGAGAAACGAACACCGCGAACAGATAAGAAGGAAAAATTCTTTCATGGCCATGGAGGTGTTGGGAAAGCTAACAGAAAGCAGAAAAGCTATGATTCTTCTCCGCCTCATTCACGTGACTATGTATGCACAACTTCAAAATTTGCTTTCCTGTAATCCTCTTTGTTGACAACTACTTGGTTTACATCTCTTTCAAGGTTCAAAATTTTAAATGCAACTTTTTTACTCTTTCTAATTTGATGAAGTGTCTAAAAATGTGTAAGAATTGAAGGATTGGCTTGGTTCTTTGGTGGGATGCTTTTGGATGATGGATATTCTCTTTGCACTTATCTATGTTTCCTTTAGTCTAATAACCTTGTTCTTTTTATATCATATGCCTTGAAGAAATCCACTAGCCTTTTTTTTACACTGATTAGTGGTATATGTGTAGATTCCATTTCTTTGCTTGTGATGGGTTAAAGGGTTAGATTAGGTTTGCTAGGATGCATGGTGTTCTTTTATTGTTAAAAAAAGATAAAAAAGTCCAATGGATTACTGTGCTGATTGATGGCTGATTGTAAAAATTACATCCATGCCAATCCCAGAGGGGCAAAGTCCT
The DNA here is from genome assembly GCA_039720395.1 of Liquidambar formosana. Lineage (NCBI taxonomy): Eukaryota > Viridiplantae > Streptophyta > Magnoliopsida > Saxifragales > Altingiaceae > Liquidambar > Liquidambar formosana. The sequence continues at coordinate 49,995,921 of CM077821.1, read as the reverse complement.
TGTGATTGTAGGAAATGACCATTGAGCTGTGAACGCCGAAGAGAAGTGCTCATTATTGTGCCTAGCAAATTTGAATAGATCTTTCTCCAAAATTTACGTAACTGACTTAACAATGTAGATCATTATATGCTTTCACTTTAGCCTCACTGCTCTTGAGTACCTTTTTTCTACTCTTTTACTACAATCTGGTGTATCATACCACATAACACTGTTTTTTTTCCCCCTGATTTTATTTCCATTTTTCTTCCTTTATCATATTTGTTGGTTTTATATATACATAATTTTTTTTTTAAAAAGGTTGTCTAGTAAAATTTTAATTCGAAATATTTGTAAATTATTACTGCCAATGTGGCTTGTGGTTGTGACAGATTGTGGTATCAAGCTTTTCCTAGGCTCTTTCACTCCATTAGTGTAGCAAACTCATCTTATTAGTGTTATGGAAGGGGTGCTCCCCGTTGTGAAAGATTGTGGTATCAGGCCTTGCCGAGGCTCTTTCACTCCATTAGTCTAGCAAAGTCATCTTAGTAGTGTTATGGCAGGGGTGCATGTGGCCTTGCCAATGTGTGTGTGTGTGTAGGTAGACTTCATTGAGTAACTAATATATCCAATCCTTTTCTTTTTTTTTCCCTCCTGAAATAGGCCTGAAAAATTCAATGGCCTCCTGCAGAGGATACAGTTCTTTGAAGCTCATAAAATGACATCCTCAAATTTAAAGTCTGCAAACCAGCTGTTGGTAAGATTGACTGCAAACATCCAGAGAGTTTTGGGTTTCGAATATCAGCTGAACAAGCGCCAGCTCATTGGGATGCTTATTGATATTGGATCACATCAGTCAGTGTCTCACCACAATTTTGAAGCTGGTCTGTCTGCTTGTTGGGTTGCTTATGACATTTTAATGGAGAATGCAATGGATGGGAAACAACTTCCTGTCACATCAGCTATTGATGTACTTGCAGGTGAATATTGCTGAAGAGTGTTCTCTGAAATTTGTTTCCATAATTTTCTTATAGGTTATTTAATACTTTTTGACTAACTATGATGACCTGATTGCAGAAACAATCAATACACTACATGTATTTAACCGAGCAAGCTGGCAAGAAACCTTCCTGGCACTCTGGCTATCGGCCCTTCGGCTTGTGCAACGAGTTGAGATAACCCCACAATAAGATTTTTTCTCATAGGAAAAGAAACAAGCTGATACTCACTTTTCACTTCCATGCTTTATTGCAGGAACGTGATCCGCTGGAAGGGCCTATTCCACATCTTGAGGCCCGTCTTTGTGTCCTTTTGTCTATTGTCCCCTTGGCAATTGCTCGTGTTGTGGAAAATGAAGCCAAATTATATTCTTCTTCTCTTCAGGGTGGTATAGCATCCAGGTATATGGAGACTAGGCATGGACATGGAGTGGATCATGCTTCAAGAAAACATGGAGTGGTTTCCTCTCTACAAGCCCTTGGACAGTTTTCTGGCCTCTTATGCCCTCCTGCATCAGTTGTTACTGCAGCAAATTCTGCAGCTGAAAAAGCAGCAATCTTCATTTCTAATTCCAAGAATGCAAAGGATGGTTTTAGTGGAGGTGGTCGTGGTGATGCTTCTGTAAACACAGGTACCATTCTAAAGTGTAAAGTTCTGGTCTGGTATTGCTACTTATTATGACCGAGGGTTAATACTTCTTCTTTTTTTTTTTTTTTTGATAACGAGGAAAGCCTTTGGGAAAACCCCGGGCCCATATAAGACTCCACAACCCATATGAACTTACCTACCCCACCACCCATATGGACTGGGTAAGTCCAAGGCCCATGAGAACCATGAAACCTTGTGTGAGTGGCCCCAAGGGCTTTAGTAAGAGTTGAACTCAGGACCTAGGGTAATGCTTTCATGCAATTATTTCACAGACTTGTATCTAGTTGACTCCTGACGACTTTCTACTGTCTGATGGTTTCTGTATTTTTATTTTTTTGCTGCTTGTTTGTTTGCACTTTTCAGGTGGCAGCATGAGGCACCTCATAGTGGAAGCTTGCATTGCAAGAAAGTTAATTGACACATCAGCATATTTCTGGCCCGGTTATGTGTCTGCTTCTGCTATCTTACAGTCAGATTCACCAGTTCAAAAATCTCCTTGGTCAACATTTATGGAAGGGGCTCCTTTAGATGATTCTCTAGTAAATGCCCTAATCATGACTCCCGCTGCAAGGTATTTAAAAAGGAATCTTGGTTTAACTCTAGGACTTACAAAGCTGTTGTTTGATTTGAATTTTTTTATTGGTCTTATGTTCAAGTTTAGCGGAGATTGAAAAGTTATATCATATTGCATTAAATGGATCAGAGGAGGAGAAGGTAGCAGCTGCAAAGATTCTATGTGGTGCATCCCTCAGCCATGGATGGAATATTCAGGTATAGCTTGTTCATGTGCTGATAATGAAAATATTCAAGTTGGACTGTACTCTGAACTATCTTATTTCCAGTAGCAGCCACAGATTACTGTATGACTTCAATTACTTTAGTTATCCATGAGATTGATTAGAAATTTACTTCTTGATTGTTTACAACAAGAAGGGCTAGGTAAAATAAAGATATCTTTCTTCGGAAGGAAGCTTTAATGCAACTGAAACTATTAGGGGGAATTACAAATTGGTCCAGCTACAGGCAAATAATTACAGTTCAATACAATTAAGTACTAACTTCTTAGTAAATGACTACCAACTTAACTAGAAATGATTACTTACTGTAATTATTAGCCTGTAGCTGGACCAACCTGTTATTCCTGCAAACTGTTATGTATATGCTTATAATTTTCAGAAGCCCTTGAGATTGGAGGAAAACCATTTCTTAAGTTCATTAAGTGGAATCTGAAAGTAAAAATTGTTTGTTATGTGAAAACAAGTAAAAGCCTACTTGGCTCCCTTACGGTTTTGGACAAAAGCAACAAAAACTGAGAACTGGTCTTCTTAATCCGAAAATATGCTTGATCTTCGATGTGTTGGCTGGCCTATTAATTGGACATTCTAGGACCGTTTATATATTTCTTGGTCTTTGAAATTATAATAAATTAGGCTCACCTTCATTACTGCACAATAAGCATCCTATCCCCTATTACTTATTGTAATTAAATTGACACCCACTTATATTATTGTCTTGGGAATGTATTAGCCGTGGAAAACATCATGAATATTGGTTTCCTTTCTTTACCATATATATTTTTTGGTCTTTGAAAGTATAGTTGATTAGCCTCACCTTTATTTTTGCATCATATCACCTATTACTTGCTGTAATTAACTTGACACCCACTTATAGTATTGGCTTGGCAATGTTTTAGCCATGGAAAACATCATGAATATTAGTTTCCAGTGTGAGTGTCCACTTTTTGGAATTAAAAATTCTTGGTTACATTTGCTTACTTAGAACTTTAACTTTTCCTGTGTATTTCCAAATAAAAACTTCTATTTTCCTCAACTTAACTTTTTCTCCTGCAGGAACATGTGGTACATTTTGTTGTCAAGCTTCTATCTCCTCCTGTACCCCATAATTTCAGTGGACCAAGGACTCATTTAGTCGATTATAAGTCCATGCTTAATGCTATCCTTTTCGGGATTTCCTCCATTGATACGGTTCACATACTTTCTTTGCACGGTGTGGTATGTGAAGTACTTTTCCAATTATTTTATGGTTGTATTTCATCAATATGAGTTCATTTATTTCTATTGAGCCTGTGTTTGTTGCCCACGTTCAAGGCTTGTGTTAAGATTGCACGTGAGGGGGAGTGTTGGAAAATACCAGATCCCACATCGATTAAATATCGAGTTAAACATGTCTTCATATACCTGTTTGGCCCTTCACTTATAAGCTTAGGCTTTTAGGTTGGAAACTTAACACATACTGCATGCTTTGTGCCATTGGAAAGTTGTCATTATTGGCTTATTATGGTACTGGGCACTATGGGAATTCAGCTTGATCTTATCTGCTGGTTTTTGGCTACTTTTCTTCATATTGAAACAGCAAGAATCAATCCTTTCTGACTGATTTAGAACTATATGTGCAAAAGCAAGTGTTTTTCTGACTGATTTAGAACTATATCTGCAAAAGCAAGTGTTTTTTTCCCCTTTTCTTTTTTTTTTTTTTTTTTTTTTTGGGGGGGGGGGGGGGGGGGTTGTTGTCCATTTGGGTTTTTTAATATCCAATCTCAATATTAATACCATCTTTTTTTCACTTGGATAAAATTTCTTGCCTATAATGTTGCATCCCTCTTTCTTCTGATTTGCTTCCATTATTTTGTTGAAAATCAAAGACTTGAAGCACAATTGTATAGGTGATTTACCATTTGGATGTATGTGATGGGCATTATCAGATTCTTACTATAAATACTTAGGGGCTGTTTAGCAAACCTAAAAACCTGTCCAGTTGAAGATAAGTCTGGTCAGTTTTGATTTCACACTGTTTGGTACATCTCTTTTTCCTGCTAATCTATTCAGCTTTTTGCTGAAAACAAGGCATGAAACACAAATATTTCAAAGCAACTGTGAGTTGGTTTAGTTAGGGCCCTTTTGGATAAGCTTCTACTTTCTATTTTTTATTTTCAAAAAAAAAAAAAAAAAAAAATTGAAAAAAATGAAAGTTTTGAGTGTGAAGATTTTTTAAAGTTACTTTTAAAAGTTGAGGTAGTAAGAAATTCCTGTTACTTCAAATTTAAAAGTAACCATAAAAAATTTGCACTACAAAAAACTATAAAAAATTTTCATTTTTTAAAATAGGAATTAGAAGCTTATCCAAACAGACCCTTAAAAACCAGGTAACAGTTAAGGATTGGACCCAGGATCCAGTTTTTAAACTTCCCAAACAGGCCCTTATTTTACCTATTGTTCCATGATTTCATGGTGGACAATACAAAATCAGACCACAATCTGAATTTTGGTTGTAGGATATCTGCTAGGTGGGACTAATTGAATTGTTGACCATTCAACCACTCTGTATGACTAGGCTGTGATAATACACACTTTGTTGCCTAAATTCTAACTTTCCCTCCAGTTCTTTTGCTCATTTACTTTCTTTTCAAATAAGCTAATCAACTATAGAAAATTGAAGTCATGTATCTTGATAGATTATAAGTTTCTGTTCTACAGGTCCCTGAAGTTGCAGCTTCTTTAATGCCGCTTTGTGAGGCTTTTGGGTCACTCATACCAGCATCAAGTCACAAATCGAGCACAGGTGATGAGTCCTCGATTTACACGGTCTTTTCTTCTGCATTTCTCTTTCTCCTTCGTCTGTGGAAATTCTATAGACCTCCACTTGAGCAATGTATTACGGGGCGAGGAGGAGCTATTGGAGGTGAGCTTACTCTGGAGTATCTCCTGTTATTGCACAACAGCCGCATTGCATGTCATAATTCTGCTGCCCGGGATGAAACAAACAGCAGTTCAAACCGGCTTGGATCAACATCAGATCAGCCTGTATACATCGATTCTTATCCAAAATTACGAGCTTGGTTCTGTCAAAATAAATCCTGTATAGCGTCAACTCTTTCTGGTCTCTGTAGAGGAAATCCAGTTCACCAAGTTGCTAATAAGATCTTAAGTATGATTTACTGGAAAATGACTAAAAGTGGAACCTCATTGGGTAACCCTTCAACAACATCAAGCAGCAGCTTAAGCGGGTCTCCTGCAGGTACTGGAGAAGATGCTCACCAGAGACCCATGCTCCCTGCATGGGAGGTGTTGGAAGCCATCCCTTTTGTTCTTGAGGCAATTTTAACGGCTTGTGCCCATGGAAGGCTTTCATCACGGGACTTGACAACAGGTTTACGAAAGGCTTATTATTTTGTAGCTTAATTTGTTGCTGAAGTCTTGTTTGTTTGTGTACACACACAGAGAGAAAACAATAAATAAATTTCTTCTTTTTTCCTTTTAATGAAGTAAAGACTTTATATATAAAACTCAAAAAGGAGGTGTGAAACGCCCCTGCACACACAGGGTATACAAAAATAAAACCAATAACAGCAATGTTTAGTTTGTGCCCTTGGTACTTGACCATTTACTCTGGTAATCACCAGAATGACAGTGAATGTTGGAAATAAAATTAACTTCAAGGGTTTCTCTATGATAGAAGTATATAACTTTCATAAATCAGCATACCTCTTATGAGCCATTAAATGCTTGCAGGCCTGAGAGACCTCGTCGATTTTCTGCCTGCTTCTCTTGCAGCTATTATTAGTTACTTCTCTGCAGAAGTTACTCGTGGTATATGGAAACCAGTTTTAATGAATGGAAAAGACTGGCCTAGTCCCGCAGCAAACCTTTTATCAATTGAGTCTGAAATAAAAGAAATACTCACTGCTGCAGGGGTTAATTTTCCAAGCTGTTCCTCAGGTATATTCCTCAACTATCTTTGTATCTAACTATCTATTACCTATTCTTATTATGTTAGTGAATATAATTGCAATTATTCGTTAATTTTATAAAACTTCTGATTTATATATTTGTAATGTGTGTGTGTGTGTATATATATATATATATATAGGAAAAATTCTCTTTTTAACAAGGAAACAGATGTCTTATTAATAAAACTGAGATATCATTTTGGTTAATTGGGATAGGATAGAAAGGGTTATGCATCAGGTCACTAAATTGGTCAGTACAAGTGTCCAATGAAAAATAAACTTAAACACTAATCACTTTACTGATACTTCTTTGTGTTATTGTTAATGGTTTGTTCACCCTCCCATGCACACCCATCCAGACTTGATGTGGGTTTCAATCTGTAATGTTTTGAAAATTGATAAATGAATTTGGTTATTGCATGAAAGGGCATGATTTAACTTTGATTATTGAAGCTATCATCCAAATCACTGAACTAATATTGAAAGAACTGAAATGAAGTCTTTTATTGTTATTGTGTCAAGATAAATATATGCTCGTTAAACTAGTGTTTATTCTTTGCGATACAGGGAGATTACATCCTGGATAAATAAGAAGTTTAGGAAGAAAATTTGAGATTGAAGGCTTGGGATAAAAACGAATGTCTAAAAAATAAGTTGGATGAAAAATTGCTGTCATTTTGGCATTGCATAAATGATTGAACTTTGATTTTTAAATCATTTTAATGTTGTCATAAACCAAATCACCAAAATGGGATTGAAAGAATGAAAAGGAGGTCACTTATAGCAATTTTTTTGTTATATCAAGCAAGGCCAAGTTTCAAACACCAAACCTCCCTCTTACAAGAGGGGAGAGATACCACCTGGGCTACAACACTGGTGATGAAAAGAGCTGAATTGAAATTTAAGTTTTGATCCATCAAAGCTCAACAACTTGGATATTAATGAATGACATCTGATATTATTTGTAGCTTCTAGTGTATGACAAGCTTAGTATCTATGGACATCTAGGTTAGGTAGGTTAGGGATCCTTTCTTAAGAGTGTGGCGTGGTCATCTGAGTCATATTCCCAATTTCTAAGTGATAATAATAGTAGGATGGAGTCATAAAAAACTTTTCTTAATTTTTCAACATGTCATTTATTTCTATGTGAAATAATAAGTATTTTATGTTGTTCCGTCTCCACTGAGTGACCTTGTGTTTTTTGATTGGTGACCTAGTGATCAGGTCCCTTAACTAGGTTGATGCTTGGTTTGGGTTTGATAACTAAAGATAAAAACATGTTAGTAAAAGCAAACCAAAGAATACAAAGAAATAAAGAAAACTTATATAAAAATTATTCTTAGAGATTTCTATAAATGAGAAACCTCCCCCTTTTTTTTTTTTGTGGAATACTCTTTCTTCTCCTAAGGTAAAAGCCAAACCAAATAGGCTTTTTTTTTTTTAAACAAAAAACCATAACAATGACCATGCAAGTGATGAAAGCCCTAAGAAATTGCTTTTCATTTTTTTTCTTTTAACAATAAAAGTAGATACAAAATGACCCAATTGCATAATTCACAATATAGATATAAAATTACACGAGCCTAATTACATTATTCATGGTACTTGTATATACATTCCATATTGTAGATGCCAAAGAGAGGCACAAATTCAACTGTTGGCAGAACAAACTCAATTTAGCATGAAAAGGTTGCTTGTAAATAGAACTTCTTGTGGATTAATTCAAATATCAGATCTATGTGAAGATGATGAAAAAGGGTAGTTAAATATGAAGTATGACCAAGGCATTTAGTGTACCGATCAGAACATGATACAATCCAGGATTTTAGGTAGAGAAGACAGGATTTGGAGCTGGAGAAGTTTAAGAGAAGGCTATGATGTTGCCTTGATCCCAACTCTAGACCTGGATAGATAGCTAAAAGAATTTTGTTTGGGAGAATAGACTGAAGTTTTCCATTTTGTCAAGGATCTTTAAAAAATAAAATAAAATAAAAAATAAACAGTAAAGGAATAGCAGAAGAAAATTGGGGAGACATTTTAGGAGAGAATTGAATGAAACATTCAACATTAACATAATGTATGGATTTCTTTCCAATGCAGAATGCATTAATTTATAATTTTTGAAATTGATCTTCTAGAGATATCCTCCAAAATCACAAGAGTAATAAATTATAAACTAAGTTTAAGAGAAGGTTTAATGGACTAAATATGAGTGGAATTATAAGTAAGCAAAAAGAAGTTATTATACAAAAATATAGGCTTTTTTTTTTTTTTTTTTTTTTTTGGGGGGGTGGGGGGTGGTGGGGCGTTAGTAAATATAGGCTTTCTCTTGCGGCAGCCTGGAAGAATACCGGAACATTGGATTCTCCTTTTCTTTCTTTGTAATTGTTTTCTCAACCAGGTGGCTTCCTAGTGACTGTTCTGTTTTAGGTTTCTATTTCTTTCCCCTTGGAACTCTTCCTTCCATCAATTTTGTGTTATAAAGGAGACAAAATCTCCTAAATCTCTCGCTTTCAGATGAAGCTGTGAAGTCCATGTAGGTAGCTGTGATTAAGAAATTAGTTGAATATTTTTTTGAAGCTCATGGAGTGAATGCCAGCCTGTTTAATGTTATTAACATTAAACTAAATTTTCTAAAATTGAGCATAGTGCTACTATTTGAGCTGTCAAACAGAGGCAAGGATTCTGTTTTACATATCTTATATGGATGGATCAGATAGCAGATGCTATGGAATACGTGCCTAGCTACTTATTTCAAATGCAGTAATCTCATTTTTATGTGGTCTCTGAACATTTCCTTTATTCACGGGGAAATTTTAATGTGATCCAGCTGGACTGAGTCAACTTTGTCACCGGGCTTTTTCTTTGTGAAGCCTTTACTTGTTGCAAGCATTGGGCTCCTTGTGATTGTAACACCCCTTTGAGGGTTTTTTTTTTTTTTTTTAATTATTTTTTATAAAAAATTATTTTTTATATTCTTCTTTTACAATTAATAGAAAATTAAAAATAATCTAGGCCAAGTCCTCATTGCATTTTATCAGTAATTCCTTTTTAGTGTCTTTTTGTAGGGGTTTCTTCTGCAACGCTTCCACTGCCAATGGCAGCCCTTGTCAGTTTAACCATTACATTCAAACTCGACAAGAGCTTGGAGTACGTCCATGCTGTTGCTGGTCTCGCCTTGGAGAACTGTGCATCAGGTTGCCCTTGGCCTAGCATGCCTATAATCGGCTCCTTGTGGGCTCAGAAGGTCCGCCGTTGGCATGACTTTATTGTTGTATCATGTTCCCGCTCTATATTCAGACAAAACAAGGAAGCTGTTGCCCAGCTCCTCAGAAGTTGCTTCACTTCATTCCTTGGATCACTTCAAGTTTCGACCTCTCCATTGACCAATCAAGGTGGTGTGAATGGTCTTTTGGGCGGCCTTCTCTCAGATCGTGGTGTCATAGCACCTGGGTTTCTATACCTTCGGTCTTGCAGGACAATACACAATGTCCAACATTTAAATGATGTGATTGTTGGGCTAGTAGCAGAGTCTGCTCGGGAATTAGCTGTCACATGGGCAAGAATGGAATCCCCACGTCTGAGATCTAGTCAAGCATCTTTAGCCCTTGTTGCTGCCAGGGCAAAGGAGGTGGCCACACTGGGTGCGAGCCTTTTATGTGTGGCAGGTGGGCTCCATCTGGTCCAAGAATTGTACCAGGAATCTATCCCAACCTGGCTGCTCTCGAGGAGGGAAGGCAAAGTTGGTGAGGTGAGTGCCGTGACCCGTATCGTGGAGGGGTATGCTATGGCATATTTGTTGGTTTTTTCAGGGGCTTTCGTATGGGGTGTTGGGCCCAAACCGCCGTTATGGGCATTCTCTAGAAGGGACCGCATAGTTGGGGTCCACATGGATTTTGTGGCGGGGGTATTGGAGGGGCACATATCACTTGGATGTGACCCTGCCACTTGGAAAGCTTACGTCTCTTGTTTAGTGGGTTTAGTAGTGAGTTTTGCTCCAGCTTGGATTCGGGACATGAAGCAGGAAACACTGAGGAAATTGGCCAGTGGATTGAGAGGATGGCATGAATGTGAGCTGGCTCTTTCCCTCCTTGAAAGGGGTGGAACTGCAGCCCTGGGGTCAGTAGCCGAACTTGTAAATGTAATCAATTGATTTCTATCTAAATGGCAAATGCAGGAGGGGTCCTTTGTGCCGCGAGGGTCATCACTTGAGTTTCATTTTGAAGTGGGCAAGTGCCTTTGTGTTATACATGCTCATCATATTTTTCTTGCATTGCGAGTGGTACGGTGACAATCGAGCTGTAGCACAAATGGATCACATTGGGGTGTGTGTGTCCATCAATTTGTTTAAAGCCTAAAAAATCAACACGAGAATTGTTCTTAGCCAGAGCCAAGCAATTAAGATGCGCATGAGTTCATTTATTCTCTAAGATGTCGTCTACTCTTATTTGTCATGGTTAGTAGTAAGAACTGAATCCCGGCCAGCCCCTCCTTGGTGTAAAACCCTTTATGACTTCGTCATCAATATCTTTTTGTAAGATCCATATTTTGTCAAACTTACTGTTAGATTAAATATTTATTTGCACATAAAATTTATCATTATTTAGATATGGCTTAGCATCTGGTGTGTAAACTTCCTTTTGAGACTGTTGGAATGAAATAAGTCCTAATATCTGGATGGTATAGTATTTGATGAGGATGACAGGTAGCAAAGGAATATATGATCCAATGGTAGACTTGATAAATTATAGACCTTTAAAAAAAATTATTTAGGAGTGTAAAAGTAAATAGTTTTATCCTAAATGTAATTTGATCTCTGCTATGTAATCTTGTTCTCACTATTGCGTTGCCACTGCTGCACTCTCACCACTGAACTTTGCCTCCAATGTTTTACTGGTCCACCCCGGTTTTAAAATGCTGTCATTAGTCATTACCAACTAATTAATACAAGTTGTCTATAATAATAAGCATTGATATAGCAAAAACACGATTGAAATCATCATGCACTTGTGCCAAAAAGTAGGGGAGGAAAAATGAGCCACATCAATAAGGGTAGTCTAAGAGCATCTCTAGCCCTTACTCAAAACCTATATCAAATTCAAATTTGAGTAAAAAAGGCCAAAAACTTTCTCCAATCCTATATCCAAATCCATATTAAATCTGGGGATACTCAAATTCTTCCCCAAATTAGGGGGACATTAAAACTATATTCAAATGTGAGGGGCAAATCAGTAAGAAGATTCACCAGTTATATTTGGTCAGAAACTCATCGGATCTATCATCGGAGATTCGTTTCTCTCTTTGTCACAGGGGTCTTGTATGGAAAAGGTTCATTTCTCCTTCTTTTCTCTTTCCCTATTTTTCTTGAAGGCATTGGAACTATCATGGAGTTGTTGACACACCGTCGGAGTTGTAATGGAGTCATCGACAGTAAAAGTGCGATTCAATCACAGGAACAAATTTTTTAGGTTTGAAGATTTGGGATAAGTTAGGAATTTTTGAAAAAGTTCTGAGTCAAAAATTGAGTAAACGATTAGAAAGCTCCATATGAAATATGGGGAATAGCCTTCTTTTTTTTCTTTTTTCTTTTTAAATTTTTTTAATACACAAATTTTAGTATAAAGAAAAAAGCTGGTAATGGTTGGAGATGTTTTAAAATTCCGTCGTAAGTTGAGGAAATTTTAGATTGGTCAACCTACGGGAAAATAATTACAAGGTGATGAATACCCCAAGTGTTTATGGTCTATCTTGTTAAATTTTACTTATTTACTTTTAAGTAGGTAACATTTTCTAAAATTGGAACCAATTATAGTAGTAAGCGAAAGATCCAAAATCTAAATCCACCTTTTTCATGTATAAGAAAAAGAAGGTAAAATGATAGGTTAGTTGGCAATGGATCATGTATTACAAAGGAAAGATTATGAATTCGGTTTTGTCAAGACATTAGGATTATCCATCTAAGATTTAATAGGTTTTAAGACTTATAGTAGTGTACGTGGGTTGCGGAGTCTTGTATGCTTTCGAGTTTACCCGCTCGTTAAAAAAGAAAGAGGCCAAAAAAAGAATGAGAGAAAAATAAAATAAATAATCAGTGATCCAAATCCGGTGAGAAAAATACTGCTAAAAGACAAGGCACAATAGGGGGGCATGGTAAACTAGGGGTATTAGGAGGTGAAGAAGAGTTTGAAATCCACCTGATATAACCTTCTTCTCCATCCCTCTTTCTCTCTCTCTCCCGACACTTTAACACCCATTCTTCTCTCGGCCTATACGGCTCAGACGGAGACTGCTTGTTGTCCTTGCTTTTTGAGTATCGTCTCTTTCTACTTGTTTTATATTATTAGGGCTTGGTAGAGGGGATTGGAGAGCGTTTGCTGAAAAAAGGCCCTCAACTAGTTTGGGGTTGGAGGTCTTTTTATTAGGGTTTATATATATCTAATTTTGAAGGAGACTCAGGATTCGTGTGGGGGGGAAAAATTCGGAACTTGAGATTGATCTCAGGGAGTGAATCATGGTTCTCTTCATCCCTCGGCTTCGATTTTGAATTTATTTTTTATTTTTAATTTGCCGTTTTAGGGTTACATCAAAAATTTGAAAATTGAGGCAAGTGGGGTGGGGTTTTCTGAGATGGAAGGAAGGAGGATTTCCGCGAGCCCTCGCCCTTGCCGTGGTCGCCGGGTTTTGGCCAAGAAACGGCCCCGTGTCGATGGGTTTGTAAACAGTGTTAAGAAGCTTCAGAGGCGCGAGATATGTTCCAAGCGCGACCGTGCTTTTAGTATGAGCAATGCCCAGGAAAGGTTTCGCAATATGCGCTTGATGGTTAGTGTTGTTTCCTTCTTTTAACTGTTCTTTTTTTTTTTTTTTTTTTTTTTTGGCTTTAAACTGTTAATTGTTATAGCACACACCATTTCTTTGTGATACTTTTAACAATTACATACTGAGATATCAGATATGTTTAAATCTAGAATTATTCAACCTTCAAAATCTATGGATTATGCTCTGCTTCATTTCTTCACTGGCGTATACAGGAGGAGGGCAGTTATAATTTGTGACAATTTCTTCATAGCATACCCCTTAGTATCATAAGTAACATGCATTCTAACTTTGAGCTCAATCCCTGCCCTTAATCAGGGTCATGCTTGCAAGAGGGGTGTCGATTTTTGTTTTGTTTTATCTTATAATTTATCTAATTTTGCATCAGGAGGAATATGATACTCATGATCCCAAGGGACATTGTTCTCTGGTACTCTCTTTTTTGATGAAAAGAACAAAAGTTATTGAGATAGTGGCAGCACGTGACATCGTCTTTGCTCTTGCACATTCTGGTGTTTGTGCAGCTTTTAGTAGAGGTAGTAGCACTCATAATTTTGCTATCATGATGTTGTAATTACAAGGCTTCATTTGGATTTTGGAAATAACAAGGGAAAGGAAAAGAAAATACTAAAACTTAGAAATGTATTCTTTTCTGACGCATTTTCCAAGTTTTCCTCCTCCTTTTCCTCAAGTTTTCCGAGATTCAAATAAAGACTAAAGGATTTTGGGTGATATATGAAGTTCATTTCCTAAGATTCAGAAAATGCGTTTTCAACATGCCCTTTGTTGGCTATTCTAAATGCAGAGACAAATGAGAGGATATGTTTCCTGAATGTGAGTCCTGATGAAGTCATCCGAAGCTTGTTTTATAATAAGAACAACGATTCACTTATCACAGTTTCAGTTTATGCTTCAGACAACTTCAGCTCTTTGAAATGCAGATCCACAAGGATCGAGTACGTGGAACTCTTCCTGTATTTAGACATCATTTTCTGTTAATTCCCTTTGAATTCTATATCATATTTTTCTAATATTACTGTTATATTTTTATCATTTAAATGGTTAGATACATAAGGAGGGGCCAGCCAGATGCTGGTTTTGCTCTTTTTGAATCAGAGTCTTTGAAGTGGCCCGGTTTTGTAGAGTTTGATGATGTTAATGGAAAGGTGCTAACTTACTCTGCACAAGATAGGTATTTTAATGCTTCTCATATTTTTCTAATTTATTTTTACCAAATGTCTATTATAATTATTGATTCCAACATTCTTTTGGATTCTCTTTGTTAGTATATACAAGGTGTTCGACCTGAAAAATTATACAATGTTGTACTCTATATCAGATAAGGATGTACAAGAAATCAAGATCAGGTAATCTCTCTCTCTCTCTCTCTCTCTCTCTCTCTCTCTATATATATATATATATATATATATATATCCTGGATAATTATGTTCCATAAATCAATGTAAGGATATATGATATTTAGCTAATTTTCCTAGGTGTTTGACCTGAAATTATGGAATCTTGTGCTCTACACACACACACACGCGCGCGTGTAATTTGTATTTAGTTGCATCACTACATCTGCATGTGTTATCATATAAAGTGAAAACTCTATTATTATTGGTATTATTATTTTGCAGAAGCAATATGAAAGCCATAAAATGTTATAGAATATAAATGTGTGAAAAAACTAGGATAAAAGACATTTATTTATAAGAGTCTGTTGGCAAGATTACTAAATTCCGGTCATTGGATTGGGTTATCCTAATCCCAGACCTGTGAAGAACGTTATCTGTTCTCTATGCATAAATATACGTGTGTATATATATATATATATGAATATGGATTTTAGCAGATTTGGTTCAGCTTAGATGTGGTGAACAATGGTGAGAGGGACTCGATGAGAAGTAGTGAATAAAGGACAAGACTTGGCAAAGATTGCCTGAGGTGGATTGCCTTTTAAGGCTTTTTAGCTCTCTTCTGGAGTACAGTAACCCGTTTTATTGTTGACACATTTTTAGTACTTGTTATTCCTACAATCCTACTCTGTTTTGGGGTAGTCTAACCTTGCAGACAAACACTACCCAATTCTTAAAATGGTTGCTAGTCAGAAGTAATTAATAAATTCACAACTGTGTTGCTCAGTTCCCATTAACTGACGACTATTATTCCAATTATGCTAGCTGTGTTATTTTTGGGTTGACCAATATTGATAACTAGAGATGTGGTGCATAACAAACCTGTGGTCACTCTCCAGGTCCCTGAAAAGAATATCCTCTTGTGGAGGCATTTGGCAATGTTTTATCAAGAATTGTTATATAGTTCCTCAAGTTTTTGTTATTTGGCTGGAATTGGTAGTTTTGGAGGCAGCTCCTTGAGCTAGCCGAAGTTCAATTCTTTCGTCCTTTGTAACAACAGAGTTTTTAATGAAGTTCACTACCAGTATTTTTTCCCTCCTCAGCTGAGGTCCATATAGGTTATGACCTTTTACGGAAGATACTATGCCATTTTTGGCACTCGTAGTCTGCGTCATTTTTGGTGCTCGTTGTCTGCATTTGTCATGTATTATGCTCTTATATTTTATCACTATGTATTCTCCCATTTCCTCCTTCAGGGTATCTCCTCCCTTTATACATTATCTTTGCTATCAATTTATTCCCTTTTTGGTAAAAGGTAGGGATTTGTTAATATGAAATAAACATGTTATCTGTTAGGTATGAATGCAGTTTCTATTTGTATAGCTAGTTTTAGTGTGAAGAGCTAGTTTTTTTTTTAACTACTAATGTTTTGCTGGAGCTCTTAGCTATTGTTTAGGTTTGGTGATTGAAAACAATATATAATATTTGTCATGAGTGTACTTGCACTGTGTTCATTTACTATTACTTGTGTCAAACAATTTGCCAAATTTGAGCTTCTTAATGTTGGTCTCCTGGTGTCTTGATCATGCTTCATACATTATCATCTTACCCAAGCATGTTCTCTTTATTTGTTACAGTCCAGGAATCATGTTATTGATTTTTACTAGAGTTAGTAGCCATGTTCCTCTTAAGATTCTGTCAATAGAAGATGGCACAGTTCTCAAAGCCTTCAACCATCTACTTCATCGAAATAAGAAAGTTGACTTTATTGAACAATTCAATGAAAAGCTTCTAGTCAAGCAAGAAAACGAGAATCTCCAGATTCTAGATGTAAGACTCTTTGCCATTTTCAGCATGGCATCCCTCTCACAGCCTTTTACATTTCCTTGCATGCCATTATAACTACCATTGATTGTAGGTTCGAAATGCTGAGCTGACGGAAGTTTGCAGAACCGAGTTCATGACTCCATCTGCATTTATCTTTCTGTATGAGAACCAGTTGTTCTTAACATTTAGAAATCGAACTGTTGCTGTTTGGAACTTCCGTGGGGAGCTTGTAACTTCATTCGAGGATCACCTGTTATGGCATCCGGACTGCAACACAAATAACATATATATAACAAGTGATCAGGATCTTATTATTTCTTACTGCAAGGCTGATTCTGAAGATAATTGGATGGAAGGAACTGGTAATTCTTTGTCCTTTATTCTGGCAGAATATATCTATATATAACTGCAAGGCCCCCACACCTTATATGGTTGGCCAATCAGAACCCAACCTGGTTATCATTGGTTTGAAATCTGCCTCACTTAAATGTAAACATATATTTATAGAACATTAATAAAAATTAATGAAAAACCAAACAGTGTATTATATAATAATATGCCTACCTTAACAGCCTGTTGGTTTGGTGGTTTAATTTGAATGGATGTCCAGTCTCTGTTTCGGCCCCTTCCAGCTGGAACTAATTTTACTAGCTGAAAGGCTAGAACGAAAATGCATCTGTTTCCTCCTTGTTAACAGGGGTGCAAATTGATCATTTTAAACGGGAAGCCAACTCAACCTATCTGACTTAGGTTGTTTTAATTCACTTAAGCAAAAGAGCCCAGGTGTGGGTTAATAAATTTAGAATTATGTAATGATTGATTTGGTTTTGGGTTGACTTGCACTATATGTAATTATGTATGAGGGGGGGGGGGGGAGGGGGATCCCCTTGGATAGAAGGGAACAATATAAGAAACACCTGCCATAGTTGATGTTGGATTCTTGCTCTGCCCCACTTCCAAATTGTCCCTCTAGGAAGTTTTCCTGAATGAGAGCCATCTATGTGCCATCCCTGTAAAAGCACAGGGATGGCTTTTCTTTTTTTTTCCTTTTTTTTTTTTTTTTCTTGGTTGGCTTTTTTTTTTTTTTGGTTGGGATTGTTGAGCACGGAGAATATTATCAGTGTTTTCTTTCTGATGCAGCTGGGTCTATTAATATTAGCAATATCTTGACTGGGAAATGCCTGGCTAAAATAAATGCAAACAACGGAAGTCCAAAGGTTGGCAGCTCCAGCAGCAGTGACTGCAGCACAAAGAAGAGGAGTCACTCCAACAGGATGAGAAGCATGGTTGCGGAGGCTTTGGAAGACATAACGGCCCTTTTCTATGATGAAGAACGCAATGAGATTTATACTGGTAACCGTCATGGTCCTGGTTCACGTATGGTCTAACTGAAGATCAGAATGTTCTTATTTTGTTCCAGAGTCTATGGAAGTGCCTCTAGAAGATGGTTGTGCCAATTGGCTAGCCCTTCGCAAATGAGATAGCCCTTGTGCACTGTAACATTAAATGATTTTAAAGCTCTCTCTCTCTCTCTCTCTCTCTCTCTCTTAAGCTGCCTTTTGTAGATGTGTGCAGTTTGGGGTATTCAGGCTGCCTGATTGTGATCCAAGGTAAATGTATTAAAGCATTGGGTGCCCAGTTCATTATAAAATTATTGTATGTACTCTGATTCAAATTTTTCTGATTGCTTATTGTTTCTACCTTGTGCGAGAGCATTGAACTTCGTCATAACCAAAATAGAAATGTTGAACTTAATGATTTCATATTTTGATTGAGAATTTGGATCTGAGCTGGAAATAAAAAACTTGTGATAAGAGGTTTAACTGCAATAATAAGTTATTCTGACACAATACAAAAACATTAAATGATTGAAGAAAGGGGAGGAAAAGGGTGCAATTTGTGGAGGTTAAGTCCTCCATTTTGTTTTGGTTGATTTCAAGCACCAGACATTCGAGGTTTACTGTTACCCACTTCTTTGGGGTCGGAAGCATGCATACGGGTCCCCCCTTTTTTGTTGGGTACCTATGATGGTCTTTTAAGAAAAGCTTGGAAGCTTGAAACATTTGATCAGCAAAGTGAAGAAAAGAAAACATTAGGGAAAGCAAGCAACCCCATACAACCGTTGGACACATGCTGCTGTGCTGTAGTATTTGATGAGATCTGAAAAATTAAACAAGGATTGGAAGTTGAGCAACATCTTCTTTCACAAACCAAATAATGAAGACAAGACAGTTTTGGAGCAAGATGTAAGAGACAGAGAAATACACAAATTAAGGATGTAATAAGAAGATGCACACTTAGTGTGGATCCGTGTCTGCATATACATTGGTGGTCACTTGTTTTTATTTAGAAAACAAACTGCAGCAGCTTTACGTACGGAATTATATACACAGCTTTCTTATGCTTGGCTTAGTTAGTTACAGGGGATAAAAGGAGGGTGGGGAGGGGGACGGAAGGCACAACAAAGAGTGTTGTGTTGTGTAGTGCCCTGGTCCTCCACCAATTTAGTGCATGTATGAGAGATGCTTTTCACTCTTAGGAAAAACATTTCAACCTCATATACATAAAATTAATTTCTCCCATCATTACGTATTTTGGGGAATTCTCTCTCTCTGTCTCTCACTCTCTCTCTCTCTCATTCCAGCAGTGCAGCTTTTCCTCTGCTGCAAGGCTTGAGAATCTGAAACGAGCAGAGCAAACTTGCATCCACGCTCATGAGTGCACCTGCATTATTGAATTCTCCACAGTAGTTTGGTGCTGAGAATATGGTAACCAGCTGCCGTTCTGCAAAGAATTCGTAGCCATCTTCCACTACCTGTTTCAAATCGTATTTCAGCAAGAGGATAGGAGCCATATTCATATTCATATTTATATATATATTGGTCCAGAAAACAAGATTTACTGGCATACATATAATGATCCATAGGGGTACCTGGTGAGCCCGGCATATAAGATCAAGGTCGTATTTCTTCAAGACTTCAGCAACTTTGTCGGCTCCAAAGGTATAGGACACGCCCCTGTCATTTTCACCCCACCCATTGATGTCTCTGTCAGGATCGGCCCAGAGCAGATCACACAAGAGACCCTGGTCCGGCACATCAACCGGCCTCTCTATGTCTCTTATCTGATCCAAGCTCTCCATATCCGGCGATAGCCCGCCGTGCATGCATAGGATTTTGTCCTCGACGACCGCGGCCACAGGCAGACAGTTGAAGCAATCGGTAAATATCTTCCATAGACGGACACTGAAGCGACGCTTGCACTCGTCGTAGAATCCAGTAGATTCTGTTAATGGAAGCACACTCATGGTTTCCTCGAAGGAGGAAGAAGTTATCTGGGAACTTGATCTTGTAAGCAAGGAGGAGGCATATAGTCTCTATACTCTGTTTCCCTCTGTCCACGTAGTCTCCCAAGAATAGGTAGTTGGCATCTGGTGGAAAGCCGCCGTACTCGAACAGTCGTAGGAGGTCTGAGTATTGACCATGTATATCACCTGCGCAACCAATTAATGGAAGAGAACGACACTGTAATATGATATTTTTGGTCATCCATCGCGATTGATGTGAGAAATACTAGTGCCATTCTTGGTCGTGCCAAATCAATGCCTAGCTTTTCCCCTATTTTTCTCCAGTTTTTTTGCCACCTCAAATTCATGGAATTTATGAAAGAGACCGGTAAACCATGATATGATGGACCCATTAGCATATTTAAAGCTTTCCTACCAGATCGACTGTGTGAATTAGGCAAGTTTAACCTCAATCTTAAATGTGACAAAAAAGAATTGGGGAAAAAAAAAAAATGAACGAATTCTTTAGCTATTTAATTCCAATTTAACCCATTGGGTGAATGGATGATAGAATAACAATGGGGCAATTTTATTTTGTCTAAAATTATAAAAATTGGATTTTTTTGGCCATTAGGTAGAATTGGAAACCACGTATACAAAAGGGGAGATTTAATTCTGCATGAGCACAGAGGAATGAAAAGGGAAGAAAGAATTCATCATAAGGTGTGTGCGCTTGATTTTACATCAGTAAAGGTAATTTGCCAAAGGGAGGTAGAAACGTGATTTATGAACACAGACAGAAGACTATATATATATATATATATATATATATGCATGGAAAAATGAAAGGAAATTACCACAAACGTTAATGGGAGCCTCTAATTCCAAGAGATTAGGCTGGCAGAGGAAGACCTGCTTGGCAGTGATGCAAAGTTGACGGATCTCAGCTTCGGTCAGCTGTATCCTCTTCCCTGAGTTCCCTCTGTTCTTCCGCCCTTCTAACAGCCTCTCTATCAACCCGTCCAACCCTTCCATTCCCACCCCTCGCCCTTTTATCTATGACTTATCTTATAGATCTTATCTGAACTTTTTTTTTTTTTAAACCCGTCTCTAAGGAAGAAAAGAAAAATGAATCTGCATAGATCACAGAAAGAAAGATATGGAGCAAAATAGAAAATGAGAAAAAGAGATATACTTGACTTCTGGGGAGAGAGAATTGCGGGAGTTGTGGTTAAGATCTAACAATCGCCAACTAATGGGGGGTGAAGTGGAATAAACCCCATCCTCCCTTTCCCCGACTTTTTTGGGCATTCCATCGAAATCGGTTGATGGTGCTGTACAGATAAAATAGACATTATTTCATCAATAGGCCATTCAGAATCTAATTGGGTCAACTCCCTCCTTTTTAACTCCATCGTAAAATCTCCATGCTAGCCTACTCAGTTGCTTGGCAAAGACACCCCCTCCTTACATTCTCTGCCACACTTCAATCATCAAGCATTTTCTCTTGGGCCTACTTAATTTGCTACTAACAATTTCATATTCTCTAACCACGAGCAAAGACAACCATGTAGTTATGCAGCCAGAAGAAACTCTACTTAATTACATTTCCAGGATATGGAACTTCAAGCATCAAGAAAAATTCTTGCGTTTGTTTGCCTACCTGCAAATCCACACTAAATTCACTAGCAAACACAATTTTTTGAACCTTTAGATTAAAAAATTTACTCCGTAATTGGCAACAACCTTTTATAAATTTCCATTTTTTAAAATTAATAATAAGTATAAAAAAGTTGTCTCCATGTGTGTGTATGAAAAGAGAGAAGGGGAAGCAACCTAGTGGTGAGGGAGACTAGGGAAAAGGGTAGAAGATAGGTTAGGGATTAGAACCCCTCCCAATGTACCATAAATAATAATAATAATAATAAAAAGTGGGGGTGAGGGAAGGAGGGGTCTTTAGGCAAATGAGTTGAATGGCATCAATCTACCAAATTATAATGGAAAAAAAGGCAGTGGGAAAAAAATAATAAAACAGAAATCAATAAGGGAGGGAAAATTTCATTGAGTGGGACGGATTTATAAATAGTGTAAATTTTATCTGTAAATCTTTGATTACAAAAAATGTGAGTGGGAGGACCCCATGTGGCTCCACTAGCAAGGATTTTGCCATGGCAAATCATAGTGCGAAATTTAACTACCTCAACATTTTCATGCAACTAAAATATTATTTTTACTTTAAAAAGTTGTTTTTGAGTTCACTAATAATCACACACTTCTCATGGTTGGCAAAGGCTGCAAATAACTTCAGGAGAAGGGGGGATAAACCAATCGATTGCTTTTAGATGCATGTGTTTCTACAAACGAAAGCCAGGTGATTAAAAATAAGTTATACCCAGGTTTTCAAAACTAAGCATCAGTCCAACTAATAATACTAAGCAAACAAAAATAATTAGTGAAAAAAGTAAACACAAATTTAAAACTAGATGTTATATGACAGCTTTCAAATCACCAAGATGATGACATACATCAACATGAGAGCAAGCTGGCCCCTTCATAGTGACTACATGAGAGCAAGTTCCAAGTAATAACTACATAATACCAGAAACTACACCTTCAGAAATTTTCTTCTGCCTTGGGAATACAACTTCAGAATTGAGACTTGTCAAGGCTATCAAAATAGGGGTGATCCAGTGCTGCTTTGGCAGAGATTCTTTCGGCTGGATCATATTTAAGCATCTTCTGCATTATGCAAACACCACAAGACACTGTCAACCTCACAGAAAGCAGCAGAATGGAAACAAAGTATCAGAAGATATTTGATCAGATTCCCCCCACCCCCACCCCGGTGCAAGCAATCTTTTTTTATTGTGTATCAGACAATGACAACTTAAAAGTTGTTCGTTAGAAGAGTCCTACCAAGTAGAATATATGAGCCCTTCAAATAATTTGATACTGACACTTGAAATTATATGCATACTGAAATATGTGCATTTTAATTTTAGAACTCACCAAGAAATCATTTTTAGTCTGATGATTTTTACTTCCTGGTTTATTCATTGTCAATAAGAGCAGAATTTAGAATATAAAAGTGGAGACCCTGACTGTTTACCATCTGCAGAGTGTATATGCTTATCCAAATCCCTTCTTAATCAAAAGGTGCATAATCCTTAATCATGCATTTCAGATGACAAGATAAATCTAGTCCATAATTCAAAAGGTGCATTTTATATTTTTTTCAAACCAAAAGGTGAGTTCTTTTGACTTCATTAGCAGCCTAAAAGTACGAAATGCAGTTTAATGATAAGTAGTTACCGATAGAAGATCAACACCATCAGGTCCCAATGATGGAACAGCTCGTGCCAAGTTTTGGGGTTCCCACTGTGGATATACATGCCAATCCCTCAGAGAACTGACACCGGGCCACTGCTTCTCAGTTGGAGTTCCCAACAACCTTATATGGTAGGAGAAAGAGTCCAAGTAAGTGATGATGGGATTTGAGAGATGACAGTAAATGAATACGATACAAAACACATGAACCATGCCTGAGTGACCAATATCAATTATATTGAACAAAATAGCTAGCCTTGGGAAATTCTCCATAACTTACAGAGAGAGAGAGAGAGAGAGAGAGAGAGAGAGTGCATTTTGGAAAATTCATCAATTTAATTTCTCAAACCTTGCATTCATGCCATTCATGTTTGGAGTACTACATGATGCTTAACACAACACATCTTTATCCCTCGTAAATGATCATTTTTAACACAACAACCAATTAAAGTAGGACAGTAAGTGAGTGTTCTTTTGCTAGAAAATCTACAACTCTTTCCAAAACCATCTTTCAGGAGAAACCAGAAGAAAAATATGTATAGTCTACTCTATACATGTAACCAACAGTTGACTAGTAGCCATGAGAATATGATTTGGTTCACTTTTGCCTAAATTACATGGTACACATCAGGTGGTAATTCATTGGGCCCAAAATATTCGAATCTGTATTAGCCACATCATATGCCAAAATGAGTAGAGAAGTGTGTGTGTGTGTGTGTGTGTTTCCATTGAACAAAAAGGAAAGTAAATAAGAAAATTAGTGAGAAGAAAGAAAGCATCGGACATGGAAACATGTCTATGAAAATCATTTTCTGTATAACCAAAAGAGGGAATTACAGATTGGCTGTCCAGGTAATATACCTGAATATATGAAGTAGTTGTTGAAACTCAGAGTCTCCAGGAAACAAAGCTTGCCTCCTAACCATTTCGGCTGCAAAAAAACAAATCATCACAAATTTGGGGGAAATCAAATGAAACAAAATTAATCAAACAGAGTTGGGACTTGGGAAAGAAAAGCAAGAAACAAGTAAGGGTATGGAGGATTTAGAGCTTTCTTTTCAGAAAGCAATAAACAGATGATGGCTAAACAAATTTTGCTCATAGCAATCAAGCACACAGATTTGTAAACCAATGACTAAAGTTCAGGTAATTGGTGAATGGCCACAATAGTTTTCTGTTGCAGTAGAGTTACATTAAGGGTCAGCTTTGAATGTGTATATTTTTACCGTACTCATAGTTGAATTGAGATGCTGATCAAAATTATCTAGTCTTCATCAAACAGAATAAAGGGGTCGTAAATAAAAATGGCTAGAACTGCAGAGAAATGCATCAGATTTGGGGTGAATGTAGGGTGTGAAAGTAGAATACATGGAAATGGATGGACTTTATCAAGACCATGAATAAATTTAGGGTGTGAGAAGTATACTATATAGTAATGTACTTGATGTAGTGTGAGTAGCCAATTTGATGTTTCATCCAGGAATGATAAGCAATAAAATTATAGTTTTTGAGAGAATAATATGGAGGTGTTCGTCCCTGAGTGTTAAGCGAACATAGCATCTTGAAAACAAACTAGATAGAAAATTGAAAATTGACATTCAAACGCTCTGGTGGTAAATGCAAGAGTTTAAGCAAACCACACACAAAGGAAGTTATAAAAATGAATTACCAAAAATACATCCCACAGACCACATATCGACACCGGTAGAGTAGTGGGTTGATCCCAGCAGAACCTCGGGAGCCCTGTACCAGAGCGTGACGATCTGTTACAAAAAATGTTGTGATCATTGAAATTAATTAGTCGTAAGGAAGGAAGTGGGAAAACAAAGAAGTAGTTTTTATTGAAGTAGAAAGAAAGAAAAGGAAGGGGGACCTCGTGGGTGTAGCTCTTGAGAGGAACGGTAAAAGCGCGACCAAGACCGAGATCGGCAATCTTGAGGATGCCCCTGTCGTTGTCGACGAGAAGATTCTGAGGCTTGAGATCGCGGTGGAGGACGCCGTGGCTGTGGCAATGGGCGACGCCTTTGCACAACTGATACAAGAAGCTCTGGAGGAGGGGGGTGGGGAGGGGCCTGGGGTTGGGGCCCTTGCGATGGGAATCGATGAACTTCTTGAGATCGGTGTCGAGGTACTCGAAGACGAGGTATAGGAGGGGCTTGCCGTTCTTGTCGACGTGCTCAACGCAGAGAAGGCGGACGACGTAGAGGCACTGGGACAGCATCTGGAGGAGGGAAACCTCACGGAGGGCGGTGGGAGGAACGCCCTCCTCGTCCATCTCCAGCCGCGTCTTCTTGAGGGCCACCAGCTGGCCGCTCGTCTTGTCTTTCGCCTTGTACACCTTCCCGTACGTCCCTTCCCCTACCTTCTCTAGCTTCTCGTACTTGTCCATCTCTCTCTCTCTCTCTCTCTCTTTCTCTGTAATCAAAACCCTAGTAGAGAGAAATTGGGGGGAATCTGAGGAGTGGTTTTTGCAAAGCAAATTTTCAAAATGTCTCACTATTATTAAAAATAAAAACGAGGAGAGAGCGTCTCTTCTCTTCTTACTTCCTCTTCTCTTCTTTGGTGGATGGGTTTGGAATTCAACTCCGAACGGAACCAACACCACGTGGTTTGTGTTTGTCACCTTTCCCCCCCATCCACCTTCCAAATTTGAAATTTGAATTACCCACCCACCGACCCACCAACAGCAAAAGGGGCCATGAAATTTGAATTACTCGGGAGTACTCTATTATTTTTAGTCTCAAAATTTCCCTTCCTAATCTATTCGAGGGTGGGAGTGCCATGTGATCCCATCATATATCTCCCACTAAATAAATACTCAGTACCATTTTATCCACACCAATGTCATATACATTGACAGCATGATATAGAATAAAATGCATACTCTCCACTGACTTATCACCTTACTAAAAAAATGGTTATTCGTTGAAGAGCATCGCGTTCTATGCTTCCTTGTCACCGATGTAGTGGAATTGGCACTGTCAAGTATAAAATTTACTACTAGATATGATCTTACACCACTCAATTGTAGTGGACTAATGGATTTCCCCTCTTCCGGAGAGAAAAAAGAACTCAACAAGCATAAAAGCGGTTACTTTGATTTATTATTGTTCTCTAGGCTTAGCACAACATGAAAATTAGACTGGCATTACTTGTTTGCTTTCGTCTGAGTTGAACTATATCGATGCAAGGGTCATTACTCATTACCCCTCTAAATCAGGTTTCATTTCAGTTTCTCACTCCCATCGCATGCGGCATCCACAGACCACGTTATTAGGCTACATGAAACAAGTTCAAAATGTATTCTCAAACACCTATGTGCACTCCTCAAACCCCTATGTGCACTCCTCAAACCATTTTCTCACTTGTCTTTGTGCATACACAAATGAGACTGGATAAACTCTCTTCTTTCTCTATGTCTTTAGCCATCTCCACAATCACCACATCAGTAATCTTGCGCACAGTCCCTAATCCCTTTTCCCCTCCTCACCCAACCCACCTTCACTCTTCACAGTGCCCTTCCCTTCTTTCTCCAGCTGCATATAATACCCATGATCTTATCTTGGGTTGGTCTAGCAAGGCAGTTTGAAGACTTTATGGCGCATGACTCTGCATGCCATTTTTTGGTGTTTGTGGAAAGAAAGAAACTTGAACTCAAGTTCAAAGAGTTTGAAGCTTCTATTATTGATCTTAACTCCACCTTTACTAAATGTCTTTATTGGTGGTTTTTGTAGCCATTCTCTCTTTTGTTCTTTTTTTAGACTCCCTCAAAATTGAGCCTCTTTTTGTATGGCTTGTTCATGTATATCCTTCGTGTACTTGAGCACTTACTTTATCCAAAAAAAAAATATATATATATATATACCCGGAGAGGGTGAAAATTTCACGTACTTTCAACATTACTACTCTTAGTTTGAACTTTCTGTTTGGATCTATTCGAATCCAACACGATTACATCCCACTATACTAAGAATTGTATATGATTCAGATAGATACAAAACTTACAACTGAACCCTTCAGTAATGAAGCAATTATAGACTTATCATAAAGGTGAAATTCATACAAATACCGAACTGACACATCCTTGCAGTAGACAAAATAAATAACCCCATTTTCCTCACCTTCGATCACAACACATGCCATCAAATAAATAAATAGATAAACAACTGAATGTTATCATGAAGAAATAATAAGTTGCACAGAGCCATTTCAACCATATTGTTCCCAAGATGCAAATACAAAACATTTAGGGAGCAGAATCAAAATTGAACTTATTTAGCCAAATACCGTGTCCCCATGCTTTTTCCATGCATGGTCGCTTAAGTCAAAATTTTATGGGGGAATAATAAGTGAACATTATTTTTCATAGTGCCCACCCTAGTTATCAATGACTTCAATGAGAGTTGGCTCATAGTCACTTGGAGCCTCAAATCCATGGAGATTCATCACAGTTGCAGCCACATTGGCAAGCCCAGCTTTGGAAACATCCTTGCGGAACCTGACACCAGGAGCCAGCCCAGGACCTCCAATTGCAACAGGCACCTAAATAAGAAAATTCAAACAAATTATCAGAATCTGAGAAATTCAACCAATTGAAACTCTAAACAATAAGGACAATGCTCAGTGATAAAAGTTAAATGAGAACAGTATCCAACATACACACCCCAAAGTCGTGTCCTTAATATAGACCACATCTAAAAAGGACACTTAGGACCCTTTCATCAGAAGGCAAGATAAATACGTAAGCCATGTGACAACCCAAGGTCTCAAAATTCATGGAATCTGATCTCGAGGTAATGATTCCAACCTACTTACCAACTTTACCTTCTGAAAGGGCAATAGAATCACCTAGATTCATCCTTCAGCACCCCAAACAGAGCAAATTGATACACAAATAATTAAGCTCTAGCTTGATTGAAATGACTGCAGCTAATATCATACTACTTGATTTGATATCATAAACCCATTTTCAATATGACATACGGTCGTCTGGGGTCCCCCCATCACATTACATATCCAATATATTTGCCTAGTATTAAGAACTCAGGTATACTTACTGGTTGGAGGGTGTGTGACGTAAGTATTTGAATGTTGCCATTCTTGTCTAGAAGAGGCTGTCCAGACTTGTTCCTCTTGACCATATCCTCAGCATTTCCATGATCTGCAGTAACGACGTAAATTCCACCAACTTGCTCTATTGCATCAAGAATCATCTGCAATCAGACAAAACTATAACAATCAGCAGAGTTGCTGGCTTTAGTGAAAAAATGAGTACTAGGATATATTAGCACTCCAAGCTGAAATAAAGGCATCTCAGAAATTTAGACAAGCTCTCTCTCGCCAACAGCAAGACTCTGTTTTGCCAATCCTACACTAGGCTTCTTAGGAGATATGGTGGCACAGATAGAGCAGAGTGGCAAAAGAGGATTCTTATAGCCAAGCCCACATAGATGGGATAAGGCTGTCTACGGAACAGATTCAAACATTACGTCTAGCAACATCACCACCCAAACTCTCCCCCCCCCCCCCCAAAAAAAAAAAGGGGGAATTTTAGATTCATCAGGCTACATGAAAATAATTACAGTTGAGTGCAAAATGCTACTAACTTCCTAGTAAATGACTATTAACTTAACCAACAAGACTACCAACTGTAATTATATTCCTGTAGGCTCCCCCCCCCCCCACCCCAAAAAAAAAAAAACCCCTCCAATTGTATACATTTTTTTGTTTTTTCAACTCTTACATTGGCAAGATTTACATGCATTCTTCAAACAGAAGAATTAGGAGAATAACACTTCCAAGCTTTTTTCAACTCTTTCATTGGCAAGATTTATATGCATGCTTCAAACAGAAAAGAACTAGGAGCATCAGTCATATTTAGCCCCAAATCAAAATACTGGGTGCTTTAACGAATCTTTCTCCAAACAAAAAATTTAGCAAGAAAGTAACTCGCAGGTCAATAATAACAATTTTACTAGTATACTGTCCACTTCTTATATTGTAAGGGCATGTTAATTCCAAAAATCAATCCCCTCAGAATGCCCATTAACCTTCCAAATATCCCAGA
Organism: Liquidambar formosana; assembly: GCA_039720395.1. NCBI lineage: Eukaryota > Viridiplantae > Streptophyta > Magnoliopsida > Saxifragales > Altingiaceae > Liquidambar > Liquidambar formosana. The sequence continues at coordinate 49,966,873 of CM077821.1, read as the reverse complement.
AGAAGTTACGCTATACTTCCAAACATCTTAAAAGAAGTCACATTACAGCTCCCATTTCCCCTACCATCATCCAAAAGTCAGAAGCAAGAATTTATAAAATTTTAAAGCTATCATATACCTTGACAGCATCATCAGCAGCCTTGCAAGCCACAACAGTGGCCTCAATGTCGCCTGTATGCCCCACCATGTCACCATTCGGTAGATTAACACGTACCTAGAGAAAGATGTGAAAGAACATGATAATCATCTGTTCAACTTGAGCCCTGTTTCCTCAGATTGCACATAAATTAAACCATTGATTACCTGGTCAAATCTGCGGCTGAGAATAACCTCCCTTGTCTTTTCAGCAATCTCCAAGGCCTTCATCTTTGGTTGGACATTAAATGTAATTCCTGAATCACTTGGAATTTCTACATATTCCTCCAATTCCGGGTTAAAATACCCCGAGCGATTTCCATTCCAGAAAAAAGTGACATGACCAAATTTAACCGTCTCACTGCCGATGGAAAAAAAAAAAGGAGGATGAAATAAGTTAAAATATGGCTGAAGGGCTGATGATTAAACAGAATATAAGCCACAGATAGAGTAGAATAGTGAAAATGGATTTGCTTCCACAACCCAAATACTTTTGTTTACTGTTATGTTAAGAAAATTTCCATCTTAAGAGATTGTAAGAAGTAAAAAAAACAGGTTCATTAAGATAAATAAATAAATAGATGAATAGACAAAATAAAGTAAATTACATAATAAACTCCAATTCCTTCCAATATCCAAGTTTTCCTAACCCTAAGTTGCTAACATATTAGCTCAAATGCAAGGATATTAATCATGGAAGTCATCCGATCGGCTCAAGTCATCGGCTCAAGTCATCAAGCCACAAAATTGAATTGACTTTAAGATCCAGAACGCCATGTCATGAAAATTAATCTCACATTATTCATCGAAGCTTGTATCAAAATAAGGAGAAACACAAAGATAAGTATATTAAGCAAAGCTATGAACCACAACACAGCCTTTTAAGAAGCCTATTAAATCAAAGAACCATACTTTTCAATATTTTATTAACTATGGTTTGAGGGAATTGCTCTGGATCAAGTCAAGTAGCAAATCTCCGACCAGGTTTCAAAGATTGGCATATAGATCAAATGTGAGACAACAGATAAGGTAGCGCACAAAAATATTATTCTAAGAACTAATAATTATGAAAATTCCTAGTCCTTGATGACAGTAGGAAATACTAACCAGGTGCCACCTTACCTGCAAGCAAAAGTACGAATACCATTATGCACTAAATATTCTCCAGATGTTCTCTCAATCTCAGGAGGTTCCACAAGGTAATGGCTTGGAAGCTTCAACTCGCCATCATACTGAAGCATTCCAGCATAACGGATTTTTGGGAATCGAACTCGATCAAATTTATCAAAGTTCTCATATTCAAATGCCTTAGCAACCATAACCATACGATCTGCTCGGAAGTTGATTGTAACAACAGCATCACCATCCACTATCGGGCCCACAGGCTTCCCATTCTCATCTACAATAACAAAAGGAGGTATGTACTGGTCGCTCACTTTGAGATCCTCCCTCAGTTTCTTGACAGCTTCCACAGCACTCCTAAACTTGTATGGGGCCTCACCAAGAACTTGTGCATCCCATCCTCTTTTCACAACACCCCAGTCATTCTGCAAAATAGCCAGCCAGTTATAGTTCTTCAATTCACATTCTAGATAATTGGGTTGACGGCTCCACAGCTTTAAATGGGGAAAAAATGGCATCAATAATTATGAGAGGGAAGATAAAATATTTTAGACATAACCACTCTTTCCTATGTGTGCCACAATTCACATGGTACATACTTCTTGTACAATAATTAGAGGCAGCGTAATGCTCTCCACGTATGAATCATGGGTACGGATACAGATACGGGTCAATACAATATAAATTCACTGATACAATAATTCTTGAAAAATTAAGATAATATACGACAGAGATATGTTCAGAAACAATTAAACAAATACTTAAAAATATCTACTGTATTAACTTTCGGTTTAAAACATGAATAACAAAAGTTAAAAGATTTAAAAGCTACAAAAACAAACAAACATAGAAAACAATTAAGATGTAAGAATGAATTCACAAATACATTCACAACCTCACAAAAGTTGTCCCAAGCATCTTTTCAATACATTCACAAACCAAGAGTTCACTAATACAAAATTAATGAAAAGGAAAAGGGAAAGAAAGATAGAGGAAGAGAAAGAAAGATGAAGAGAGAAAGAGAATGAACCCCTTAAGTTTAACCCTAGAGGAGAGAAAAAGAGTGAGATAGAGAAATAGAGAGAAGAAATAAAGACGATGTGTGTGTGTGTGTGTGTGTGAGAGAGAGAGAGACGGGGCTTGAGTTTTTATTTTTAACATTTATTTTTGGAATTATAAATTTTTTTGATGAAGTATTTTTGGCATCATAGAATGACTCTTAACTGTAACTAAAATGACATTTAAAACCCTTATTTTAAGAAAATTACCACTCAATCCCTACCACCATGCATCCAATATAACTATACAACCCCCCCCCCCCAAAAAAAAATAAATAAAAAATAACCCTCCTAAATATTGTCATTTACAATTGGGTTTCTTCCCTATTTATGTGCCCATAGATAGTCATCAGATTTCAACTTATATGGCAAACTCGATGATCACTAATACATACCTCGTAACGGTCCATTGTAACATACATGCGACCTCCACCAGATGCGATCTGGGCATCAACACCTTTCTTACGCAACTCTTCAAGATCCTTCTCAAGAATTTCTACAAAGCCTACACTTGAACCATCCAAAACATCACGGCCATCAGTAAGAATATGAACACGAATTCTTTTTGCACCATGTTCAGCAGCTCCTTTTAGCAACAACTGCAACCAAAAAATAAACAAATTATTCTTTTTGTTAAAAGGAGGAAAATTATACCTAAAAAAGACAACATAATGAGCCATCAGCCACAAAACATACCTGCAACTGATCAAGCCGGGAGTGGACACCTCCATCGCTCAATAATCCAATGAGGTGCAATGTGCCATTTTCTAAACACTCCTCAATGTACTTGAAACCTTCTCCTTGAAAGATTTTTCCAGAGGCAAGAGCAAAGTCAACAAGCTTCGCACTACATTAAAAAACAAATATAAATTTTAAAATTAGGCAACTCAGTTGATGTGCCACAGAAATCACATGTCGGAAAAGGAAGATAGATAGATAGATGGACATATATATATAATAGTGCCGATCAGTTAGGGACGTGTTGATATAACTTATATTAACACCATGCATTGGAGGTTGTACCCCGTGCATTGGCCCAATGTACCCTATAACCTACCAATGCACGAGGTACAATGCCCAATGTAGGTAGTTGATATAACTTATATCAACACCATGCATTGGCCCGATGTTCCCTATAACCCCCCAATGCACGGGGTACAAACCCCAATGTGGGTGTTGATATAACTTATACCAGCACGTCCCTACCTGATTTACATTCTTAGAATTGTTAGGCACAAAATGAAAAATATGCAGAGGTTGGAAAAGATATTCAAAATCAACGGGATAGAGAACATAACACCACTCTGTTATCGGATATAATAGAAAATAGAAAAGCCCTTTGGAGAAGAGTAAAACTTAGTGAACAATAAATGCATGTAAAATAACAGGATCCCAAAAATGGAAGGATAACAATTTGCTACATCACCCCTCCTGAAAGAACTCTCTATTGCTCTCTATAAGAGACACGGTACCCTTTGCTCACAAATGGATAAAAAGATGAAGCAAATGCAAAGATAGTTTTGTCTACGACATGTGAAGCAATTCAACTAGAAGCATATAATTTAACATCAATTCTAAGATAAGAAAATTGATACCTTTAGAATATATTCAGAAAATTGATACCTTTAGAATATATTCAGATTATTGGTATGCAATCCAGTAAATAAAGTGTAAAGGAACAAAAATATATATATATTAAAAAAAATATATTAAGAACCACATAGGTGATGGCTTTAGAACATCTCATCCAAAAAAAAGGTCATAGAAGAATGAAAAAATTGGGAAAAGAAGTTCACCCTTGAGCATATATCCGCCCAGCACCAAGTGCATTATGACCCACTTCACTATTGCCCATGTCATCCTCAGTTGGAAGCCCTACTGCAGTCCCATGAGCTTTAACCAACCTCCATTTATCAGGGGCACCCTTTCAAGATATATAGATAAGAAATGTCAATAGCAACTCCTTTCATTCAATATATAAATCAAAAAGGATAACAAATGTCAAAAACAACTCCTTTCATTCACTATTCGTTCAATAGATAAATCAAACAGGAAACTTAGTAACCCCCAATCTGGAATGATACCTTAAGAAAAAAAGTTTGAAGTACACTAGTGAGATTTCTATAGAGGTAATCTTCTTTTCTTTCTTTCTTTTTTTTTTATTTTTATTTTTAAAAGAAGGGTGTCCAAAGCTTTAGGGCCCCAACTAATCTCTTGAGCACGTGCAGTCTCCCATCCCACATGCAATGAGCAACTACAAAGCCCTTCAAGCCTTAGGGTAGCCCCAAAGGGAACTAACACTTTGGCAGGGTTTCAAACACTAGACCTACGCTAGGCTTGCCATGGTGCTTATCAAGGTTTGGGCTTGCCACTCTGGGCTTTCGATACAGGTAAATGTATTGAGCATAACGGAAGTGGCAGGCATTAAAAAAAAAAAAAATCGATAGAATTTACCCATACTCCTAGTTCCCTTAGCAACAAATGGGTATCAATGCTTCTCCATAAACTTATTTGAAGAAACTAGGGCCACAACTTGGGCGGGTTAGGTGGGTTGAGAGGTCATCCTAAGCTCAACTCTAAGTATAAAACCCTCAACCCAATCCCAACCCAACCCGTCCTTTGGGTTGAGTTTCCTAGCCCATGCTCAACCCGTGATCGGGTTGGGTGGACTCGGGTTGGGTATGGGTTACACTGGGTTGAACAGGTTTAGGCCAGGTTAAACAGGCTTGTTTGTTTTCTTTTAGGAAAAAAGAAGAAACCATTTGAATTAAAAAATGTATTATTGCATATGCACACAAATCTCAATTATCCCAATTCTATTGATTAACCTAGAATTCACTGCCAATTTGAAAAATAGTTTTTTCACCCAAAAAAACAAAAAAAAAAAAATTTGAAGATGAAAGAATCAAAATAATTTAAAGAACTCAAAATAGTAACATATATATAATTAGGCACATAAGCAACCGTGTAAAAAACATTATTCAATATGTTTTAAAAATATTTTAAAAATTATATATTATATAGGTTGGGTTCGGGTTGGGTGCGGGATGCGGGTTGCCCGACCCCTTTTCCCAAGCCTAACCCAAATTAAAATCGGGTTGGAATTTTCTAACCTAATCCCAACCCAATGTATGGAAGACTATTGCCGAAGCTTGTCCTTTGACTGGGTTGGATCCAGGTTGGGCGGGTTGAACCCAAACCCGCCCAAGTTGCAGCCTACAAGAAACAGAATTTGGGAAACCACAAAAACCCTAATACTAGGATGGAACTTGGAAACATGAATGAACCTCGATCTAGGCACGGAATTGTACAACAATCATGATTCATGACAAAGACAAGAGTTGAAGTCATGGATCTAGAAGCCAACGTGAGTGAAGTTTAAGATTTGAAGTGATGGATCTGATGAGCAGTAATAAATAGGGAGGGATCAAAAGAAAAAGAAACCTGCTTGAGGGAATCCATGGTGGGAGTGTCGGCGACAGCGATGCAGTTATACTGATCGGCATTGGCTTCGCCCCAACCATCCAAAACGACGACGGCGACGGTCTTACCCTTGGGCAGCTTAGGGTGATCCGGCAGTTTCCATTGGGAGGTCTCCATCTCGTCTGTGGCTCAGTCTGTACGTGTGTGCGCTGCAAGGAGATGAGAGATTAGACAAGTTATACAAGTTTGAAACACAAAATCAATACACATAGGGCAATAAATAAAAATAGGGCCAAGAACACCTGAGCAACGACAAATCAGGGTCACACGAAGACCCAACCAAATCAAAACAAAAGACCAGATCGACCAATCAATCAGAGAGGCGCATAGCATACCCTCACCTCGTAAGTAAAATAAATGATGATCGATTTTTATTTTTATTTTTATTTTTTTCTGATGCTGAAAAATCCCCCAAGCAATGGACAAAGAAAGCCTTCGTTGAGAGTAGGCACAACTACTTCTACACGCTTCCCCTCGTGTATTTATACATTTTACATAACCTCTTTAAGAGGTGCTAATTCATTAGTAAACAACTGAGGCGGTGAGGCCGTTAGATGGAAATCTACTGTATATAATTAGGGCGAACTCGGGAAACCCGTGCTCGCTCCGTTTGGTTTGTCCATCACCAAACGAATATTCCGCATATGCTTTCTTGTCCTGCCTCCGTCTTCCTTTTCCCTTGCAACCAAACGTCGTGAATTTCCCCAGCAGATTTAACGAAGAGGTGTTAGTTAGGTCCCCCAACCTTGAGTCTAAATTGATTTAATTAATTATTTAAAACCCGAATCGGAAAAATTACTAGATTAAGCATCACCGATTTAACCGTCAGGTCAAACCGAACCGGAAGTGATTTAATTAATTATTTAACATATAACTTCCAATAAAAAATTGTAAAAAAAAAAAAAAATCTATAAAAATTTTCCGAATAGGGGACTATAGATGAACGAAGAGAGAAGTTCATAAGATTAGAGAGAGAGAGAGAGAGAGAGAGATATTGAAAAAAAAAAAAATGTGAAAAACAGAAAACAAAAACGAAAAGTTGAAAATTTTGGGGAAAAAAAAATATATATATATATATATATATATATATATATATATCACAAGATTGAAGAGGGAAGCGTGGAGGACAGAAGAAGGAAGAGGGAAGGACAAGTAAAAACTCAGAAGAGAAGAAAGAAGGGAGAAGAGGGAAGAGAAGATACCTTGGCTGAGAGCTTCGTGACTGTGAGACTTGTGAGAGGAGTAGAGCAAAACGCCAAAAACCTAACAGGACCTTCCTGCTACTGCCTTCTATTGAATCGAGGATTTTAGGCTTTTACCATGACCACCTTTAGTCGGGTAAGGAAAACCGTCCGGTTATATTAAATCGCGAACGGTTCAATTGGGTGAACGACTAAACCGGTGGTGAAACGATTTTTTAAAAATATCACGGTTTTTCATCTAAAACGGTTTAAAGGATTTAATCGAATCAGAACCTAACTTGACTGACAGTTTAATCAATTGAACCGGTCTGATCTGAATTTCAAAACACTGCCAGCCGCACCCACCTACCCCACTGTTTTTTTTTCTTATAAGAATTTTTTTTTTTTTCTATTTCTATGGGAAGTACTTCCGTTTTTTCTATGGGTGCCTCTAGTCCTATTAACCTATGGGCCAAGGCCAAAACATGACCCCCTGCTTTCTTCACCACACTGGCCTCTACTTTCACTGTACGTTATTATTACTTTTCCAAGTCGTATCTCCTTTACCAGGGCCAGAGGGGAATATATAAAAAACGATCAATTATACTTTACAAGATTCTATCTCTTTTAACAAAAACAAGCAAAAATAAATTTGTAGTCCCTTTGTTTCGAAATAATAAATAATTTTCTTCCCTTAAAAGAAGCAGCAGGATGGTGTGCCTTTGAAAACTTACCATGTGAAAAAGAATAGAGACTCCCACCCACCAAAAGCTGCTCTTGCACATTATTATTGGACATGCATTGTCCCTGAAGGCAATAAAATCAACCATGGTTACTTATTCAATAAATAAATAAAGGATTAATTATTTGTTAGTACCTTCAACTTTAGGGTAGTTTCAATTTGGTTCACAAACTCAACATTATCTCAATTTAGTGACAACTTTTAACTTATTGTTTCAATGTGGGTCAGGAGCTGACGGCCGTTAGGGTTTTGACGGAAATAGCATATGCCGCGCACGTCATGTTTACGTGGAGCCTATGTAGCATCCACTTGGCATCTACTTGTGTTATAGTCGACTATAACATTTCATAAAAAACCAAATTCTTTTCTTTCGCCGGCGCCAAAAAATATGATGAGGATGATAAAGGGGGAAAGGGAAATCTGTCATGGCTGCCATGGCCAAGTATGTTCTTTGTTTGTTGGGAATTTCGTTGGAGAAAGAGAGCCATAGCTTTCCCTTTTTTTTTTATTCTTTATTTTCCTTTTCTCATTTTTTTTTTTTTTGTGATGCTGATGTTGTTTATTGTACATGGGGGTTTCAAGCTTGTGTTTTGGACAGTACTAGTGTGGGGTTTGTAATGGCAAGTGAGTTTGTCAGAGAAGAGGAAAACCTTATATGGTTTTTCCCTTAATTTTTTTAATCCTCTCTTTTCCCCTGATCAAAGAGACAAAGATGGATCTCTCTTTTTTTTCCCTTTTTTTTTTTTTTTTTTTTTTTTTTTCTTTTTACATTTTCTTCCTGATTTTGGTTAGTGACAGCCATCTATTTTTTTTCTTCCATTTTTTTCCTTAAATCGAATGCACGTATCTTGAGTGTATATATGCGCTAGAAAAGATGATTGACGGGAGGACGGATGGGGTTGCTCTGACAGGAGAGCGAAGGGGACGGAGAGGAGCAGAGCCAGAGAAGAGAGAGAATGGAGAGAGGAGAGAAAGAGTCGAGATCTGGTTTGAAACCCAGATTTGGGTTTTAGGAGCAAAACCCAGATCAACCAGTTTTTTTTGGGGATAGGGTAAATTGGGGGGAGAAGTTTGACGGCGGCGGCGATAGCTACTGGTAATGCCAACAGCGGCCATAGCCAGGTCTTATACGACTGAATAGACAAAAACAGTATCAAATTATGCACATCCACACCCACCGACTAAATATACCCTCTACCGGCAATGGAGTAAGAACCGTCAGGGCAAGTGACAACGAAGGTGAAGACGAGGATGATGAGGAGGAGGCTGATGAGAATAGCCATACAGAAGAGGTGGAAGGCTGAAGAGGCCCTGTTTGTTCCAGTAAGCGCCGACGAACCCGGCAAGGAAGACGAGGAGGATGAGATGCCGAGGATGACGACAGGCCACCAAAAGAAGTGGATGCACTCGTTGTTGGGCTTGGAGGCAAGCCAGATTCCAATGCCGATTATGGGGATGGAGCAAAGCAGGGTTATGAAGTTTAGGACGGCTGCAATTGGCAAGAGAGGAGAGAGAAGAGATAACCCAGGTGGACGCCAAGTAGATGCCACATAGGCTCCGCGTAAGCATCACGTGCGCGGCACATGCTATTTCCGTCAAAAACCCTAACGGCGTCAGCCTCTGGCCCACATTGAAACAATAAGTTAAAAGTTGTCACTAAATTGAGACAATGTCAAGTTTGTGGACCAAATTGAAACTACCCCAAAGTTGAAGGTATTAAAAAGTAATTAACCCATAAATAACATAAAATTCCGCTACAAATAATTATTTGGAATTAGAATAATAATTTTTAAATCTAGTTATTAGAAAGAAAAAAAAAGGGGACCTATGACTAGACATTTTTATCAAATTTTCCCGTTAGAGATTGTGTGCTGTGTACAGTATCTATTTTCATTCATACTCTTGCTCCTCGCATGGGTCATTCATACTCTTACTAAGGTTTGCTAAGGTCATTCATACTCTTGCTGCACGCGAAGGTCAACGGGTTCTAGAAAAAATAGGGATTCCTATAGCAAAATTTTTTATATTGATGATATTTTTTTTGGAAGATATGCATGTCATGCTTTGCAATATTATAACCAGAAAATGGTACACATGCATAATGTTGTCAATGTGCTTACATACTTGCTATTAGAAAGTAAAGCTTCATTCTTTATTTTTCAAGGAACCCTTAATAACTTCACATATATACTTGAAGGGAAATTATAGGAAGGCAGGGTAAATCAGACTAAACTCCTATATAAATATTGGTCAATTTTACAAAACTGCATGCCTTAAATTTTAAGGGGATATGAACAAATAATTAACTTGATGAACTATATTAAATTGTAACTATTTGCCTCTCTATGTTTATTTTCCTTAAGGAAAAATAGGTGTGAATATCAAGTGATGCCATCAAATCAAATTAATACATAAACTATGGTTTTATAATTGATTTAGGTGTTGGTTATCAAAAAAATAATTGATTTAGGTGTTACGAGTTAAATTTGGTCAATGGCATTTCTTTTTCGTTTTGTTCTTCTTTCTTTTTTGGGTTACTGATGGCATTTCTTGATGCTTAGGGAGGGAGATTTTTACTTGTAGCCAATATTAGAGATATTCGTACCTTTGAACCAACTAGCCCCTTGAACGCGGGAAATGCTTCAATCCATTCCACATCAGTCAATGTCTATAATAAATCTAACTAGTGATTGGCCAATAAGAAGCGACTCAAATTCTATTAAAAACCGTACCCAACTTTCTCAAATACATATAGCTACCCCCTCAGCTAGCTCTCCCTGTTTATCCTCCTCTCTCTCTGCCACAACAAGCTCATAACGTTTAAATGAGTTACGTTTCTTATCAAAAAGGTCAATTGAACCGAATCTCATGCAGGAAACACATACGCATGCATGCCATGTCGCCAGTGATTAAAACGGCATAAAATAAGTTGACTACTTGTTTGGAACCGGAACCTCGATCATCAAAACATTACTCCCAAAAAAAACAAGATTTTTAATGCCGCATGATTACATACATTTCTCTCTTTTAAAATTGACTACGAATTGAAAAGCCTTGTCCTTGCCTTTTGGAGAGTTGAGAGATGGGGAGATGCAGCACCTAACAATCTAACATCTAACACAAAGGTGTTGCTATTTGTAGACCGCTAAGCATTCTCGCTCTTGTATTCTTGTGAATATATATATATATGTTCTTCACCGACAAAATATTTTCTATGTATCAGAAGCAAATGAATCGCCGGCCCCCTAATCTAATTAGAGAAACCACTTGTTTAATTAAAAAGAGAAAGGAATCATTAATTTTATCCAAAAACTTTCAAACGGTTTTAGAAAGAATCAAATAATACCAGTCTGCCTATTCTGCTCCTCCAAAGCAAATCTTAAATGCCTGGCAGAGTGACAGCAGCACCTTGTTTACAGAGTTACAAAAGCGTGAGGATACTCGAAAAAAACTGTAAAGCGCATTTTGAGGAAAAGCTTATTCTTCTGGCCGTATGTGCCTACGCCCACATTGGACATACCTTTGAGGTGTAATGGGTTAAGCCTTTTAGATGCTTCACTAGAAGCTGCAAAGGCTAAGTGGGATGGTCCTTGATTAAGATTTGTCCTTGACCTTCCTTTATTTTGAGGGGCTTCAAAGTCCTTTTAATTAGTCGACATTCTAATTTCCTCCTTAATTATTGGGAAGAGTCTTCACTGATTTTTACTTCTCATAATTGATGAGTAGGACAGTTTGGTTGACTAGCTCTTTTGATCCATGTGAGTCATTATATGATTGGACGGCATTTCTTCGTTTTCTAGTCACTACAAATATTGCCTTCCCTTTTCAGTTTTTCTGTTCTTGGGCTATGCTTAATTTAATGTATAAAAGGAAAAAAATATTAGTCTGATTTTCAAATGTGAGACGTACCTCAGTATGATCCCTTGAAATGAAGAAGCAGTGTGATTGAATAAGCCAAAATGAAGAGCTGACCCTGGAATTCCAATGCAGAGGTCTCATGCTCCTACGTGATGTATTGTGAGCCTCAACTTGTGAAATTTTACGTGTGCCTTTGAGTGAGGAAGCCTGGGGTCTCGTAATTCCATTCTAAGACTATTGTTCCTCCCTATCAATAACCTGTTAGCGAACCTGATTGATTTAAGATTGTACAACCTCACTATGTGCTGTTTGCTGACAAGTGCCTATTAGCCTACCTAACCGATTTAAGGTGGGATAGCATAACTGTTCCACTCTAGGACCTGCACCCCTTTTAATACGAGTCTATTAGCCCTCCTAACTCACTTATCGGGCAGCTTTGATCGTTCCATTTTAGGACTTGTGTGCCTTCTAGAACCTGTTTCCTGACAAAAGCTCATTGATTTAAGGTCGGATGGCCTAGTCGTTTCATTTTAGGGACTCTAGCTAGGCTCCACGGATTTGTTTAGTTGGAAAGAATATATATAAGGAATAGTGAGCGGTAGAGGTAGGATTTGAAATTACCTTCTTCTCATGGGTAAAATAAAATGATGCCACATACCCTGTGCTAGCCTCATAGGTGAAACATTTCGTTGTGGGGCTTATTCGTCATTTCGGCATTTCCTCTCAAACTTAAAGAAGAATAACTATTATTCTTAATCCTTCAAAAATGAAATCACAAAAAATAAGTTGATTTTTCTCTCATTCCATAAAATGATCATTCCTCATTTCTTTTCCATTCCATTTACACAATCAAGGAAAAATCTTAGTTAACTAGTTTTCCTATCGTTTGATTTTTTAACTTTTGCTGAGCAGAATTGAGTTTTGGAAACTCTCCACTACTTCATTTCATTTTGCCGAGTGATCCAAGGAAAATATATAAATCATACCAAAATTTACAACTCACAATTGAAACACTGCTAAACTATAAATATATACTTATACCAACAGGAATTGAAAAAGATTATCTCCTTGACTCCATACATACATAATAAACAATATATAGATAGATAGATATCCCAGCAAGGCAGCAATAGCTAGGAACATATCATCCCACTTATTAAATATAACTTTCGTTTTTTCTTTTTTTTTTTTTTTTTTTCGCATTTTGAAAAATATATTTACATTCCCATCCAGATCTTGGCTTTTTATGTAAAAGGAAAAAACCAAGCCCTCCTGACAAAAAGGAAAAAATAGCCAAAAAGGAAGAGAAAAACAAAGGGGGGAGGCTGGGGGAAGATTTCATCATATAAGAAAAATTCTTGAAACAAAAAAAGAAAAGAAAAAGGGGTGAAATTCCATGAAAATGTGCTGGGGTGACCGGTGAGGTGGTGGCGCTGCTGTCGCTGCAACTTCCTAGTTCCCACCGGAAAAAGCCGACGACGGATCCTTGTTTGGTTAATTGGTTGGTACCAATTGATGGTGGGATGTTCATTCCGACCGAACAAACTATCCATTATACGTCCGGATATACACTCTATTTTTATTCTTTTTGCTTTTACTTTGGGGTGCGACTGTGGGGGTGTTAAAGATGGAGGAATAAACATATACATAGGGTACGTAATAAGGGTAGGACCGGAGTCATGAATCAAGGGGAGAAGCGTCTGGAAGATCCAAACATCTGGTCGAGCAGAAGGACGAGCGACATGGCCACGGCCGTCTCCATTTCGGGCTGTACAATGAGACGGAAAACGTCGACCCCGAAAGCCGCTCCCCCAACGGCCTCCTTCCGCTTGATCTCCGCCACGCATCTTCTCTTGTCATCGTACACGGCACAGCAGCGTTGCGCGTACGACCCCTCGATCTCGTACGTCACGTTCTTGTTTCCCGGTGATCCGTTGTTCACACCTGAGCTGACGTGAGCCAAGCACTTTGAGTTGAGCAGGTTCACGTGTTTCCTTGCGGAAAATCGGGGATTGACGGCCGTTTCTCCGTCGAACACCAGCCAGTTCTCCCCAAAGCTCAGCCTCTGTTCCATCAATTCATTAATAGGATCAGTACAATCAATTGAAATCATATCAATGCATTTTACCCAACCAGGGACGCATATATATATGTATGTATACACTACTACTACTCGTATCGTATAACTGTATAAGCTAATGAAATGCTCCGTAATTGTAGGTGTGGAGACAGAGATCGAGTACATATATGTAGATACCTTGCGGCGGATGGTAAGCAGAGGCTTGCCAGCGGCGTCCATGAGAAGGATCTCACCCCTATTACCGGCGACGTAGTTATCTACCCGGAAAACGAGATTTCCCTTGGCGTCGAACACCGTAAAGCCGTTACAGTTGAAAAGAAGAGATTTCTGCCACACTGTGAGCACCGCCTGCCCATTTCCGTCTGCAGCAGAGGAGATCAGCCTGTCCGTAGCTGCAGCGGTGGCGTTGGGGTGAACCTTTGTCATTCAGACTCGATGGATCTGTATATAACTCAGCAGGGGCCAGGGAGAAGAGGATCGGAGGTCGCCCCTGTATTTGCTCTTTAGGTTTAGGTTTAGGTTTAGGTTTAGGTTTAGGTTTGGGCTAGGAGTCAATTAATGAAGCTCTTGTCCACGCCCAATGGCTCATATATATACTCGATCGGAGTCTCCGAGTATAGATGGGGAATGTGATGCTCCAACACGGAGTGATACTCCGCAAATCAACAGACAGAGAAACACCCGGGCGCACCATGGTAAACGCCTTCCACGTGTGCACATAGGACACATTTTGATAGGACGGAAAGAAATACTCCATAAATAGCCCAGCCAAGCCCAGCCCAGCAGAAGATTGAGAGAGATTGTGACTGGTGGGTGGCTGGTGATGGCTGACGGTGATGAGAAGAATAATAAATAAAACAAAACAAAGCAACAACGATAAGAAATGATAAAATAAACAACCATAGGTGATAGGTCTATCTTTACTTCTAAGGCAGATATTAATAATTAAGGATTTTTATAAAGTAAACAAGGAAAAAATTTTAGAATTTTGTGTGGCTGAGGACCGATTCGCGGCACGGGGAGAGAGGACGCCTGTCACTCCCAAGAAGAAGATATTTGTATGGTAATGGTATAATGTCTTATTTTTTTTAAAGGGGATGATGATTATCCCATTGGCTGGGGCGGTTTGTGCGGCTCTCACGTCAGGAGCCATTTTCAAAGTGGGTGACTTTCTGCTTTTAATATTATTATTATTCAGCCCCCTTTACAATTATATTCAATGCTTCTCTCCCATACATGTTACATGTATGTGGGGTTGGTTTGTTAATCTGTGGGTTTGGTTAAGCTGTGAGGTTTTTAATATGTTTTTTAAAAATTATCATTTTAGTTTTTTGTAAAAATAAAAATAAATTAAAAAATTAAAAGAAACACGTTGTTTATATGGGTATTGAATATTTCACATGAATCATTAGAAAAATAATTTATATAAAAACTTCAATATTAGATCTAGAATACCCCTAAATTTTAATATTAAAAATAAAATAAAAAATGCTTCCTTTTGTGACTCCCAACCGGTATCCAACCTTCCTTTCTTTTTTTTTTTTGGTTTCACAATCCAATCAATTATGAGATAAAGATATTTAAGCTTCTCTCTAACATGTAGCGCGATGGACGGTACCAATTGACAAAACTCAAAACCAATGAAATTAACGATTCCAAGTGTATTATACTTTCTGATTTGATGATGGTAATTTGGCTTTATCTGCAAAGACAAAGATTAAATAACACGAACTCTTATGTGTACCAAGGGCTAAACTCCCACATATCCCATTATATGATATATTAAATAAAATTCACATTTTAGAGCTAAATCTAATAGAATTATCCTGACTTTATTATTCCATCTAAGCATTTGATTTAAATTTATAGTTAGGGTTATATATATATAACCTTGTTTATGTACATAGATAAATTCAATTGAACAATAATTAATAAATATTAAAAACGAATTTGTTTAACTCACACTACAATGATCATTGATTATATGTGGATTTCCTAACACATGCCAAACTAACGATGACCTGACATGTGTCCCTAACGATCAATAGGAGACGAGAAAATCTTGTATGTAACTGTGATACGGCTAATGTGGTCTCATGGATCAATGAGAGCTAAGCAAAATGGGATTGTTAGAGTACTTTTTGACCCCACAATCTTACTTTGCTTAGTTCCTATTGATCTATGACACGATGTGTCTGTGTCACATTTACACGGAAGACTCAATCATAGGAGACAGCCACATGACCTAAGCATTTGTTTGACATGTGTCCATACTATCAGGTGATGTGGCACATGCAACCTCCTAGGGGGAATGCCAAGTTACACCCTGTACGAGGGTAAAAACTGCTCCCCGAACTAAGTGTTGATGGTGGAGCTTGCTCTCGCGCTTGGACCTGCAATCACAAGCTTGGAAAAAGAGTCAGAGGGTAGGTCAAGGTGGGTTTTGGCCAAGTCCTCTCCAAAGCTTAAGTCAAAAGCTATTTAGGGAGAATGAGGCAAGGAAGAAGATGAATCTCAGAGAATTAGGGTACTGTAGCTTACCACATTTGGCTATATCGTATTCTTTTTATACCCACCTTATACGGACTGACCATGTGAGGTCAGGTAACTGCCTTGATTAGGTCAGATCTGACCATGGTTTACCAATAACCGTCTGACCATGGTTTGTTGATCGTGGTTGGGTACGGAACCATGGTTTCTAGTAACCGCTGTGTTAAGAATTACAGCTGCGGTGATAGTTTTGGACTGTAATAGGATTTAGATTGTAGTGTGAGTCATAGGACAGATGTCCCGAGTTAAAAGTAAGGCCCCGAGTTGAGAGATCACGTGGTTTGCAACAGGTTCCACCGTGTTACATTAACCACGTGTCAAATATCATGGTTTAACTCTTTGGCCTGAACTGGATCGTGGGGGGTGAATCACGTGCGTTGTAATTGGCTTGGTTGAATTGCCTTTGCCACGTGTCAGCATTTCTGGTTTGAGCTCTCTACCCTAAGCTGGATCCTCGGTTCAGAGATATTCCCACACACACCCTGACTTCACCTCAAGGATCTCCTTGAACCATTTTTAAGGTCGAATGCTCGAATTTGGTCAATTAATAAACAAATTGAGTTCAAGCATGAAATTTATGCTCATTTAGTAAACAAGTCAAGTGTGAACAGACTAAAGCTCGACTTGTTTGTACTTACAAACAAACTCCTTATGAACTTGATAAAAAGCTTGTTAAAGATTCCTTAATGAGCTCGTTAGTGAGCAATTGTTTAGTAAAACAATTTGACTAGTATTAAAAAAATAATAAATAAAATTAAGATAAGAGTTATTGATTTATAAAAAAATTTCATTAGACTTAAAAGTTACAAATTATAGAAGCAAAACTACTTTAATGAGCACAAGACAACCTTACAGTCGAACCCAAATTGAGTTTGAGTTTGAGTTTGAGTTTGGATACGAGTTTCTCTACTTTCCCTTCAACTCACTTTGATTACAATAATTTAGACTCGTTAAAGGCTTGGTTTGATAGTAAAGAAATAAGTTTTTTAAGAAACCAAACTTGAATACTGCGAAGTTCTGTTTGGTTTGGCTTGTTTGTAGTTGCTTAAGGGCATTAGGCAATAGGTTATTATTAATGGAGTATTGCACACTAGGGGAATACTAGTCGTAATCAGACCATCGGTAGTGCGATTGTTGGGTGTCATATCATATTAAGCTAGATTTTTATAAAGTTGGGAACTTGTTTTCCCTATATTATGAGGTGGATTGGTGGGGAATAGGGCGAGCCCCAGTACATATTCGTAGCCGGGTCTCACTTGATCTCTTCTTCTAAAGTTTTATATATATATATAAGGAAAATTACGTAAGTCACTCTGACAAGATTCTCCGTCATTTTAGTAGCACGTGGCGCACATAAACACTGGAAGAAAGTAATTGACATAAAGCCGCGCATACGACACGCATACGATCCGAAGGTCACACCAGCTGGGGACCTCAGCGAAAATTTTTTTTTAAAAATAAGTCTCCTTGAATGGGAGCCCTTAACGTCAAACCAAAAAGTACACGTGGTGAGGGGTCAAAAGTTTCACAAAGGAGGATTTGGTGCAGCAATTGTATGGTTTAACATCTCTGATACGTGATAAGAAAAAATTGTTGAAATTCTGAGAGATGCATTTAATATTTAACATCTAATAGTTTTTCATTTTTCTCTTTTACCTATGTGTCATCGATTCTATATTTATTGTACCATATAATAAAAGTAGCCAACTCCACCAAATCCAAATGGAGAGTTATGCTGGATTTGGATTTTGTATAGTTTTACATTTTAACAGCACCGTTCAGAGACCGTCAAATGAACGACACGTTGCGAAGGAAAGGCAAAAATGGTTAGGATTTGAGAAAGGAATTCGTTACGTGAGTTGCACAACGTTGTGAGATACTAATGAAACAAATCACAGTCTTTCCTACCTTCCCTTTATAACATTACACAATACAATTAAAATGCAAAACTGCACCAAATCCTAACCATCTCGTATTAGTATCGAAATTTCACACGCCTGTGATGGTGGTAACTAGCTGGCAAGTGCCACGTTGGCTTTACGAGTCTTTCTCGAATACGCAAAGGCCGGGGGGACAAGTGCACCACCCATTTGACTCTGGGTGGATCTTAATAATTATATATTATTATTATTTTTACTACTGATTAAGGCAGGGAGAGAGAAATCTCGAAGTGATGGTGGTTGTTGACCTCTCCCCACTGCCCACCGGCCTACCCAGCGGGTCTCAAGACCTCCCCATTTTCCCCCTCAATCCGAATCATGGCACAAGCATTGGACGGGGCCGGAGTAATAAGAAAGAAAGAAAGAATCTATTACATTACAAAAAGGGTTTGAAAACTTTTGAGGTGGGTGCACATGATCTTCTCATGACTCTCTCACACTCTATAATAGTGACGCGCACCTAGCCAAGAGCACATTATCAAATTCCCCACCCCCCAACCCAAAATACATTATCCCATATTCCAAAATTCCCCAAGCAACCCCCACCGTTAATTATAATTTTTTTTAGGGGGAAAAAAAACAAAAAAGAATTTGATGCGATTCCCATTCATATAAGCCTCCAGTTTCCATCGTCTTCCATTTGGCAGCTTTATGTCATAATCTTTTCTCAGGGATGGGACCAGAGTCTCCCAACTCATCAACTTAATTCATCGCTACGTATCCCTACAATTTTGCATAATTCTACTTCCTCCACCCATTGTGCTTTCCTCCGCGGATACAGACTAATACCCACTCTCTGGTCACCACCCTATCGAGACTCGAGACCACCTCTTTTTTGAATTTCACCTTGCTGCTATGGTTTGAGAAAAAATTCTTAAAAAATGCTGTGTTTTCAGACAATCGAGAGTTTGATTAAATGAGTTGTTATGAGCTGAACACTCTCTTAAAGGAAACTCTTTTGGCTCAATTATCAAAAAAACATCTTTGACTACCGCTATTTATCATTTATGGTGTGAAAGAAATAGGAGAATTCATGACAATACTTTTCGTTCCCTTGAGCATATTATCTCCTCTATAACGGAAGATGTGAGATTTCGAACAATGAGCTTCAAGCATATTCCTGACAATGATATAAATAGATCCTTTTGTTCCAATTTTGGAATTCATTACGATTTTTGAGTTGTTTGCCTTACCCCAGGGTGTAGGGTTTCTTTTTAATTCTTTTTCTCTTTAACACAGTCTAATAAGCTTTTCTTTTGTTGAGCTTATTAGGATGTGTTTGATGAGAGGTGATTTTTTGGTGGCCTCTAGGTCGGCTAGCTTGGTTTCTTGTATATTTGGTTCATTGGCCTTTCTTTTGGAATATATATCTCACTTATCCCAAAAAAAAAAAAACCCCTCTCTGGTCTAATAAATCAGGCCTCCAGTGTAGCTGCATCTCTAAACGCTTCTCTCATTCACTCTTTTAACTTGGTGCAATGCCCATATACATCAATTATCATCAGATCATCACTTCATTTTATGTCTGTCCACCTTTCGCAGGCACAAGGCAATGCATTAAATCATGAATCTAGGCCATTCAATATAACAATAACCTAGCAACAACTTGACCAGATCGCACTAAACCACAATGCCGATTATAGTCAGTGATTTCTCTCCATGGAAGGTGGTGTGACAGGCACCAAAATTTTCTGTTTATCTCACTCAGTTTTTTATCAATAAATTGAGGTAGCATATTCCAACATCAACACCAAAATAAGGCCCAAAGGGCACTTCACATTAACCACGTTTTCCATTTTTTCCTTCAAAGTCCCATCCCTTCACAAAATTCTCTCAAGTTGTTGAAGTGAAAAAGAAAAGTCAGGTAACACAGCAATTTCACACGTGATACAGAAACATGAGCAACATGAGCCGAGATGCTTTCCTACGTTGGGAAAGACACAAGCACTTCGGTTTCCAGCCAACTTCAGGCACTTGACAACAACAATAACAAAACTAAGTCCAGGCAAAAAGTTAATGTCCTTTTAATCTCATTCCAACCGAAACCCCATAATTGGCAGTGGACTGACTGACACCAGCCCACAAGTTTAATTGCATTAAAGTATAGGCCACATCACATAGATGGATATATCAACCCAATGCCTACACCTGAGAATCAATGAAGAGAGGGCTCTCTAAATCAATGAATAACAGCAGCTTGAGAAACAGAGGCAACTAAAGAACACAGATCAAAGAATAACAAAGCCACCTAACTTAATACCAACTATGGCAAAATGCATAGTGATGTACAATTATTTGAAGAACCAAAAACATGACCCGACTGCCTGCGTCTGAAAATTGAATAGTCCAAATTGATAAATTTCAACATCGCAGACAGCATAGGAACTCAGAAATCAGAACATAGACCATCAAAAAGAGCCTAGGTAAGAAATCATCCAAACTGACTTAAGCAACAAGCACAAACATAGACTGATGTCACCTCTTCACTCCTGTGAGCACACAAGGGAAGAGCGCGTTGATGGAACAGCACCCAAGAGGGATCCACAAGAAGGATCCTCTTAAATCCCAGAATTGTGGAAAGTCAACCTTGGCAATTTGGTCATGGCTATCAATTCTCAAACATAAAGTGTCCCCTCCATTACTGATATAGAGTGCCTGGAGAGGAAGGCCCCTGTTTAAGGAGGAACAGAAACCCTCAAAACCCCATCTTGTCAATAAGTTCTCAAGCCCAAGATGTTAGAACATAGAGAGAGCAACCCAAGCCTGAAAATTCTAATAAGATAATCTCCATCAATATTATTAATTATTATATGACTTAAGTTTTATAATTATAATCTGTCTTCCACTTTATTATTATTATCTGTATGCCACAAAATTCGAATTCATATTTAATGGAAAATAACAGGTTAATTAACTTATTCGAGAGTGATTAATGTTTTTTTTTTTTTTTTCTCCTTCACTATCACTAAAGGTGCGTTTGAATTTCATATTACGGAGTACTTTTTTTGGCTAGACAATATTGCACATGAATATCTAATTGTGGTGGTGGTGATGGTAATTGGGTGGTGTTGATTAGTGTTTACTGTTTAGTGATATTGGGTTATGGTGGTTGGTAATAATTAATGGATGCTGATCTTGAGTGGTGGTAGTGGTGGGCGGTAGGGGTGAGTGGGTGGTGAAGTATTGAAAATAATTTTCCTACCTCCATTGTTCTTCTTCTCGTCTCTCTCTCTGTCTCTCTGTCTCTATCCTTCTCTTCTCTCTCTCCTCTCTCTCTTATTCTCCATGTCTCTCTATATTCTTCTCCTTCTCGGTTCTACATCACTAAGCTACAATGGAATTTGGTTGTGTTTGATGCAGTACTGTCAACTGATTTGGGAGAGCTATGTCGCCCATAGAAAAAAAAAAGTCATAAATAATAGACACTAAAATATAAAATTAATCCTTCTTGATCCCTATCACACAGCCCCCAAATCCCCTCCCCGATAACTATAACTCCCCCCCACCCCCAACCCAAAAATGAAAAATAAAAAAATAAAAAATAAAAAAACCCTGCAAACTGCCCAGACTAAAAGTTGGTATGTTGTGCAGGGATTAGTACTACTCTACTATCTAACCTAGAGCCATTTCATCATTGTATCAAGTACTGGAGTAAAGAAGGCCTACTTCTTTACTGAGAAAAATATTCATGGCCACCCAAATAGAGCCACGTGATCTTGCCCTTTCCAAACTTGGTCGGTTTAGTGATATGGATACACAAAAAAATTTTGATAAGGTGACACACACAATTCAGTGATACGTAGAAGCTACCAGCAAAACGTTAGCACTCACCTCAACTCAACCATGCCTCAATCCCAATTACATGGGATCGACTACAAGAATCCTTTTACACCATTTAGCTCAATCAATGGTTGTATCCTCTGTTAAATTCCAAAAACACAAGACCTTTCTCACCACATCTAACCATGTTATCTTGGACCTTCCTCTTGTCCTTTGAGGATTTTGACTTGAATCAAGTTATCCTTCGAACATGGGAATTCCTAGATCTTCGTTGTACATGACCAACCCACCTTAAACGATATTTCCTCATCTTGTCCATACCACTCTAACCTTCTAACAAATACATTCACTTCTTATTTTAACTTTCCTCGTACTACCATTTATCCATCTTACCATCCTCATTTCTATTGCACTCAATCCTGCACATGTTTCTTAATAGCCCAACATCACTCAAGTGCTTGAAGGAGAAATAAAGAGAAGCTTACCATAAAGCATAATCGGCCTTGTACCCGTACTGTAAAATTCTCCTTTTAACTTGTAATGGATTCTACTGTCACATAGCACTCCAGATAAACTTCCCCACTTCATCCATCATGCTCTACTTCCATAGGCAACGTATTTCTCCATCTTTATAGATAATTGATGCAGTGTATTCAAAATGGTCACTTTTATGTATCTCGTGGCCAGCAATTCAATTACACTATGCAGCCATTTTATTCCTAATTTAATTAAATTACATTCCATATGTTCCCTTTTGGTCCTATTTAACCTAAAAAAACCTTTAGATTCTAAGCTGTCCCACCATAGTTGTTACCAAAAATTAACCCTTACTCTAGTTTAATCAATTATTATTATTATTATATATATTTTATCAACAATAGAAATTTAATTAAAGGAAAAAAGAAATCAGTTAATATTATATTTTCAGCAAACAACATATACCAGGCATCTTCTTGAATATGTCTAGTCAATTCATCCATAATTAAAGCAGCAACTCAATGCTGATCCTTGATGTAAGCCTATTGTAATTGGAAATTCACTTGTCTTTCCTCTCATCGTTTTAAAGCCAATTACAACTCCATCTTACATGTCCTTGATTTCATACAGCCACTTTAAGGAGGCAGAATTTACTCATTCTTTGGTGGGAATAAAGATAAAGATGATTGCAACTCGATAATGGATTTGGGAAGCGTAATAGATCAATGTGGTAGTTAAAACTTAAAACAGAAACCCCTATAAGAGACATCAAATAAGTCATATAAATAACAAACCACTGTTAATATAACAAGGACCTAGGGTTTGCATGACATCCAATTGTTTTGGGGTGCCACGACTTAGAGCACACAACGATTCTATCAACACATGATGATGGAGTCAAGTTAGAATTTGAGAATAATAGAGTGAAGAGATGGAAATGGAAGTTACCTATACAGGCAATGGAGACGTGAAAGAGCAGCAGGAGCCAGGAGAGGTTGGGCGTTACGGTGATGATGCCGAAAATCGATAAGGGAGTTGGAGTTGGGGTTGGAGGGTCAAGCACCGAAAAGAGGGCTGATCTGTGATATGACATGCTCCATCTTGTATACTACTGAGTGATATTACTTGTAGAGCACCAGGCATTGACCATCGCCATTGCCATATCTTCTGTAGTTCTGTACTTCTGTCAAATGATACCGTTCTCTCTTTTCAATTTGTGAATCGATCCATCAATAAATTGGGGGGTACTG
Source organism: Liquidambar formosana (assembly GCA_039720395.1). NCBI lineage: Eukaryota > Viridiplantae > Streptophyta > Magnoliopsida > Saxifragales > Altingiaceae > Liquidambar > Liquidambar formosana. The sequence goes on along the minus strand of CM077821.1, from coordinate 49,943,217 downwards.
ACTGCTGAGTACCGACTAGGGAGAGAGGATTTGGATTCGATGAAGTTACTGCATGGTGCAGTAAACGTAGGATCGAACATACTCTGAGAGATTAAAACAAATACAATGCATTGCTCGGTTTGAGGGTATCCCAACACAAGATCCAAATCAATCGGAAATTTTCACCAAAAAATAAAAATAAAAAAAGGGGTGGGGGGAACATTCAAGAATAGGTTGCTGTTATTGGTAGGGGCTCCCAATTTGAATCGAACATACTCTGAGAGATTAAATGGTTAAGGTTGTGCAAGGGATCTGGATATAATGGTTTTCATTTAGGGGTATCCCAGCAAAGATGGGTTTGAACTTTGAAGGAGGCATGCCGGCAACAAGACATCTATACCTGGGTTTGAGGGTATCCCAACACTGCATAGGCTTTGTTTTAATTATAAAAATTTTCCCTGTTTTTTTTCTTTTCTTATGCTGGGCGATGAAGATTGACTTCGCCAGGAAAAATGGAGTTAGGCGGAGACGTAGGAAGGTGTGAGGATTCAGTGCTGAACTTAAACGGTACCGAGCTTATCTCAATCATTTATTTCTGTTTTGGATAATTAAGATTGAAATATGAGAAAGTTATCAAAATATCTTTATAAGAATAACTTTTTCTTCTTTTAATTTTAATCGTCCAAAATCGATATAAATGATTGAAATGAGCTCGACACCATACTAAGTTTAGTATCCAAGTCCAATAGAAAGGTTGGTGATGAATATAAAAAAAATCCTCAAAACTACATCATTTTGAGAGAATGATGTTAAAAAGAATAAAAATTGAATTATTGAATACCACGTGTCATCAAAGCGAACACATGATGTCACATGTTTCCCAATCAAGTTTAAGTCACATCTGTCCCATATTGATTGGTAATTTAAAAATTTGTTTTAAAATTAAGTTAAATGTCAAGGTCATGTTTGTGGACCAAATTGACATTACCCTCAAAATTGATAGTACAATAAAGTAATTAATCTTTTTTTTTGCCAACAATTATGAGTAGTATCCCAGATTCTTTTTGGAAGCCCCTCTTATCCACACAAACAGTGATACTTACCAGTCAAAACAATGACTTTTAGAGAACACATCTACGTCTTATTGTTTGATTAATCCCCGTAAAGGCATGTAAGACTATAATTGACCAATGAGTACTCCGAGGACATTTCCAATGAAAATAATATATGACATATTAATCCTACGTATAATTTAACACAAAAACCATAATAACTAAATAAATAAATGATACGAGATTCGTTGGCATTTAGTAAACATGTCAAATGATTAAATTAATATTAATTCCATCAAAAGCAAATTTGTAATATTGCTGGCCCATTTTAGCATTTTTGCATTGGAGTGAGTATACAAAATTTAAACATTTTTGTAGTATGGCATACCAGATTATGTTATTGGCATATAAAATTTGGCACACACCACTAAAGTGTTAGGCTACGTGGAGTTTGGTATTTCGTTCCGACCAAATTCGACTTTGGAAGCGCATGGTTTTAAGTGATTTTTTTTTTTTTGAGGCTTAGTCCATAGAGAGGAGGCTTGAGCCGATAGGTTGGGCCGATTTTGGTAATTTCACCCGATTTGTTGGCATATAAATAATCGCTTCTTTTTTGGTTTTATGTTGTAACGCCTCTTTGCATTATTTTTCGAAACATAGTGAAATCATAGTAGCTCCGTGGACGCAACTTGAGTTTGGATGAATTACGTAAATTTGTGTGTTGTTTGTTTACCTTTGTTTTTTTATTTCTTCTTTAATTTCACGTTTCACATATCCTAGAGGTGATCTTAACCTAGCTGCCATCTCGCCCCTCCAAGTTTCATAAGGCATATTATGCCAGGGGAATTTTAGATTGGTCGGCCTATAAAAAAATAGTTACAATTAGTAATCATTGTTAGTTAAGTTAGTAGTCATTTACTAGAAAGTTAGTAGCATTTAACTATAATTATTTTCCTATAGCTTGATCAATCTGAAATTCCCACTATTATGCCAACTTGTGTCTGTGTTGTTTGATTTTGTCTGCCTTTTAATGATCGCAAAATTGATAAAACTGTATGAATTTTTTTTTTTTTAAATTAAAAAAATTACTGCATCGAGTTGCCATGCGCCCATGCATGCATAAATAGTTGACTGCTTGAGCTCTTTCAAAGAAAAGCACAGTGCTCTACCCCTAACTATTTTATCCCTCTTTTCATGTGAGAAAAGTTTGTGTAATATATCTTAAAAGAAGGACCCGTGTAACAGTTTTACCATGTCATTACATTGATTTAGTATAAAACTTCCATTATAATAATAATAATAAGGAAAACTTACAATTTCACCCACTTAACTTTTACTTGAGAATACTTTATACCCTTCTATTTCTTTCAAACATTTCTCTCATCAGCTTTTACAGGCATAGTTCCAATTACTCAGTGCATAACCGATTATGCCTTATGTTTGGCTTGGGCATTTTGCCTTGTGCCTTATTACCGATTATGCCAAGGCAAAATGCACATTTCATTTTTGTGTGCGTCTTTATGCACAATTTATGGCTTTATGCCATCAAGACCAGTGCTGACTCACCTGTACAAGTTAACAAGGGGAGCAACTAGTCATCACCGGAGGCTCCCATCTTACTCAGTCGGAGCCATAACTCTGTGCAAGGTGTGAATGAATATGCTAGACTAATGGGTTACACAGATTTAAGATGGGAGTTGTTATCAAAGAAGGATAGTTCGGGTATTTTAAAAAAAATTGGGTGTGGCATCACCTTTTATTTAATAGACATATCGAGGGCAACTAGAAGAGGAGGTGTTCTCGTAGTTTATTTTGTAAAGTATAAGGCGATAGTATTATTTTCAAAATGTGAAGGGTGCATCTATAATTATAGATAGTAGAATGGACGGTAATATAATTTATTATTATTGCTGTTACTTATTCCGTCTTAAATTGTTTGAGTCACTTTAACTAAATACGTGTAGTAAGGTAATCTATTTAATGCATTATCATGTAATTTATTGATTTAACTTTCCAATTTTACTCTTATTTTATTTTGTATTATGATTTGAGTAATTATAATTATAATAATTATAAATATAAAAAAGACACGTTAAGAAAGTAAAATAATATTTTATCTTAAATAACAAACGTTTTGAAAAGTATTTCTCAAAATACGAAAGTATTTTATCAAACAATGTAGGACTGGTATTTGTAGGTGTTCTGAGCAATAAAAAAATCAGTAATTCAGTATTTGAGTGTAGGTAGACTAATTAATCATAAGGTGGACCCTTTATTACTTTTACCATGAAAGGTCATTGTAGTTAGTAGAGAGAGAATGTGCGATATAATCTGGGGGGAGAATAGGGAGAGGGGAGGAGGTGTACTGAAGAATGAAACTCAGCGTCATTAGGACTGCAGCAGAAGCACTACTACCACTACCGCTAGTGTATCAGCAGCAGCAGCATCAGCATCAGCATCAGAAGCAGGTGGCTTTTGAAAATGGGCAACTGTGGTACCAGAGAGGAATCTGCTGTTGTTTCCAATGCTCAAGGTTTTTCCACTCTATTTCTACTCGTGTCCCTCTCCTCTCTCCAGATCTAGGGCTTCCCCCCCTTCTCTTCTGTCACTCTCTCCCCCCTTCTCCTTCTCTATGGTTTCTTTGTATGTTCAATCACTACAAATTGCTCTTTTTCTCTCTTTCAAACACATTTTTCCCCGTTTTCCCCAAATTTGTTTGGTGTTTCCATACTGTTCAGTATTCAAATCCAACTATCAAAATTGATAAAATAAAAAAAAAATGAAAAAAATTGGTTAGTCGTCTTACACATTGATGATTGGAAATTTGGAATGTAGGATATTTGGACCCAAACCAAATTAATTATCCTGAGTAGCGTGGGATTTTAGGGTTCATGGAAATAATAATGGGATGGGTGACTTTTTTTTTTCCCACCCTTGCAACTTTTTTGGTTTGTATGTATTTTGAGCAGTTGAGCAGCTCCATATGTGTTATCTTTGCCAGTTAAAAATGCTCCTTCCGAGAAGAGGCACAGTCGTTCCATATCAGATCTGAGCGATCCTTCCACTCCGCGCAACATTGAGGAGTCCAGAAAGAATGCAGTCCTTTATACCCACGTCATTCCGTTTACCTTATTCGAGCTCGAGACCATCACCAAGAGCTTCCGCTCCGATTATATTTTGGGCGAAGGTGGTTTCGGAACCGTCTACAAGGGTTACATTGATGAGAATGTCAGGGTCGGCCTCAAATCTCTCCCCGTTGCCGTCAAGGTTCTCAACAAGGAGGGCCTTCAGGGCCACCGCGAATGGCTTGTCTGTTTCTTTCACCCCCCAATCTTCCTCGTTTTTTCTTTTTATTCTCTCCTTGTCTTGTGTGCCTGATCTTCACTTACTTCTTACTCGTTTGTTTTGCTGTGTCTTCTTTGATAACCCCCATCCCAGACGGAGGTTAACTTTCTTGGGCAGCTTAGGCATCCAAATCTGGTCAAGTTGATTGGATATTGCTGCGAGGATGATCACAGGCTACTTGTGTATGAATTCATGTTCCGAGGAAGCCTTGAAAATCACTTGTTTCGAAGTATGCGCACGTCTTTCTCCCTCCCTCCTCTATTTTTACTTTGCTGTATATTACTCTACCTTTGATGCTGCGTACACTTTTAAAACCTTTTATTTTTTCTATTATTATCACTTAATAATTTTGCAAAAAGATATTTTTACAAACTAAAATAATCTCTGTTGGTAATATATGATGATAAGGCTTGCAGGGATTACTTATTTTGGCTATGCTTCTGATGCTCTGTAGTCTATTTGACATCACACTCTTCCCCTTTACATGAGGACAATGTATTGCTGTAAAATTATATATTATGGCACATTAATGTTCTGGACCGAATGAGGAGTTGCAAGGTTTTATTTTCAATTGTGGTGTTTAGTTTTAACAAAGTATAATGTGTCAAATGTTTTTCTCTATGCATTCAATTGGTTAGATCCAATTAGTCAAAATGCTCTCGCTCATCCATAACATGTTAGTGTACTATGGAATCCTAATTATTTATGTTGGACTCTATCCTCTTTTTCTTTTTTTCTTTTTTTTTTTTTTTTTTCAAGAAAAATAATAATAATAATATTCTTAAAAGTCTCTTAGTTTGTTATTAAGTTGTAAATAGTTGTGGGAGTAGAAATTGGGAAAATGGATTTTATGTTGGTAACTTGGTTAGGATAATCGTTAAAGGGTATTTGCTTATTAGGGTTTCTTCCATCTTCTTCGGGTGGTATTGATTTTGATTCCATCGTCAGATATTCACATAAAAAATTCAAGGCGAGGCTTAAGCATCGCTATTAACTTTCTCCTTTTTCCTTTTCCTGGATAAGGCACTTTTTGTAATCAGTGTCTCTTCATCGACATCTTTAATTGTATAAAGCTATTATTTTCTACTTAGTTCTTGTTATTGTTTTTGTTAACTCAAGTTGATATGGCCTTTCCTGAGGCATTCAGAGGCGACTGTTCCTTTGTCTTGGGCAACGAGAATGATGATTGCTCTTGGAGCAGCCAAAGGGCTTGCTTTCCTTCACAATGCTGAAAGGCCTGTTATCTACCGAGACTTCAAGACCTCTAATATATTACTGGACTCTGTAAGTGGTGTTTCTTTAACCTCAATAACTGCAAATTTTTCTCCTGGTTTATTACTAGTGTTGTTATTATTATAATTATTCTGGTTGACTTCTCTCTTGGTTGAGGGATGATTCCTTCTTGTTTAAGCCATTAGTTGTCTGTGAATATGCAGGATTATACAGCTAAGCTTTCTGATTTTGGGCTTGCAAAAGCTGGACCACAAGGTGATGAGACCCATGTATCAACTCGAGTAATGGGTACCTATGGTTATGCTGCCCCAGAATATGTAATGACTGGTATGGCATCCTAATATCTCAGGGATTGACTTATCGTCACCACTTTATTGCACACTGATGCAGGCAGAAGAAAAACATTCTTAATCAGAAGCATAATCAATTTGGGAATGATATTGCAATTAACAGAAACAAAAAGCGACTCAAATTGGCTCTGTAGTCTCCATATGGAGGGATGCAATCTTATCATGATTCCATCTGTTCTAACAGGCGACCCACAGCCTGGTCATTTTGACTGGGATAGAATGGTGGTGACATCGGTTGTATGCACCATCTTATAATTGGGTAGTTTTCCACGTGGAAGTCCATAAGGTTCCTTATTGCAGGTCTAGGGTTTTTGTGGCTTCAGCTCCTCATACGAAAGCATATGCTGATTTTTTAATCAAAAAAAGAAAAAGAAAAAGAAAGCATATGCTGGTTTTGTTGTGTTGAATTATCACGATGTGAACTGAGCAACCATTCGTGATACCTTGGATGACGACCTTATCTAGTGATTTTTGGATTTTACAATAGTTGCAAGCTATAATTTCAATTGTAGATGCTCTCTAACTCCAAAGTATGTTAGTTGTATTCAATTTCTATGATTAGAATTAGATTTTGTATTAAGAATCGAAAATATACCAGGCTTGGAGGTACAATTACAATGTTGAAAACAGTAGAGACCACTTCACTCCAAAAGTCTAGGTGACTTTTAGAGGTCCAGATTTCCGCTTCTCACCAAAAAAATAAAAATGAAAATAAAAATAAGAAAACAGTTGAGACCCTGTACTTTATACATGAAGAAGAAATAACAAAGAGTCTAAGCCATGGGTTAGTTCCCTAAAAGACAGTGAAAAGAAAAGAAAATGCTTCATTAAGGCTTCCTTGAACATTTTTTTTTTCTTTTATCTCCTTAATTTATGGAAACCAAATGGGGTGTTAAATCTTCAGAGAAAGCATGATAGGAACTGGCAACTCCTTTGCAGCTAGATATTTGTTGTTGACAAGCTACTAGCACATTTTGGTAGTTTGGTGTGTTGATATGTGCATTGATTCAAGTTCAATCCATATTTTTCTTTTTGATTGCTTCAGTCTAGAAAAAACACTAATGGCTATGTTGTTCACCCGTCTTTATCTCATGTTTCCCATACTATTGATGTGTGTTCTCAACTTTTCTAAATGAGGTCTTTGTATGAAATGAGCAGGCCACTTGAACTGCCAGGAGCGATGTGTACAGCTTTGGAGTTGTTCTTCTGGAGCTGTTGACGGGAAGGAGGTCAGTTGACAAGACAAGACCGAGCAAGGAGCAGAGCTTGGTGGATTGGGCCCGGCCAAAACTGAATGACAAGAGAAAATTGCTGCAAATAATAGACCCCAGATTGGAGAATCAGTATTCAGTTAGGGCAGCCCAGAAAGCCTGCAGCTTGGCATACTATTGCCTGAGCCAGAACCCTAAAGCAAGGCCCCTAATGAGTGATGTAGTTGAGACTTTGGAGCCTTTACAAAGTAGTAGTGGCAGCACAACTGATGTCTCATCATCATCATCATTGACTTCAACAATAACAGGAGGTGGTGGCCCTCGCCCGTTTGCTATGGGAGGAATACCTGATTACCGGATGCATCAGAGGTTTGCCAGCAATGTTGGTGCTGGTGCTGGTTGTCGGTCTCCAAACCCAAGTTGTTCCCCAGGTGGTCCTGCAGCATGCCGGGTTAGATAAGAATTATAGTCTATTTGTATACTTGTTTGGTGTGCCTCTTTCTTTTTTCTTTTTTCTTCCCCCCCCCCCTTTCCTGGCATCCCTTTAAAAATGACGAAATCTTGTTAAATCTGGGTGCCATTGCTTCTTGTACTCTATGTATATGGTATCATGCTGATCCCAAGCCTCTGTTGATTTTTGCCGTGCTGATATCATGCTCATTTCAAAAGTTTTATGGTATTTGCTAACCTTTCGAAATTGACGTGTGAAAAGGCTTTTCTTCTACGCTAATGTTGCGGGTGGATGTTAATGGGATACGTCACTTCTTGTGCTTACTACTGCTTATTTATTTATTTGGATAAGAAGACGATATGCTTACTACTGCTTATTTATTTATTTATTTGGATAAGAAGACGATATGCTTACTACTGCTATTATTATGATCATTGTGTGAAAAATGGGCGAACTCCATGTCCATATAAGACCCCACAACCCATATTGACTAGGTAAGTTTAACGCTTATGAAAACCATGAAACCTTGTGTAAGTAGCCTTGCGGGGTTTAGCAAGAGATAGAAATCAGGACAGGAGCTAATACTTTCTACTGCTACTTCTATGCAGCAAAAGTTGGACCTGAATGATGCTGCCTTTTTTTTTTATTTTCGTTTCTTTTTGGGGTGGTGTTGACATGTTTTTTGGCAGAAAATGTGCTGTTATAGAACATGGAAGCCAGGCAGCAATTATTTTGGGGGTTCACTTTCATATTGAAGAGGATGTAAACCCATCCTTTGTGGTGAAAGTAAATAGGATAGTACTAATTTGTTCTTCTTGTGTTTAAGGTTGCTGCATTGGAATTTTGAAATGAAGGTTTTCCAGCACATCTAAATGGTTTTGATTGAAGTTTTATCAGGAAAAAGGAAAATGATTGATTAAAAGTCTTCCTTAGTCGAGACATTTTTCTTTTAAAAGTAAAAAGGAGTGGTGCAGGGCAGACTGCCCGAACACTAATGATATTGCAATTAGGGCGGACCAAGTCTTGTAAAGTCTGCGTAGCTAGAAACTAAATACTTTTCTTTTGGAAGGGCGGGCTCATGATATAGCAGTGACAGTGGTATGAAGCCAAAGCAGCTACAAAAGTGCCTCTCTCCTCAGTAGGAGAGAGGGTTGGGGGGGGGGGGGGGGGGGGGGAGATGCACTTGCCAGCTGTCAATGCAATTCTTGACTCTATCCATCCTCAACAAACGCCGTAGATAATTCTGTATGGATTCGTATATCCTCTGTAACTTTAAGATATTACTCCCTTGTATCTTTGTTTATTTGTTTAACTAGAATTGGTGAAATCGGAATGAAATGAAATGAAATTTCAATTGTGGGTATTATTATAAAAATGTCATTCCATTCTATTTCGATTCCAACCAAATAAACATGTCCCTAATTTTGCTGGCTCGTCGTAAGGCCAACTTGACCTTGGCTAGGTAGGCTGGCTCAGCTTGAATAGCTAGGGGCCAGACTGCAGTTCGGATTGATTTTATACCCACCGAAGCACGCACAAATATAGGTTGGATTGGGAAAGTCAATTGGTGGTCGGTTTCGGGTAAATCTGCGGGAGAGGCAAAAAAAATCCCCATCCATTGACCCACTTCACCCAATAGACCCCCTCTCCATAGCTTTCCACCACACAAATTATATACGCGAGTTCTCTGTCTGTCCGAGTGTGTGTCTGTCTCTCTCTTTTCTCTCTGTGGCTACCTGGGTGTATGCGTGTGAGTGCAAGCGCGAGCAATGGACAATTTCGCGACCTTCCATACCACAACACTATCACTACTACTCCTCCTCCTCTTCAACACCATAACTCCTGCAGGTAAGTCGACTTTTGAGCGCAACCTTGATCTCTGCTACTCACCTACATGTTGTTGTTGTTGTAATTAAATATCCTCGATCACATCTACATGTATGTAATTTGGAATTTTGGATGCGTTCGCACCCAATCATCGACATGCAGGATCCCATGCAGTAGAGCTGACGCCAGTGGAGCCATCACTAGGGAAGTTACGACCCATTGGGCCAACTGAATACCGGATGGTTGAGGGCAACACGGCAGATGATGCACGACGAAGGCTGGCACCCTTCCAGCTGTGTTTGCTGTGCAAGTGTTGTGCCACTAGTGGTGCTGGAGCTGCCGCCGGTCCCAGCACCACCACCTGTGCCACCATGCCTTGCTGCTTTGGCATCGACTGCCAGCTCCCCAATAAGCCTTTTGGGGTTTGTGCTTTCGTACCCAAGACCTGCAATTGTACCTCTTGTGCCGCCTAATTAATTAAGCTTCCATGTTAATCTCCCTTCCGCTTCCGTCCATGACCCAATTACTTGTATACCTAAAGCCCATACGCCGATTCAGCTTCGCTAGGAGACGAGCTAAGCACAAAAATACACAATCCCCATATCAAAATCAAAGACTACTATGTGTGTGTATATAATATATATGTTACATTTTTATAGCTAGCTAGCCTTCATATATGGAAGTATTATGATTAATTGTGCACACACGGACAACTAATCGCAGGTCTGTTATGTATGTATCCATCATCATGAACTTAATATATTAATAATTTTCAAATAAAATAAGATTTACGAATGAGCTCCCTACTAATAAATTACTCCTATTTTAAACAAGGTTTTCCAAGGCTTTCTAGCTTTCAATTCTGTAGTGTTATATGCATTTTATCAATCCAATGATCGATATATACTCATTTCATTTGCATAAATGAGGAGCAGCAGCTCAAGTTGTTGGATTCACCCGCATGTAAGAGATGGTATATAGCCTAGCAGTGAGTGAGGACAGATGTGGTATTAAATTCATGAGGAGTACTAGCTCTACTAACTATAACTGACCGTAGTGGCCTTAAGTTCTTCTTGGGGTAAAGCCGTAAAGGCCAGTCCATTAGCGTGAGGGACTTGGTGATCGAAGCAAAGTTCTTCTCTTAATTCAATCCATATAATGGGATAAAAAGTAGTTTTACGTATTCTAAAGGCAGAGGCACCATTACCTTAGTGGACACGTGACAGTAGTCCAGCAATGGAGTACGTACTTAGTCAAGAATGTCGCAGCACCATATGAAAAGAAGGATAATAAAACAAGCTGGATCGAATTACTTGGGGACCATATATGCAATTCTAAGAGCAACTTGATTAATTACTTTTTGGATACTAGCTAGTAGAGTCAGAAAATCTTGATTCTTGATATATCACTCCTAGCTAGTATCATTAATTAATTAAAAGCAACTAACTCAACATGTCGTCTATCTACCTAATTAACCATGCATGGAAGCAATTAGCTAGAAAAAAATAAAAAAGAAGGAGAAGAAGAAGAAAAACACTGATATATAGACATTGTCTGATAACCCTTCTTTACTTGTTTTGGTAAAAAAAAAACATATATCATGAACATATTACATTATGGAGAAACAAAATTTCAAGCTAAATCAGATATTTCGAGATGCCCATTCCTGTAGAAGTTGGAAAGCAATTAGGGAGTGTAAGAGTATATAGATACCCCTGAATCCTGATATGGCAATGGCGGTGAAAAATGGAAGTCTCGATAGGAAAGGATATCCTCTATGGGTCGCTGTCGAGCAACGTACGTAGTCAGTTGGCTGATGATGGATCAGTAGGGTGGAGATTAGGCAGCCATCGACGTTGCATTCATGGATGATGGAACAATTGCGGGCGGCTGGCCACGGTTGCAATTTAATTACTTTTTGTTTGTTTGTCTTTGTTTTTTTGGTTGGGGGGGGTTGGGGAGAGAGAGAGAGAGAGAGAGATTTGATTGGACACACGAAAAAGCTAGGCTGGATATTGATACACTAAGGTAATGAGATTGGTATGTGCAATTTGGGCGGTCCTCCTTGTGCCGCGCATGCGCATGCGCCCAATTATTAATTGCGTTGTCCAATTCCATAGCGTCGGGTTCCTATCCTATCTAGGAACCGCCACTTTAGAAAATGAGTCAAATCAATATGGGACGTCTTTGATGTTAATTACCACACACACACATATATATATATATATATGGGGAATATGTACATACACGTAGATTAACTTAATTAAATTCAATTTTTCCAACAAAAGGTGTCGTGTGTGTTAGATCAAGACGTGCTGCCTCTGTATTTCCCTTCAATTCCCCAATATGGGTGCGTGCAGTGCTGTTTCAAAGTCATCATTTAATTCACCATATATGCTTTTAATTTGCATTGAATAATCTTTTTTAGTTTAAATTTAATTTGGCTTAAGGAATCTGTGTATGCAGTTAGCTCATGAGCTGCTGATTCATGAGTCATGACATTTGGTTAGAATGCTTCCAATCCAAGTATTGGAACAACTTTGCCCAATCCCCGCCCACCTCACTCATATTTCTATTGTCTCTATTAATTGTAGGATTTTCATTTTCTATAGACAATTACTACATAAAAAGTTGCATACCGTAGTACTAATTATCTCAATTCATATCCCTTTCCCACCTCTCCCTGGGCCCCTTTCCATGGCATATTAAAAACATAGAGAGAGAGAGAGAGAGAGAGAGAGAGAGAGAGATGATATCACGGAGATGGATTTTGATTGCCGCTGCTTTGGCGAACACAGGTTATCATTCGTTTTCTCCAGCTCCTAATGTATTTAGATTTGGTAAATTAAAGTTCACCCTTTTTTTTTTTTTTTTTTTTTTTTTTTGTTTGAGACGCTAAAATTATATGTATTATACACATACCTCATGTTTATTACTGAGTACAATATTATTTAGAAAAAACTGAGATTAGCATTGTTTTCTAAGAAATCATTGGTGTGAGAATCTATAATTACTTTTGTAATGATGGACATTTAAAAATGCAAACCTGCGGGCCCATTAAAAATGCAAACCGGTTTGCTAGTAATTTAGTATAACAACTAACAAGTCATGCTGGTCGACTTCCCTATTTATTATCCTGCAGGCCATCAACGCAGGTTGTCCATTTGTGGGGTTAAAGCCCCAAAACACTAGTCACAACTCCGTCAATGCCTAACGTTTGTCCATAACTGACACTGCCTAAAAGCTGGCATCCATCGCCTTCTATCCTACAATATATCAACAAAAAATAAAAAAAATAAAAAAGATAATATCATTAATAAAAAATAAAAGAACAATTACTTAGAAAGAACACTACTTGAAAATCCTCTTACCACAACTTCCTAAGAAACTTATTTATCCAAATGTCATCATTATCATAATAATATCTAAGATTGTAGTACAATCTGCTATGTTTTTAGCTTAAATGACACGAGATTCATGACATATAAGATAGATGATTAATTTTAGCATTTTGGGTCCTAGCTAGAATGTTTTATTTTAGAAAATAAATAAATAAATACTCCATATATATATTTTGCATTTCTTATTTGTTAAAATTAAATTTTCGAGGATTGCAGATCAATACATAGAAATTTAAAACTAGCTCCTTCCTTTTTGAAGCTCACATTGGTAGTGTCGGACACGGTAGGATTGTAGTGCGTTCTCAAGCTATCACCAGGAGGGTGGGTTTTGGTGGATGACTTATTATAGTTATGTCATTTTTTTCTTTCCTTAATCCAAAGGATAACAACCATAATTAATTTGAGCGTGGTCTGGTTTTCATTGAAAAACATGATCCCGCATTGAGCAAGTGATTACTAGGTGGTTTGGTGACTCAGAGCTAGGGGCACTAAACCAAGTTGCTTAATTAATTGACTCTTTTTTTTTCTTTTTTTGGTGTAAAGGGGTTTAATTAATTAAGTTTTAAACCAATACTTTATTGCCAACTTGTTAATTAACGAAGAGGGATGAACCAGATTTCCACAATTGATCCACTGCCTATCTGTCATTCCAATCTTATTTTTCCTCATGTATTATTCAAACAAATTTCATGTGCGTCATAAATCACGAGAGGCAGCATATAGGCAGATAGATCAGGTGCTGCAAGGATGACATGGGTTTGTTGGTACATACTGGATGTAGAGGGGGAAGAAAGAAAAAAGTGCGCAGGCCAGGGGATTGATATGATGGTGGCATAAAGCTTGGGGACCTACGTGAGTAAACGTGTTAGCCACTAAGCTAGACAAACATCCGAGATAGAAGGACGTTTCACTTTCCACGTACTCAGACCTCCCCTCCATAACCAATCAAATTAATTTACAGTATTAGTAAGATTAAAAAAGGGCCAACACCACACCATGGGCAGAGGACCATTCATATTTCATTTTGAGTAGTACGTACTACTCGAGGGGAGTATATATGGATCTGCAGCCAGGGGCAGCGGCATCACCATTCACCATTAATTGATTCTCTTCACTCCTTCCGATCCTCTCTCTGTACCTAATTGTTTAATTTTCTTTAGCTGGAACCATGTCCTGCAGGATTCATCCGGCTGCTGAGATTAAATGCCGAAACTTGTTGACAAAATCAGAAAGCGTTGATAATAATGAAGAGAGCAGTCATAATCCGCCATGCCGTCCATCCGTGCTGACTGTGTGGAAGAGATCCAGCATGAGTTTCCAGGGGACCGATGGATTCACAGTTTTTGATGGGCATGGAAGATTGGCTTTCAGGGTAGACAACTATTCCAGGAAAAATGAGTGCGTTGCCGGAGGAGGCCTTGTCCTCATGGACGGAGCTGGGAAAGCTTTGCTGACTCTGAAACCCCAGGTAATATATTAAGGTCCATATAACGATCGATCTCCTATATGTATATATGTATAAATGCATATCTATATATATATATATATATATATATATAGCTCATTTGATATATAATTAATTAATTAATTAATGAACGTACAGATATTTAGCATGCAACACCAATGGAATGGATATGGAGGAGGAGACGATAATGGATGTGGCGGAAAGAGTGATCCAATATTATGTAAAGTGTTCTCAATGAGAAGGCGATCAGCGCTTGTCCAGAGGCAGAGTGAAGATGAAGCAGAAGTGTTCATGATGCATGGAGCAGCAGGCAGGTGCGGCACAGGCTCGAAGAAGCAGCACCCAGATTTCAGGATTTCAGGATCCTTCAGAAGGCGGAATTGCAAAATCACGAGTCCCACGGGAGAGTTGGTGGCAAACATTGCCAGGAAGAAAGTAATAGTAAACACCACAATTTTGTTGAGCGATGATGTTTTTAGCCTCGTCATACAACCTGGCTTCCATTCCCACCTCATTATGGCCTTCCTAATCATCTTGGATCGCATCTCTGCCAAACCATTTGTCCCTGCTTTCTGTTCTTAACTCAACTGTACAGTTGCATTTATGCCACGACTCTATATATTTTATTATATTATATTGGCTTTCAGTCATATATATGTATATGGGCTTTAATATTCTTCCCTAGCTAATTTCCAATTAATTATCGGTCAAGAGTAGAATCAATAATCTATTAATATATTCGCTCGCCTAGCTTGTACACCCATGTAAATAACAGAATGATCATGAATGGCATTCGCGCTAGACCTAATCACTTAATTATCAATGGTTGCATGCTAGACCTCGCAAAATCCTTTCTAGTGATGGATTCAACTGAACCCCATCCAACTCCTCTATTTCCAAATTTAATTTTTGAGATTTTGCATTGCAATTCCTACGTTTTAATGGTTTTTGTCCACGTATTGTTTGAGACTCTCCAGTTTCATAATTCTATGATCTAACGATTCAATTTGAGGATAGACGCTCATCAATTCTAAGCTTCTAAAAATTAATGCGTGCTGCTCATCCAGGATTAAATTTATAATGTATTTAGTTTGTTTTGTTTTGAAAGGTGATGCAAGTCTATAACATAGTTAAGAGTCTCAAGCCACGTTTGGTAGGCAGGATTAGAACTTTGGATAGGGATAGAACTGAATTGTTGGATGAAGAAAAAAGTTTTGGTTGCTTTGTTTGAAATGGGAAAGATGGTTTAGGGTCTCTTGGAGATTTTTTATTCCATGTTTCTTTTAAATGGGATAGTATCCCTAGACTAAAAAAAAAAAATATACCACCTCCCTCGCAGATTTTTAATCTCCCACATATGGGGGATTACATCAACATATATTCCAAACCTAATTTATTGGAGTTTTTAACATTATAAGAGAAGGTCCAAACATGGTCCTAAGGCCTCAAGGGTAATGGTTCTTCCACTAAAAGAACATTCTTTACAAACAGGTTAGTCTTTTGAGCATACAAGTTGGGTTAGATCATCACAACAAAACAAAAACAAAAACAAAAAAAAAAAAAAGAGGTGATGCAATATGGGCTCACTCTTTTTTTATACCAAACTATCCCAACTCTTCTCTTATAAAGAAACATAAGATCTCACCCATGTGAATGGCATTGCATAGATGTGGGGCGCATTCCCTTATAAGACAGTTGGAAGTAAATTGGGACTAACGTAGAGTTCGCTTCCCCAAAAAATGAAAATTTTCCACAAGTCAGGGACACACGCATGGCAAAGAAGAAAGAGAAAATGTCACCATGTAATAACCCTCCATCCCTTCTAACAGACTTGAAGTTTGAGATCATCGTTCAGCCTGCTCTATCTTTTTGCACAATAGATTTCGGTTAAAGCTTTTCTTTTTTCCTTTTTCCAATTTTTTTTTTTTTGGTTAGAGAGAAAACATAGCACATGAACTCAATAATGATCACAATACAGAGCAGTGGTGAAAGCTTTTCATGTGTGAACCAATACTCAATTAAATTCATCATATTATTGGTATACAAGGATCTGTGTTTCTTCCATCCTACCATACCTTCTATCTTCTCACTATTGTTAGGTTGCCGGTTTTAAGCGGATAGTAGTATTACGTTTTGTAACGTCTTACACAAACTTCAGAACAAAAAAGGAGGGAAATTTTTTTTTAATTTCAGATGTAGCAAAATCCATTGTTAAGTATGTAAGCTTGTATGATACATAACATAACAGATTGACATATATCACCATAGCAAAATTTCTAATTTTCAAAATTGGATAGCAGAAAATTTATATATATATATATATATATATATATAACTTATGTGGCAGGTTTAAAGGGACTTTAAAAGAAATGAAAGATACCAGCAAGATGCTCTGGCAGAAGCCATTCAACATTGATTCTTTAAATAAACAAATCTTCCCCAAGGACAAGCACAATAAACTCTGATTCGTTGTAGGAAATACCATAATTCTTTCCTCAACAGTCTTCTAAAGTCTTCTACTGCCGTTGGACTCAAAATGGTCTAAAACAGTACAAATACAGATCTTTGCATTGCAAGATTAGCTGAGAAACTAAATGTGATCTTTAAAATAATGGATCTCAATCCACAACCGAATCAGTCAACCACCCCATTGGATCATCTTAGATAAAAAGTAACAGAATAAAACCATTCCACAAGATATAGATAAGGAAAGAGAATACCAACTGGAAAGATTGGCCATTTATATATCCCTCATCTGCTTGAATTGGTCAATCACCAGACACATAAGTCTTATCCTCATAATACCTTCTCTCGCTTTCAACCTTCTTCTCATTGCGTTTCTGAAATAAAACGACCCGCATTACACCAAAGGCAGATCAAACAAATACACATCCTACAATTTCCATTTAAGAAGTCTCCAAAAACTAAAATTGTAGTTTCTAACTCATTGGCCTTCGGATCCGTTCACTTCGGCTTAAACAAGGAGCCACTAGCCAATGCACACACGCATGACGAGAGAGAGAGAGAGAGAGAGAGAGAGAGAGAGAGAGAGAGATGATAACACATTTGGAAAATAGAGGAACCTGGTATGCTTTATGATTTGCAACAATCCTCCTAATTATCGTGGTCATTGTGATATCCAAAGGGCTTTTCTATATATATATATATATATATATCTAGAGAGAGAGAGAGAGAGAGAGAGAGAGAGAGAGAGAGAGAGATGATAACATATTTGGAAGGGAGAGGAACCTGATATGATTCATGATTTGCTACAATCCTCCTAATGATCGTGGTGGTTGTGATATCCAAAGGACTTTCCAGCAGTTTATAGATACCCATGCTGATTGGAACAGCATATGGATTGTGTTTCTCCTGTAATATGAACAATATGACAGTAACTATCAAAAGAAACTCGGAAGCTCAGTAATTAGTCAACAATTGTACACGTCAGAACTAAAAAATTATCTTACAGATTACCTTCTGGAAATCAGCATCCTCTGCAACCGTTCCATGGACAACTAATGATATGTCAAAGGTTGTAATCTGAAATCACAAGAATTTCCAAAATATTTTAAAAAACATATATTAAAAAAAAAGAGAGGGTAAATTGCACTTTAGGGTCCAAATTTTGGGTCAAGTTTCACTTTAGGGTCCAAAGTTTAAATTGTATCAATTCAGTACCCGAATTATTAATTGAGTTGCAATTTGGGGTCTGCTGTCAAAATTTTCTATATTATCCCCACTTTGCCCATTTTATGGGTTTGAAAACCCTATTAATAAATTTTTATATTTTAACTAGATCTGAATTACTTTACCGTCAGCATGATAATTCAAGCACATTACAAACAGAGTTGGAAGGGATTGATTGAACTGTGAAGGGTCTCTGTGTGACCTAATGAAAGAATATGGCAGATGCAACAAATTCACCATCCTCCTTTCACAGGCAGTGGGAAGGTTTGAAAGAGTACCCAGGCAATTCAATCCCCCATAAGTATGCCAAGTTCATCAAACATGACAAACCCATTCTCTCATGGTTTGTCGCAGATGTTGAGTATTTTATCAGTTCAAATTCAATTCATAGCACCACTCTGAAGCTTGTAGGGAAGCAGTGAAGTATGCTACCAAGGGAAGTGTTATTGAAGCAGTTTTGACAGCTGGATTTTGCCTGGAAGTATTCAAGGAGTCTACATGGTGCTGCGCTGTCTCTAGAACAGGAGTTGTATACATGTTTTTGGTTGGACATTGGACTTGCTTGAACTATACAGGTTGGATACAATGGCAGCACAGGGTAAGTTTATGGACTAATGAGTTGACAAAACTAAGGGATGATCTTAACTTAGCCTGCTGTTGAATGTAACATAAGAATTTGTTTCCTTTTCTTCAATAAGAATTAAATGCCCTATGTTGATGAATTTTTCATCTTTTATTAAGCATGGGCCAGGTTAACAAGACACACACACACACACACACACACACACAGAGACTAGGCACCAAGAGGTGAAAAGAGCATTTCAGTGGTTGTAGCTTGGTAATCAAACAACTACATAAGACTATGAGAGGAGTTTGATCCTGGAGATTCAGGAGATCAAATTGGTTTAAAATGCTCATAATCATAAGGGCAAAAGAATATTCATCAAGAGCAAAGGTAAAAAAATGCACATTTTGCTCAATCTGCAATATAGTCATTGCATGGATAACATATGACAGCTGTAACAGATGAAGCAGCTATTTGCATATATAAAACTTGAGGCAGCCCCTAATAAAAACATCACAGCGAGGCAGCTCATTGTAATTTACCATTTCTTCAGTGCTAAGCCAATTTGGGCTTTTTTTACTCTTAGTTGAGCATGTATGACTTTTTTCACAATTCCTGAAGCTCCCTAAAAGAATTTCAGAACTCTTCCTTAATTTCCATAAATTTCCTAATATCATATTAATATCCATATTTTGGTATCTGCATATATCTATTGTCGTCAACATTTAAAACCTTGATTAGAACTTCAAAACAGAAAATAATTAAGATAGTATAATAAAAAAACAAAGAAAATAAAAACATATAACAATAAAATTAGCCAAAAGACAAACTAACCATGTCTTTAGACACTTCCCATGGAGCACCAATTATCACCTCATCTACATAGCGGCAAGCCAAAACACTTAAGCTTCTTTCATGGAGATTCATAATAGGGCGGTGTGCTCCTCTATTAGCACTGCAAGAGCCATTGTGCCGCAAAGTACAGTTAATTAACTTGTTAAGATTTTATAACAAATAGATTCAGGTGAGATAATTGGTCAATAGTCATGTGCAATGAAGACTTCTTTTTTTGATGAAGTAACTGTATGTATTGAAACAAAAAGGGCCTAGCCCAAGTACATAAGACATATACAAGCTCTAGGCAAAACCCACTAAAGCTTAAGGGAATCCAAAGAGAGGTTGCGAAAATTAGAATAACTAGAATACCACAAGAAAAGGGTCATAACAAAAGAAGATTTTAGAGCAACAATCTACCTCTTAACCCCTTCAAAATTTCTAAGGTTCCTTTCTCTCCAAAGGCACCAAAAAATAGCATGAGGGACCATACTCCAAATCATAAACAACCAACCCAACATGAGGTCATGGGTAGATGAGGACAATGAAGAATATTTACTACACTAGTGAGGAGAATTGTGGTGGCTAAAGCTAAAGCCTAATGCAATACAGGGGCAGAGGAACACTAGAAAGAGAGTGGGTCAAAGCATATGAAAAGAGAGAATCACCTACCACATGAATACACACACACAAAATTCAAAAATTTCACCCAATTGAGCGCGTCGAAGTATTTTTTATACAGGCTGTGCGGTATTGACTGGAAAAACTCATATCCATGTCTAGAAGAGTTATTCAAATAGTACAATGATAACAACAATGCACACATTGAAAAAGCTATTCAACAAAAACATGAAAGATTAAAAAATCTTCTTTATAAATTTTCCTATCTAAATCATGAAATTATGTTTATAAGAGAAGACAAGAATACAATGGACAAGACATACATCAAAAGAAAGAGGAAAGGGGTAACAATTTTTGAGAAAGCTTATGATCATGTGGATTGGGACTTTTTCGATTTCGTTTTAAGAAATAAAGGATTTGGTCCAAAGTGAAGATCTTTAATAAGAGGTGACTAGTTTTCACTTCTTTTATGATTCTCAATTTCTTATATATGGCAAGGCTAAGGGTTGGTTCCCAGCCTCTGGGGACCTTTAGACAGGGGATCCTCTTTCCCCTTTCTTGTTCACCATGGTGGTGGATGTTTTGAGTAGATTGATTTTGAAAGCTAAGCTTTCAAGGGCTGTAAGAGGTTTTCAAGTGGGCACGTAGATTTCCAGTTTCTCATCTTCAGTTTGTGGATGACAGTACAATTTTCTCTAAGAGCGATGAGAGTAGCCTTTATAATCTTAGCTTGATTCTCAAATTCTATGGCTTCCTGTCAGGCCTTAAGATTAATTTCAATAACAATTTCTTGAATGGGATCAACATGATGGATATATTAGCTTTTTTGGTCAGCTGTGGGACCAGAGTTGGCCTTAAAAATATCTTGATCTTCCTTTAGGAGAGGATTCTAAAGCTCTTAGCTTTTGGGACCAATCGAGTAAGTCTCCAAAATACTTAATAGTTGGAAGAAGACGTATATTTCCCTAAGGGTATGATCACATTGACTCAGTCTTGTTTAACTAGCATTCCCATATACTCCATGTCTATGTTTAGAATGCCAGCGAGAGTTGCCTCCAAGTTGGAGAGGATTTAAAGAGATTTTTTATGGATTGGGTTGGGGGGGTTAAGAAAGATCATCTCATTAGTTAGCGATTTGTTCGTAAGCCTAAGCAGAAAGAAGGGTTCAGGTTTGGGGAATGTAACTCTTAGGAACAAACCCCTCATAGGGAAATGGTCATGAAGATTGCCTAAGGAACAGTCTTCTCACTAGCGCAGAATGATTAAAATTAAATATGGTCTCCAGGATAATGGTAGGGATGCTGATTGAGGATCTAGAGAAATGCATAACAATCCTTGGAAATTCGGTTCTCACAGATAGGTGGAATTTTCTACTCATACGATCATACTAAATTCTAATGTCATTGCTTTGTGAGATATGTTTGCTTGGGAGAATATCATTATATTGCTTTCCTTTAATTGGAGCTTTCGGCCTTGCTATCATTAGAGAGCTTTCATCCTTGCTAAAGCTCCTATTAAAGGAAAGCTTTTACCTATCCCTGGTCCTCCCCTTTAATGCACTTAACTTGGTTTAAATCTATATCTTCCACTACATCCTTTGTACCTAGCTTATAATACAAATCATCGTATGCCTTGAGTTGAGCTTCACTTACTGCCTTCTTAGCTTCCTTTTTAGCTTATTTATATTTTCATAATTTTCCTCATTCTTTTCTTTATGCAAAGTCTTATAATGTGCTCATTTTTCTCTAACTGATGTTTGAACCTCCTCGTTCTAACACCATGTTACCTTAGAAATTCAATCCACTCCATATAGATTCCCAAGAACTTCTTTTGCAACTCTTCTAATGCAACTAGCTATTTCATTCCACATAGTGTTGGTCACTTTATCTAAATTTCATTATTCTTCTTTTAATATCTTATCTTTAAATATTATTTGATTTTCTCTTTTTACATTCCACCACCTAGTTCTTGGGGAATAAAAGAGATAAGAACAAAAACTAGCAGTTAAGATGGTGCGAATTAAAATTCAAACTCGTGCAACCATCACAATGTGAATTTTCAAAACAAAAGGAGACAATAAAAGAAAGAGAATTCGCAACCTGACAGTTTGATCAGTGTGAATCCCAACAAGTAGAAAATCTCCAAGCCCCCGTGCAAGCCTCAATATCTATACATAACAAGGAGGTCAGTACAAATTCTGGTGATCTGACTTTTTTATCTTAGAAGCCAAAAATTATAAATAATGAAAAAGAAAATGCAAAAAGGATACAAGCACAACAATGTATTCTCTCATACAATAAAAATTATTACTCAGAACACTTGAATTCATAGCATGTGTTTGTCGCAATTCATAGGAAATGAAAAAAGTATATTAGCATAAAATCAAGACTTGGAAAGACGATGACCCCAAAAAGACACACAAGTAATATGAACGGAAGACAAAATAATGATTTAAAAAAATTAAAAAAAAAAAAAAAAAACAACAACAACAACAAAAACAAAGAGGTCATCCAATTTTTTAAAAAATTCAGATTCGTGCTCAACTGCCAATTCCCATCTTGGCCTGTATAATGGAATTGCTTCCGGGCATAATAAAAGTTTAGACTTCAGAACAACCAGATGAAAAATTTACTAGTGACAACTACAATCTATCCATCTGAACTCTAAGCTTCACGAACAGACATTCATCCATAAGCAGATAATAACAGAATAGGAACATGACATACCTCCACATGTCCAGCATGAAAAAGATCAAATGCACCATCTATATAAACTATGCGGGCATCTGGACCTGGCCCCTGCAAGCACAAGCATAAAAATTTCATGAAGTAAGAAGGTAAACAGTAAACCAGTAGGAATAATTTTTTATAGACTTGTAATAGGCAAATCATTGCACATGCAAATTTGTTTCTTATATGAGCATTATGCAAAGTTTTAAAAACTGGACCGTTCCTCGAACCAGGAAAGGCTGGGTTACAGATTAGTGGTTCAACCGCCGGGTCAGATGGGAAAACCATGACATTATCAAAATACGAATTTTTTATCACAATAATAATAATAATAATAATAAATGAGAGCAGAGCACATAGATAATATATTTACGAATTCCCTAAAATCCCATGGAAAGTTTTTATTTTTTATTTTTTAAAAAAAGACAAATAAATTTGAAAGCAGAGTGGGACCATAGAGATCTACATATTCCTTGAAAATTATGGAAAAAAATTTACCAAATAGATAAAATAAGAAGGAAGAAAAAAAAAAAAGTAAAAAGAAAAAAAAGAAAGAAAGAATGTGTACAACAACCCATTGAGTAAATTTGAATGTGTATAAACAACCTATCAGATTTAATATTACAGAAGTAAGAAAATTCTCCTTTCACCGACACCATTAAAACCATTAGATCAACCATACACATACAAGAGAGAAAAGGGCGAAGAACATTAAATAAATATCGACCTTATCCCATATAGTCCATAAGTCACATGGAAACTATCATATCAAACACCCTGAACACCATCAGATATGAGAGAGAGAGAGAACAAAAATCCTTTCATGGACTCCATCAAACTCATGGATTCCAACCATACACGCTGACCACCCAACAAATACAAGAGATAGAGAGAAGGGAGAGGAGAGGTCTTCAGGCCAATGAACCAAATGAGAAAAAGGCCCAATCTGCGGAATTTTATATATATAAATTTTTCGATAAGAAAAAAAAAGCTAATAACCCAGCAATTTTTGTACCCATTATGATTGAAGAATCTCGACCAGAGGTGAAATCTAAGTTTAAAGACACCTTAAAATCTAACGGTTTTAGACTTCTAGGTTAAGCAGAACTAAAATGGAATATATGGAAAATAATTTTAGTGATATAATAAATAGAAATGAGAGCATAATACAAATTGATGGCCAAGAGATATCTACAAGTGACTATTTTCGATATCTTGGATTAATTATCCAAAAAGAGAAATTGGGGAGGATGTTGCCATAGAATTAAAGCAGGGTGGGTGAAGTGGAGAAGTGCATCTAGGGTGTTGTATGACAAAAAATTCCTATCAAGTTAAAAAGAAAATTTTACAAGACAATTATAAGAACGGCTATACTTTATGGTACCGAATGTAGGGCAATTAATAAACAACATGTACAAAAAGAGAGTGTAGCAGAGATGAGGATGTTAAGATGGATAAATGGTAATACGCGAAAAGATAAAATAAGAAGCGATTGCATTTGTGAGAAGTTAGGGGTGGCACCAATTAAGGAGAAGATGAGGGAAAATTCTCTAAGATGGTTTGGTCACATGCAACGAACAACTAGTGTGAGAGCCATGTCCTCGACCATGCTGGCTCGGGAGTACGCCACTAACCACGGATGATTAGGGCGGAGAGGCAGTCGCCACCCGATTTGGCTTCGAGAACTGATGGACCCCTAGCAAGGGCCCAACTCGTCATTACCAAAAGAATCAAGGTTCGGAGTTAAGGTACGCGGATAGGAAGGTGTTAGGCACCCATCCACGCCCAGCTGAAATCCAGCCCCCAAACGTATTTGTTGACTTTCATCAGAAAGGACTCAATTGAATTCGATCGCTATCCAAGCACTTATGCAATTGAAATCAATTAATGGTACACAATGATGAAAGAAAGAAATATTAAAACAAAATACACTAGCATATATATACAAGAAACAAGATTCAAGAAACTAACAGACATACTTACATTGCCTGCAAAAAAGAAAGAAGGATTAAACTGCAAAACGTGGCTCATGCACGTACGTGCATATGGGAGGCACGTACGTGCATCTCATATGTAGTTATGTACGTATGTACATGCCCAATAAATCATGCCTCAATCCTAACACTTACCATGCTCTGCTTGAACGGATCTATAACTCAGATATATACAAGAAATTAATCTAAATGTGATTCAGAGGTAATCAAAATGACCTAAATCTAAATGATGAAGAAATGAAAATAAATATTGATGGAGGTGTACATGCAATAAAAAAAAAATCCATGTGCACAGACCTAAATCATGTAAGTCGGATGCTGGAATTGATGGATGGACATGATTGCATGATTCTACCTAATTTCTATGCCAAACAACACTTGGAACATTAGATGTCAATACAAAAGATGAACAAATGTTGGGACGAATCTAATATGCTAGCATTAAATGAATGGGATGTCATTTGCATTCCATGCCATATCATGAACAATCGTGCTAAATCAATAAGAATAAACTGAAATTAAAGATGAAGAATCGTTACCCTCAGGTACGGGCAGTAGCAATTACTCCACGAACTCGCCTTCTAGACCTCTCACAGTCACAACTATCCATTCTCGAATTTTTTGGGGGTGGGGGATGGGTGCAAAAGTTGGGTGGAGGCTGAGAAGAATCGGATCCCTTCGCTTGGTTGAAAGTGGGGTATTTATAGGGAGGTATTAGGGTTTATTTCGGAATCCATTAGGGTTTCTCAGCCGCCATCAAGCAGCTGTTCAGCATGGGGTCTTCACAAGGTAAAAAATGATTTGGGGGGAAATACTGGGAATTCGAAGATAAAGGCATGATTGTACGTGCATGCAAGATGCACGTACGTGCATTAACCATGCACGCACGAGCATGGGTATCTCAAGGTGTCAAAAAGCTACTTTGTGTCTGCGTGGGTCCTTCGAGCTCGTTTGCGATAGTTTGTATGCTGTTGCCCTTCATCATTGGGCTTAAAGGTGGTCTAGAATGTTAGGAGGTACAAAATGGGGTGTCAACAACTAGGTATGCACCTATATGTAAGGCTGACTTGATTCAAGTTAAAGGCCTTGAGAGGACAAGAGAAAAGCCCAAAGTAGTGTGCTTAGAAGTGATAAGAAAGCATATGTAGAATTCATGTAGCCGACCCAATGTAGTTGGGATTAAGGCTTTGTGGATTTGAGTTGAGTATTTAACAATTCATGCAAGTGGCCAATTCAACCAGCAGCCCAAACAAAGTTTAGAATTTAATCTGATTCTCATAGTCAAAATGGTTATCAAAAGAAGGTGGACCCATAAAATTAAGCGACGGATGGTTGGAACAGTCCAAACACTTGGTCTAGTCTGAGCGATACTCGTTGGGGCGTTTATTACTTGTGACACACTGTTTTAGATCCCAAGAGCAATAAAAATTAGGCAAGAGTTGCTAAGGCGTTCCTTCAAAATGACAAGCCACATCAGCACTCAAATGTGGTGAGAAATAGGCAAGGGTTCTCACACCACAATGGACAAGCATGGGTAAAAAAGTTAGTCAATAGAGTAGGATTTGTTTGGAAACATTGAACATAGGAACATTAACATGTAAAGGAATAGAATTAGTAGATACAAAGATTATGAGGAGAATATACATAACTTGTTTACAAGAAACTAAGTGGGTAAGTTAAAATTGAGAGAAATTGAAAATACGGAATATAAACTTTCGTATACAAGTATAGGAATGAAGTAGGGATAATTGTACATAGAGATTTAAAATAAGTTGTAGATGTTAAGAGAAAAGGTGATAGAATAATAGTAATCGAACTTGTACTAAGGGAAGAGGTCATCTATATAATTAGTACTTACACACCCAAGAAGAATTAGATGAATCCTTTAAGAGGCAATTTTGGGAGGATACAGATGGACTAATTCAAGGGATACCTAACAGGGTGATCTTTATAGGAGGAGACTTAAATGGTAGCATTAGGAAGAATAGTGGAGGGTATAAGATGGTCCTGGGGAAATATGGGTTTAGAGAAAGGAATGAGGATAGAGATACTATCACAGAGTTTGCTATGGCTTTTGAGCTTGTAATAACTAACACTTGTTTTAAAAAGAGAGATCAACACCTAATAACATTTTAAAATGGATATAATATAAGTCAAAAAAAAAAAAAAAATAGTAAGAAGACGGATCGAGGAGTATGTAAGGTATGTAAAGTAAAACCTTAGAAATTTTATACCTAAAGAAAGTTTAACCACACAACATAGATTAGTGGCATTAGATGTACGTCTTAGGAGATAGAAGAATGAGAATGGGGAAAATAAAACCCAAGAAATAGATAGCGAAACTTAAAAGGAGAAATAATGTGTAAAGATCTATACTATTATAAAGGGAAGAGGAGGCCTTGGTCATTCACCCATATCTATCATATATTCCCTCTAAATTTCCAAAATACCCTCAATATTACTTGTAGTTGAAAAATTAATGAAGGCAAAATACCAATTTGAACTCAAACCATAGACTTAAATACCGTCGATACTGGCAATATATCACCATATCGACAGGTAACGAAACAATATTTGGCTGCAATTTTTTTTCCACATCTTATCGGTCGAGATTTTGAGGTTTCGGCAATATATCGTCGAATATTGATGATATCATGATATGCTGAGTTTTTCGCCATTTCTCCTCCATTTATCGAAGATATTCTGACAAAATTTCGATGATATTCCTCGATTTTGTTTGAAAACCAACGATATATCATCTTGTCGGTGAAAAATTTCTAACTTTTTTCATAAAATTTCATGAAGAAAAAGAGGAAGAAGAATCACAATCATTGGTGTTGTTGCCATCATCAAAGAAGAAGAAGAATCACAAATTCACAATCATCGACGTTATTGTTGCTGACAAAGAAGAAGAAGGTTGACATACCTCATATGTGCTGTTGTGGTCATTCTGACCACCAGCATCACCCACCATCAAACCTCCATGGATGCTCTATGTTTGTGAAGCCTTTTTTTCTTCTTTTCTTTCTTTTGTTTTGTCCAGCGCTTCGTGATTGGTAAAGTGAACTTGTCACTTTCACCATTTCACTTTATAAAACCTTCCCTTTTGTCTTTTTTTCTTTTTTGGTTTTAATGAAAACTTTATTAAAGCTTTTAAAATAAAATAAACATTTTTATTGAAAGGCCCCTTTTTTATATTATATTTTATAAATGTAACTAGTAACATATAATTCTTTTCAACTTATATTCTTAATTTTAACTTTTTAATATTTTTAAAAGAACTCTAATAATTTTTTATTGTTTATTTTTGTGCTCATAATTTTTTTTTAAAATAATGTTTAGCAATTCACATATTTAAAAATATGCTTTCAAGTCAATGGGCTTTGGTCTAGTGGTGCTTTACATTTAAATGTTACAAATATATATTTTAATGCTATGTGACATTTAGATGTTGATTTTGCATAAATTTTTATCATTTATTTTCTCAGCATGTCACACTTTTTATACCCTACACAACACATACTTATATTATATATATATATATATATATATATATATATATATATATATTTAAATTGCAATATTTTGATTCTAAATTGTGTATTAGAGTCTAAATCATTGTTTCCAAAAGTTTCAATAAAAACATATGTGTTTAACTAATAATATCCACCATATCTTTAAATTGATATCGATATTTTCATTATATCCATTGATATATCCGATGTATCCATCGATATATCCGATATATCCGTATTTTGGGACCCTTGATATATCCATCGATATCGATATTTAAGTCCTTGACTCAAACCAACTAACCCATTATCCCATGATTCTCTTCAAGGGATAATTATGGTGTCGTGCATGCAAACGCATCATGTGTGCACAACACCTCTAGTAAACAATAAAATATTAATAGAAGGAAAATGGAATCTACATGAAGAGACCAACACTATATGGAATGAAATGGTTGGTTGCATTAGAAGAGTTGCAAAATAAGTTTTTGGAGAATATGAGGGGAATGGACTGAACTATAAGGAACATTGGTCATGGAAATCTACATAGATGATGTCCCCAAACCAGATGATTTCAATTAAGCAAAAACAATGTCCCCATTATGTTCTCTACAACTGGCCTTACAATTAGTATTGAATCCTCTAAAGATGAGCCATAATTCCATAAAAAACTTATTTCCAGGAATTCAAATGGAGGAGCTGTCCAAATTTTGTAATTTAAAGATCTAGAAATAAATGAAGGGTGAACTTAAGACTGCCAAAGGCCATAAAGAAACAAGTATCTTGATTTTCTCCCACAGAGAACCCAAATGACCGGACAATACCCCAAAAAAATCTATTGTTTCAATTGCTAATAACCCAAAAAAAGCATTATGCCACAGAATCCTCTATAACATCCAATTAATAGGGCACACAACATCCAAGAAAACACCTAGTCATTTTTTTTCACACATCTAGTAAATCGACTATCTACAAGAAACCTTCTTTAAACTCTTGAACAATCCCCTTTATCACCAAAAACAAAAACAAAACGAAACCAAAAATAACTTCCCTTCCCATCCCAAGCCCTAATTCTCCAGCCACTCAAGAGACCATAAACCTAACATGATAGTACCAAGAGACACACCTGTCATGAATTTCAAAAAAAAAAAGAAAAGAAAAAAAAAAAAAGAAAGAAGCCCAAAGTTAGAAAAGGACAATGCATAAGAAATGACCAACCTTTTTAGGCCCATTATTACAAATCATTACCATTTGTGATGGATCATTTTCTAGAGGTAAGATGATCCAGTTAAAAATCTCTATATATTTTGAGTAATATATGATAAAGGAATAATAGTTCCCTAGACTTAAATAAAAAATAAAAACAAAACAAACCAACCCTTTAGCATGAAATTATATGTACTGCAATGGTATATCTTTCAAGCGGCATCAAACCATATACAAAAACAATTAGAAACCAAAAAACTATAGGGTTCTTGCAATATAGGCAGCAGAATAGGAAATCCTTTTTTTTATGCCAAGGGGGCACTCAATATTAAATAAGGCATTGCAAAGTAAAAAACATTGCCCTTCATACTTGTCATTTTGGTACCTGTAATGCAGGATAATCATCTTTTTAATGTCTGGTTTGAAGGAGGTTTTTTCCTTGTTTAAAAATGAAAAAGAAAACAATGGAAGTCCAAAAAATAGCCTTGTCTGAATTAGGAGTTGAATATCACATAACAAGAGACAAATTTAGGGAAGTATAGGACATTAACATATGTGTTTCTTTTGATTACAGACAATCAAACCCTAGTAACTAGTAAGGACTATGTACATAGCACATACCTTTCCATTGGAAAACTGAACAATCCTGCGAGATGTTGGTAAAAAATGAGATATGCGAGTTCCACTGCCAGAACCACCATCTTCAAATTTCTGGCTGTGACCATGACTAAACTGTCTTTGCAGGGAAGAATGATTATTACTGTCGCTAATGGATCTCTCTCTCACACAAAGAAGCATACGACCTGTTCATAAAAATTAAAAACAACAAATGTTTTACATTAAAATTTAGACAATCCCATGAAGGGATGAGGTAGTCCTTTGGTGCCTATGAATTTCAACTAAAGAAAATGAAAAAGGAAAATCAAAACAGCAGACAATTAAACATACATCATGAAACAAAAATATAAGAATAAGAAGAAGCTTTTGAAAAACACAAAATGTGTCAATCCAAAGGTTCATGTTGTCAGTCCAGGAAGTATACCACACCACCATCACCATTTCTGTGACCATCTACACGTCCACATCCACCAAACCTCCTCCATTTAATGCCATCCACAGTAATGTGATGCCAATGCCAACATCACAATTCCTGCCACCTCTGCTGCCTCCACTTTCACCACCACAATCACCAACTCTTCCAAATAATTTTTGGGCATTTTGTATTTCTTAAAAAATAGGTTCTTACCATGGTTATCAAGTATGTTACTACATTCAGAAATCACCAAACAACTGCTTATTCTAAAACAGAGAGAGAGAGAGAGAGAGAGAGAGAGAGAGAGAAATGAGATGCATAGAAATCACAAAACTCATCCAAAGGGACTATGCGTTTCAAACTTTGATCAACATAGATAACACTGCAGCAGAAGTCTCTTGCCAAGCGATATGGTTGATGATAGGTGATGGTATATCAAAAACACATTGAATTCGCTTAAAATGTAATACCACCACTACAATTTCCCAATCCCATCATATGCATGAATCATGATTATTTTATTTATTTTTTTTATGAAGAGCAATAGCTAAACCATCATATGCATGATTATAATCCCCCACTCCTCATCATAATACCAAGTAAACATAAAGGGGGGTAGAATCAATACCAACAATATCAGTGCTTGAAACTCCTTCTGTGCGCTTGATTTGCTTATAGCGACCAGCCTTCTTTGCAAGAGCATAAGCATCAGTTCCATCAGGAAGAATGCATGGGTCATCCCCATGAATAATATAATCTATCTTATATTCATCAAATAGCTTCTTCATAAAATCTTCAGTTATAGCATAAGGTGCATCAGGAATGACCTCATCCACCCACTTCACTGCACTGACCATAAGCATCCTGTAAATTCCAGAACATAAAAAAAAGCATGTTAATTGCTTTACAGTAGGATAAAAATAAAAAATAAAACTGTAAAAATTATAATTAAATAAATAAACACCTTCCATTTTGGCCAACATAAATTGCATAAATTCATAACCAAGAACATCAACATTTGACAGGACTTCTAATTCCCATGAGAAAATGAGACAAATAAAGCAAAAGAGTTATTTACAGGAAGTTACTCTCCTCAAATCAGCTAAACTGGGGCAAGTCTCTTCATTAGTTAGGCATAGCCATGGACTATGTTATATTCACTATATGTGAAGAACCCATGTTGGACACACCATAGGCACCGCTATAAGCAGTGGCAGAGCCAGGAAATTAGTCTCGCGGGGTCAAGACTAATGATAAATTTTTAGAAAAAAAAAAAATCTCAATTGACAATAACAATATAAAAAATAATTATTGAACTAATGACAAATATAAATTCTCAAAAATTGATTGATATTTCATAATATTTTTAGTTACATATTTCATAATATTTTGGGTTAAAAAAGTAACTAAAGGGTCAAAATAAAATTTTTTTAGGTGGCAAAGAAAAATTTGCAGAGTCAAATTTAAAATTTAGTACCAAAAAAAAAAAAAAAAAAAAAAAAGAGGAAGGTCAGTGGGGTCAACTGCCCCCCTGACCCCCCTCCCTCCGCCCCTGGCTATAACAGAGAAAGAGAGAGAGAGAGAGAGAAAACTACAAATTGGCTATATCTTCCCAATCAGATTTTTTTACAAGCATGTTTCAATATGAGTGAAATACCCATGTTAAACGCACTATGTCACATGAACACCTACATATAAAAGAAGATTTTTTTTTTTTTTTTTTTTTTTGATGAAGCAGTATAAAAGAATAAATATTGGAACACTGCAATTCAACTGTGTTACATGTCCTAAAATTTTGCATTAGATGGATTACAAACCTAGACACATAATTGCACCCACATACTCAGGTCCATGAAACATTAACCACAATTCTCTCTATCCATGGTACAAATTACTTAAATAACGGATCAAACGCGCATGTGGGGGTGGGGGGGGGGGGGACACGATAGAACACTCATAACCAAGTAATTTGTGCACCAAAATTTTTCAAGACAAGCAACTTCATCATTTTTGACATCTAGCTTGTGATGGTGTTGCTGTGGCACTAGTAAGAGTAGATATATATAAGGGTAAATTGCAGAAAACCCTTGCTGAAGTATGGGAGGGTCAACAAATAACCCCCCTTATGTTTTAATTTTGTCAATGTGCCCCCTAGTTCAGTTGAAAGACAAAATCAATCGTCGATGGCCACCCAATTGGCCATGACACCAGCGAGGATTCCGGCGATTTTGGGCAATATGAGTCCATTAACAGTATCACGTGCATAGCCATGTGACTAATTTTGGTCAAATTTCATTAATGGCGAGTGACGATGGGGCACATTGACAAAAATTGAAACATAAGGGAGGCTCATTGACAAAATTAAAACATAAGGGGGTTATCTACTAACCCCCATACTTCAGGGGGCTTTTATGCAATATACCCTATATATAAATGAAGATGTGCCTGGAGCACCAAAATTCAAACCGAAGATCAATACTACACCATATAGTCAGCCGTCAAATAACAAAAACATAAAAGTAAACAAATTTAATCCGTCTGATGTAGAAATTAAATATATATGCAAGCTCTGTTCATTGCAAAGATTGTGTCCGTATTGTTGGATGATGCACCACATTGATGTGATTTTAGTAATCGAATCATGGTATTAATTTCCAAATATTTCCATTAAAGCATCCAAAACATTTCCTTTTCTTGGAGAGAGCTGAAGATAAACCTGAGGCAGTTACGAAGCTCCATTTTTATTTTTTATTTTTTTTGGTAATGTTGCAATGGCATCGTTGTTGATAGTAAAATGAAACTTAAAGGGTAGTGGCATCCCCGTACGAGAACAACGCAGATCCATAAACACTGATTGGGTACAATTCTCACAGCAGAAGTAAATAATATATATATATATATATATATATATATATATAGAGAGAGAGAGAGAGAGAGAGAGAGAAGGGAAACGATCCAAATTCATGTGATAAGGAGTAGAGGCGGAATGTTGGGGAAGTGAGTTAAAGGGGACAGACCTCTCGTGAAGGGGAGTAACAGGAGGGCCTTTGTTGGCAATAATTTCGGCGTCGCTGACAACTCCGACAACCAATTGATCGCCGAGAGCTCGAGCCTGACGCAGCGCGTTGCAGTGACCGTAGTGCATCATGTCAAAACAGCCATCCATATACACACGGATGGGTTTCTTCTTCCTCCCCCGTATTCCCAGCGAACGCAGCGGAAAACCTAAGTAAAAGCCTACCGACACCCCAAGAACCACCACTCCAATCAAGCAGGTCACCAGAAACCTGGAACTCTGTGTAATTTCCGAGTGCCCCGCGTCAGAACCCATCCTCATTCCCGTACCGCCCTCCCCAATGGTTGATACTATTTACCTCAATGACGGGATTCTGGTTTTTGATTACCAGAATTGCCTTCCAATCGGCCTACGGTGGGTCTTTTTTTCCTTTTTTTTTCCCCCCCGAGTAGCGGTCTAGGGCTTTCTTTAGAATCCTTGATCACCAGCGGCCTGGCCTCGTCACCTGGAGATGTGAGTGCTTGTCTCGAGCCACGGCCCAAGCATCCGCGGCATGTATGGCGGAAATTTTGAAAGTAAAATCGAATTTATTCGTAGCAGTATCTTTAAATGCTTGCTTTTCAAGAAAAACCTAGCTCACACGCAACATTAATAAGCACAGATTCCTTTTCTCCCGAAACAGAGGAGACAAAAAAAATAAAAAAAAAACCAAATGAAAAAAAGAAAAGAGGAAGGCCATAGCCATCACATAAAGTGTTTTAAATCCTCCATTAGTTTATATTTTTTTAAATTTTATAAAAAATATGAAAAGTTTTTATAAAAACTAGTTATATTATCTACTAAAAAACATCATTTTAAACAATTTTATAAAAAAAAGGTTTTTCAAAATTTGTCATTTAAATGGGACTTTTTGGTCATTTATAATTTTTAGTACATTTTCCACGAAAAATAGCCAAAAAGTCTACTTGAATGTTAGTTTTTAAATGTTAGTTTTTGAAAAAAATTTCTTCTACAAAGTTGTCTGGAATGATGTTTTTTATTAAGTTACGTGATTTAAGTTCGTAAAAACTTTTTATATTTTTATAAAATATTAAAAAATGTAAACTAAGTGAGAGGCTTAGAGAATTTTATATGGTGGCAGTAGCCTGGCCTAAAAAAAATATAGCAATAAAATATATGTTGATATTCCTTAAAACTGAATTTGTTTTTTTTTGGGTACATTTTTGGGGGGGGGGGGGGGGGGGGTTGGTTTCAATCCCTAACCTATTTTATGGAATTTGTTTATTTTAGGGTGCAACTAGTTACACCATGTTTTTTATTTTATCCACATTTTTACTTTATACATATTTTTAAATTTTTAAAATCGCACTTTTACTTTATACATACGTTAAAATGTTCGGTAGAAATAATCTGAACATTTTATATTTATTTTGTAAATTAAGTTTGAACCAATTGTGATTAATAAACAAAACTCAACTTCTCTTGATGGGGAAAAAAGTTCAGTACATTTGAGTTAAACATATTATATTTATTTAGTACATTATGACTAAACAATTACAAAAAAATGCAATTAGTATGTCCTAAACAATTTTAAAATGTTCAAGTGAAATAGCCTAAACATTTTAGGTTTATTCGGTATAAAAACCTGAACAAAATACGATTTACAAACAAAACTCATTTAACTTTTGATGGAAAAAACATATCTTCTCATCACTGTAAGCATTTGAATTGACAATTTGCTCCTCCATTGTTCAAAAAATCGTAAAAATACAAACAATAGTTAAAGTTTTAGATTATTATAGATTAGTGGTTAAGGTTTGTGAGAGAATGAGAATATATGAATGGAAGAAGCAAAGGTTTTTGAGTGAGTTTTTATGATTATAGTTATCTATAATGGGTGTGTAAAGCAAATTTGTATTTTTATTTAAATCACTTTATCCTTAAGGGGAAATAAGCGAAAAGTCCATTTACAAGGAAATATTAAGACAACAGTCTAACCAATTTTCTTGTATAGTCACAAGTCAAAAAACATAATTAAACCTTAACGTTTGATGTAGAATTTAGAGTTAGCTTTTATTTAATACCTTTTTTGCCCTCTCAACTGTTATAGTAAAGCCCTCTTGACTATTATAGTAGGTATTAATGCTTATATTATGTTAGGATATTTTTTTGAATTTTGTCCCACAATTCGCTCAATCAATTAATGTCCATCAATAATTTTCCATGATTGTTTTGGTGAGTATTTAAGGTATTAACGTTTATATTATGTTGAGATATTATTTTGAAGTTTGCCCAACAATTTACTCAATAAATGATAGAATTTCTGTTTTTAATGTCCATTAATAATTTTCCCTCTCAACTGTTATGATAAGTATTCAAGATATTAATGACAATATTTTTCTATGATATTTTTTTGAATTTCCTCCACGATTCATTCAATCATTTTACTCAATGATAAAATAGTAATAAAAAGTTTCATTAAATGGTGTGAGTGTACAAGAAAAGAAATGTGGTGTAAATAGCCGTGCCCTTTATTTTATTATTACTAATTTTGGGAGACTATTCCCACCACAAAAATTCATTTGCATTCTTACTTAGTTTACATTTTTTAAGGTTTTAAGAAAATTATAAAAGGTTCTCATATCATATAAACTAACCGCGTTTTTCATTATAAAACATGTTTCTAAAGAACTTTGTATGATAAAGTTTTTCCAAATTCTGTCATTTAAAATAAGTTTTTAGTAATTTTTTATGAAACATTTTGTAAAAATGAAACAGATACTTTAAATGGATAAAAAATCCACTTAAACGACTAATTTTGGGAAAAAAAATATTTTACGAAGTTACTCATAATGATGTTTTCTTGTGGGCAAGGTTGCTAGTTTTCGTATTAAAAAAAAAAAAAAAAAAAAGTATGATTTCCATAAAACCTTTAAAAGTGTAAACTAAGAGGAGGTGCAAATGAATTTTTATATTGTCAATAACTTACCTCTTGATTTTTTGTATGCAAACACATTTTACCCCGACTCCGAATTTATAGGGATCTTTTCTAGGTTTTTTTTTTTTTTTTTCATAGGAAACTTATAGGGTATTTCATAACCATTGGATCGTTTGATTTGTAAATGACTAAAAAAAAATAAAGAGTTGTTGAATCATCAAACCTTAGAAGATATGAAAAATCATTCAAGATCCGTACAAGAAAAAATCTACAGAATAATGAGAGTTCCTTCTTTTGATATGTTGACCCTATTCTACAAAGGCTATGTTTGTTATGTTGGAATAAGAATGAGAATGAGAATGAAATCACCATTCCATTTTTCTCACATTTTGGAGTGTTTGCTTAGTCTTAAGGTTGTGTTTGGTTTGTGTAAATGGAATGAGAGTGAGAATAGAATGGAATGCAAATGAAAATGGAATACCCTCATTCCATTCCAATGTTTTATAGGGGATGGGATTGGAATGAGAGCAAGTGGAATCCATTTTAAATGATTTCATTCTTTAAAAAGGTGGGAATGGTCATTCCCTTTAGTCTAGGGAGGAATGGTCAATATTTCCTTTGAGGGAATAAACCCCACAAGGGAATGCTTATTATTTTCCTTATCACCAACAAAACATTCCAAAACATGTTAGGAATAGAATGGCCTCACCCTCAATTAACCATTCCAAACGTAGCCAAAGAGAAATATATGAGCATAACCTTATGAGCTTATTCCCTCAAATGAAGAAATAACCATTCCACTCTCAACCATAGAGAAATAGTCAATCCCATCCCTCAAAGAATGGATCACCATTCCATTTTTTGTTTTTCCTTTTTTGAAGATGATGGTGAGAGAACATGGGAAAAAACTTTTTTTTTCTTTCAAAGTTGAAGATAGTTCAACATAGGATATTAAAGAATTTGATGAAAAAAAATAATTTAAGATTAAAATTGTTGTATTGTGGAATGAAAATTCATTTCCTAAGCAAGTATTAGTTGTACTGAACACATAATAGAATGGTGGTTCCTCTCCTAGGCATTAATTCTTGTAGTAACTAAATGCGGTCAATGAGAATGACTATTCATGTTATTCTCATCTATTTATACTACTATATAAAGCCAATTCTCTTTATAGTTGGATTGCAACTGGAAATATTAAAACACCTTTACAAGTTAATAAAGCTAAGAGACGATTTAGTAATTTTACCAACTTTTAAAAACCCACTACAATCTATTTCCCCTTAATTTTATCCTACACACACATGTGGTTTAAGAAACTTGGAAACTGATATAACAGTTGCACTGATGGTTTAAAAACTTGAAAAAGATGTGTTTTACACGCATCGCGTGTGCTCGATTACTAATTCCTATTTTATTGCATTTAAACGTACCAAACACATTCTTAAAATTTGTTAAGAAATTTTTATGTTTGATTAGGCCATTCAATTAATGTGGGTTGCCATTCATTTTCTATGGTTTCCCATAGATATTATAGTCACTCTTTGAGAATATTTAGGGGCATAAGTCATAAGGCTATATTAAATTTATTTGTGTGTGGCATTTTGGCTCAGTAGCATAAGCCATGTAGTGGCATTTCCATCTTAAAACGATATCATATAAGTGTCAATGGTCGAGAACTTTACTTAACAAAATAAAATTGCCATTTTCATGGGTTATTTGGATGACATCAACATCTTATTATCAATTAGCTAACAACTTAGGGGTGCAAATTGGTCTGGGCTGGTCCGGGCCAGAGGTGTTTCTGGACTGGACCGAACTAATTCGGGACTTCAAAATTTGTCTCGGAACCGGACCGATTTAGGCTTGGACCAGGACTGAGATCGGCCCGAAAAATTCGGTCGGGGCCGATCTAGTTCTCGGTTTTTTTTTTTTTTCATTTTTGTTTTAGTTTTGTTTTTGGTAAAAGGTAAGAAATTTATTGAATAAGAATTATTATTCATTGAATAATACTCATTTATTTATTGAGTATAATACATTACTATTAACATATAATTATATATATTTACTATTAAGATATAATTATTTATATATGTATATATATATTTTTATTTTTATTTTTATTTTTTTGAATTTGGGAATTCGGTCCGGTCCGGGACTAAACCCCCCCTAAACTGTGGCCCAAACCAAAGTAATTCGGGACTTAAGATTTTGGATCGAAACCGGATTGAATTCGATTTGGCCTGGACCGAATTGCACGGAATGGTCCGGTCCTCAGGTTTACTCGAACCATTTTGCACCCCTCCTAACAACCATTTAACAGGTGGGGGTTCAAGGGCTTACGGCAGACCATAATACTATAATCGGGAGGTGGAGTGTAATAAAACACTGTTGACCTAAATGGTTTTATTCCCATGGTTTTGATGATAACAATACATAATAAGATGTTTAAGGACTAATGAGCATTTAAAGTGATGAATCTAGATAGGTATCAAAGCCATACGATGTTTCAAGAATCAAGGATCAATTTGCAAAAGCAAACAAAGCACAAGATTATATGAAAAACAGAGCAATAGGATCCTTTATTATTCAAGATCATTCGAGACTAAATTACAAGCCTATGAGTGAGAATTTTAGGAAATTATTGTAAGATTATTTTCAATCCTTACTCACACAAGTCTTTAAGGGCTTAAAACTTTGCAAAAATTGATAAATTTAAAAGCCTAAGCTATTCACTTTCAATCTAGAGTTTGTGAAAATTTCAAGTCTGAAAACAGAGATTTTTAGACGGCGACTGAAAATGATGTTTCAGTAGGCTAAAATTGTTCAGCAAGCTGAATATGACCCCTTTGTAAAATCAGCTATCTGGAATTTTCAAACGGCTATTTAAGCCGGCTGAAAATCCACTTTAAATCGGCTGAAAGTGTTGTTCAGACGGCTGAAAGGATGATCCTTAAATTCCATATGTGACCCTCTCTGGAAACTTCAGCAGCCTTCTTCAGACGGCTGAAAGATGTTTCAGCCGGCTGAAATCCTCGGGTAGAGGTCTAACGGCTAGTTTTATAACATACTTTTGAAGTATTTAATGCCCACCAAACTCCCTTTCCCGGCATTTATTGCTACAGAACGGCTATTTTGGACTCCTTTAGTATAAATACTAGCCTTGAGCTTATTTATGAGCATTCATTGAGCTACAAACAAGAAAATCAATTACAAGCCCTAATTTCTCTTGTGAGCATTCATTGAAATCAATCAATAGCTGAGTGTGCTTTCAATTTCTGTGTATCTACTTTTTGAGAAAGCTTTCTTTAAACACAAAATCATTTCCAAACACTTTGTATCAAAGGGTTGTGTGAACCCTCACTTGTAAGCACTTGAGAAGTGTGTTTTTGGTTAAGTGTTGGTGAAGAACATTTGATTTGTAAAGGTTTGCTGCTCTACCTTGAAGGAGAATGATAGTAGATTAGTGAATCCTCAAGCAAGCTCTTAAGGCGAGGACGTAGGCAGGAGGCCGAACCTCGTTAACATCGTTTGCATTCTTTTTCCCTTAATCTCTTTATTATTGTATATTCTTATATTCATTCTTGTTTGCAATAATTTGATTTTAAGATTGCTATTAATTTTTAATTTGGCCAATAACCCTATTCATCCCCCCCTCTAGGGTTATTTACGTGAAACAACAAACACAAATTGGGGGTCTGCTCATATTTAAGGCAAAGGACAAGGGGTTTGAATATAATTTATCCAAAAAATTTCCCTCCCCTCCCTACCAAAATAGATGTTGTGGGTGGGTGGCGTTATAAGATTTTTTTTATTTATAATTTTTTATTTTATTTCAAGTAACAAAGTATCTGAACTGTAACCCAATTAATCCCTGCTCCCCACACAGGGTCACCATCCCATGAGGTTATTTAACGTCTAGGCTAATAGTCTTGACTAGTGGTTGGCCAAAAGAGATTATCTAGTTTCGAACCCAAAATGTTTGAGTTTAGAGCAGGACTATTATACAAAAACGAAAATCTTGATTAAATTATGTATTGTAGGATGCATAATGGATTCAGCTGATCTGCTCTTTATTAAGCTAGTTCTAGTAAGGTTTTAGTATATACTCAGGCTTATGTTGGGCCTCAGGCAAAACTTATTTCAAGGCAATTTTTTTTTAAAATAAAACAAAATAACACGTAAAATTTATAAAATTTATAAACATAAAAGATTGTAAATCATAAATTGACACTTGCAAACATTATATTAATGTTTACTGGATTTAAAACATCATTCATTACAATAAGATTTTTGCAAATGACGGTTGAAGGATTTGTAAAATGGCCGAAACCCATAAGCTAACAACTCAGCCTTTGTTTAATATATCTAATAAATCTTTTACTATATGTCAATTTGTCATTATGTTGTGATAATGCAAATGATTCATATCAATTGAAGATTTAAGTCAAAATATAACCGTTGGGAGTTATGACTTGTTTGCTTGTTGGCGTTCATAAATTTTGATTAATATATATTAGTAAGCAAGCACATGCGATACGTGTGCAACACATCTTTTCAAGTTTTCACACCATCAATGGAACTACTATGTCAGTTTCCAAGTTTCTTAAACCGCATGTATATGTGGGAGAGAATTAAGGGGAAACAAGTTGTGGTGAGTTTTTTTAAATCTGTAAAATTACCAAATCATCTCTTAACTTTATTAACTTGTAAGAGTGTTCTAGTATTTCTAGGTGCAGTCCAACCACAAAGGAAATTGGCTTTATATAGTAGTATAGATATATTTTTTTTAATCCTCATCATGTGAATCGTATGGTCATTGTATAGATTTTTTTTATATTAAGAGGATCTGAAATGCTTACGCATTCCAAAGGAAATTGGCTTTATGTAGTAGTATAGATATATTTTTTTTAATCCTCATGTGAATCTTACGGTCATTATATAGATTTTTTTATATTAAGAGGATCTGAAATGCTTACGCACTCGACTAATTCATTAGAGACATACAATCCCTCGTTTAACATGCATTAGGCAATAATAATAGAGCAAAGTCCATGAAGTGGAAAATATAACATATATGATAATAGTTTATTTTATATAAAATAAAATGGGTTAACTTCTCACAAGGCCTCTGGCATGGGTAGGGATGGCAACGGGGCGGGTTTGGGATGGGGCACCCTTATCCCAACCTCTTCTCATTAAAGATAATCTCATCCCAAACCGTCCTAACCCCATGTTAGATTGGGAGGAGATAGGCCAGGGTAACAAAAATATGCAGGACGAGACAGGTCTTATCATTTAAATTTATAGAAAATAAATTCTATTTAAAAAGGAGAAAAAAAAAATCAATCTTAAATCACATATTTCACTTGTAGATTTTTACTTTTTGTGGTTTTATAGAAGCAAATACTAAATTTTTTTAAACATAAATATAAAATTATGAAGAAGAAGTAACTAATAGTAAATGTGGAATTCAAGAAAACATGAAAGTTATTAAAAAAAAACCAATATTTACACATATTCAGGGCAGGGCTGGCGGGGCGGGTTGGGGCGATGTTAAACTATATCCTGTCCTAAATTCGACATGGGTTTTTACTTTTTCCCCAAACCCGCCCCTACTTTATTTACTTGCTCCCCAATCCCATCCCAATAGGGGCGGTACGGGACAGGATACCTGCTTTGTCGGGTTCACTGCCATCCTTAGGCATAGGCCATTAGGCTAGGCTTTAGGGTCAAATAAGCAAATAGGGCAGCTATTGCAACCCCTTGAGTCTATTTGTAAACTCTGGTGTTTTTGAACCCCATATTTTTATATGTGCACCCCACAACATTCCCAAAATATCCCCAATCCATATACCCTATTAATTTTCAAACTCCACCACACCTCAATCATTTTATGTCAAAGTGCTTTCTCTTTTCTAACTTCTGTCTTCTCTATAGATGTATGAAATAACCTAATTTTTTTAGCGTTCGATTTTTTAGGATTCACGAATGAGGATCTATTTTATTTTCTACCGTCTGTGGAAGCTGTACAAAAAAATAATGAAAAATTATCATTATAGGATTATTCCGCATACTAGATAGTAGAGTCAAATAACTCATAAATGTTTGTTCGAAAGCGATTGAACAAACTAAAAAAGTTTGGCTACGACAAGCAAACGAACAAAACTGCTTTGTTCAGTTTTACATAGCCGAACACTATTGTTTTGTTTGATTGCCACGAATCAAATATATTAATATTATTTAGATTTTCAAAGCCGAACAATGGTGATTCTGGAGAGAAAAAAAAAATGATAGAACCCTACTTTTAATGTGTAAATATGTAGCTGGTTGTAGCTAACATCATTCCAAACATCGCTTTCCTTGTCTATTATTCACACAT
Source organism: Liquidambar formosana (assembly GCA_039720395.1). NCBI lineage: Eukaryota > Viridiplantae > Streptophyta > Magnoliopsida > Saxifragales > Altingiaceae > Liquidambar > Liquidambar formosana. The sequence continues at coordinate 49,900,386 of CM077821.1, read as the reverse complement.
ACCGTCAAAGACACTTAAACAAAGTATTTTAATTTCATTTATGCTTAAGGGGTGATTGAGGGAGAATGAGGGATGAAGAAGTTATATTTGCTTGATGAGGGTGTATTATGTTGAGTTTGATGGGGGGTGTAGAAAAAGAAATGAATTTAGGTTTATAGTTGTAAAATGTCCTTAATGGTAAAATTTCCAAAGAGGTACAAAAGGAATATAACTTTTTATTAAAACTGGGGTTTAGAAATAAACTCAAGGAGTTGCAATAGTCGCCCTCATAGGCAAAAAATCCTAGGTCTAGGTTCGCTCATCTTAATTATTGGGCTAAGGTTGAGCTCGGCCTAAACGAGCTCCAAGCCGATCATGATCCAAAAATTTCATGCCAAGGTTGGGGGCTAATTTTGGAGGACTCTATTGGCACCATAAGACTTTTCTTCCATTCCTTATTGGCAAACCTCATATCATTTTCACTCTTTATACCCCATAATACAAAAAAAATACTTTCATATTTAACCTCCTACCAAAACCCTAACCCAAACCATATCCCCATTAGTTTGTTTCATTTGCATCTTGAACATAAACGCTCCGACTTTTCAAAGATTCCTCAAAACTTTTGAACTTATAATAAAATATAAACATATAAAAAGAGGAAAAAAAAATTTAAAAAAAAAAAAAAAATCAAATTCAAGAAACTGCAGAGATGCTAATGTACCAACCCCATGGAAAAGATGCTAATGTACCAACCACTGGAAAACGTGTGCATTTGGTTTTGACCCTTTTCGAGTTGCTGCGTCTATCCCTGCTAGGGAATGTATGAGATCCTTCTCACTATCATTTAACATGGCATGAGTCGGTTGACAAAAATTCATTCCAAACTATTCAATACCATGACAAAAAGTCCATTGTTTGTTTGCCACATGAGTTGCTATATTACATTGTTACGTATTGTTTGAAGGATTATGTTATTTCATTAATCTATTTTACCTGTATTCTTCCACCTGATAATTTTTTCTTATTTTATGTTGTACCTTATATGATTTCTTTCATTTACACGACGGCCCATTTTATCGATACTGACCTAATAGTAGCCTTTTCCTTTTTAGCGGCTTCACTCACCTACCAGTATTTAATGACTTAATACTATACCCATACACAATACCAAACCATTTTAATCCAACCTATAGGTCGCCCCTTCCACGGCAATCGACCGTAGAGAGTTGCAACCCATACTGCGTCCGATCCCATACTCAACATGGTAGCTAGTTCTGATGCCAAATGATACGAACCCTTGAGTAGAATTATCCTTAAAAACCGGCTTACAAGGAGAGAGTGTCCAATCGTTAAAATACACATGATTAAATCCATACTTAATTGATGTAGGATATTAAGATCGTAACATATGAAACATAAAATGGATGATAAAGATAGGTGGTAATAAAATTAGTATTTTGCTTGTTGGAAGCTAAATACGAAGTCTTTGCCACATCATGACAGACAAAGACGACACGGCCCACATCTTAAATGCGATGCACCGTAAGGGAGGCGTGGACCTGCTTTCCTCTTCCATTCCCGTTCGTTCTCCAAATCTAAAATCTGGCGTTCACTCAGAAAGGGTTAATTAGTCTTGTTTGCGTTTCTAACTGAACCGAAGTAATAAAGATCGGCCGATTGATCAGGGAACTCATACTCGGACGAGTATTTTTTTGTTGTCAATGGCTTCCACTGAGGGTCTGGTGCCAATAACTAGAAGTTTTTTGGCTTCCTATTACGACAAATACCCATTTGATCCTCTGTCCGACGACGTCTCTCGCCTTTCGAATGAGATTCGCTCAATGGCCAGCGATTTACAGAAGGACTCACCCCTCACCCGAGGTATCTTTTGTGCTTTATAATTAATTTCCCGCTACTTACAACCCGCGCAATTTTATTGCTTCCTTCCCTTTGTCTTTTATATTTACTGTTTCCTTTTATTTATTTTTAGTAATTTTTTTTGGTGGGGGTCATCTCGGGACACGCATTATGATGATTACTGTGAATCAGATGATCCCTTCTATATGCATGATATTATTATTATTATTATTTTTATTTTTTTGGGGCACGGTTCGAGTCACGGTTTGATCGATTGATTTAGCGTAACTCTCCTTCTGAGGAGTGAGAGGAATTTGTTTGTGTTTTGAATTGTGTGGTGCTAATATAGGAGGGATGCATTGTGGTCGCTCTTCATATTAGTCATTGACTCATAGTTTAATTGACTTGAAATGATTTAACATGGCCATGGAATGGTTATTATCTGATGGGATAGAATTTTTATTTTTGGGATAATTTCGTGAAATCATTCCCTTGGCATCATAACCAGTGAAAAACGTGGTGATGCTGATTTGGAGGCAAGATTCGAGGCCCAGCTACTTATTTGCGTGGTACGAGAGTGAGAATAGACACACATGATTAGGCGTATTAGATTGTAATTCTCTTTCAGCCATTTTCCTTAGTAACTGTTTTGGTTTCTTCAATGTGTGAACCTCATCATCATTATTATTATTTCCCAATGTTTTTTGTTGGCTATGCTGAGTCAATATGATGTTATGTGTTATGTTACTCTCGTTACATTTTAGCGTGCACATAAGCGTGCTTTGCAGTTAACAAACCTGAATTCAAGACAAAACAATTAGAAAAACACTCCAGTGTACATGCAAAGTTTTGTACACATTCTCAAAAGCAGGAGGAAGCATTAGGACATTATTGCAGCATCTTCTACTGCCTTACAGTGCTGATCTCAATGGATCCATCGTAACTCTTAGTTCAGCTTAGCAGTGTACTATTAACTAAATCAAGCATTCATGTCATTCTGTTTTTTGGGCCAAATTAAGAAAGTTGGTATATAGCCATATAGGAACAGTCACGGTTATAGCACTTCCCATATCATTCACATTGACTATTTGATATGGTTATGTGGTATGGAGAAAAATAAAAGGATGTTTAGTCCTGACTCCTGAAGGACAGGGAAAAGACAAAGACAAGAGAAAAAAAAAAAAAAAAAAAAAACAAACAAAGAACACTGCGGAGGGTGAAATTTCCCAATGAACTCCTGAAGAGTAATCGCCCCTCTTTTTCCTAAGAAATTTGCCTCCCCAGTACCCAACCTACAAATCTATTAGAAAGAAGAGCTTGTTGCCACTGGCCCAGTGGCCCACAAGAATATCTAAAACTTTATTCATAAGATGACAATCTCCATCTTGATAAGACTTTTAAGCCATCTTGCACCATAACGGAGGAATCATTTGATCTAATCTCAACAAAGTATTTCTCAACCTTATGTGCATAGCTCTGAGAGGCTTATCGAAGAAGCCAACATCTTTGATTTAGTTTAACCCCCTTGGCTATAAGGAAGAGAGAAACTGAAATTATTTAGAATTCTACCTTCTTTGAAAACTCCGCCTATTTTATCCTTATTCACTAAAGAGCATTCCTTAAGTGAAATCTTCCCGTACCTATAGGAGTCAGCTTCTACATGATCTTGATGGCATTATATGACTAGTAGAGCAACTAAGCTTTGAATCTCTATCAAGGAGAATGGAATTTCCACAAAAGTCCTTTTAATTGAGGTTAAAGGCGAAGTATGATACTGAACTCTCTCTTAAACCAACTGCATAGTGCATAGAGCCAGAGATATTGTGAAAGATTCTATTGTTTCTTTCCACTCAAATAGCCACATGCTCGCTTAGGACTGTATTACTGTAAAACAGGCCAAGCTACTTGAGCTCAACTTGAGATTGGTTTGATTAAGTACTCACTCAAGCTCTCTTGTCGGATGAATCAGCCAAACTCTAATGGATTTCAAAGCTTGTTTGCTTCGCAAGCAGAGCCCGAGCAGCATAGTACTCAGCTTGGTTGGCTCACGAGCAGAAGGGAGTTGTACTTTTAACTTTTAATTTTTCTCACATGTTCTGTTGTGAGAGATGGCAAGCTGAATCTGCTGTGCTTGTATACAGTAAAGAACTGATAAGTGCCAGCAACGTGTGACAGATGGATTGACTTCCAAATAATAACAGGACATGTGTTTTCCAAAATGAATGCTGTTGGTCAAAACCACTGTTTTTCTTACAATATGTTTTGACTTTTGACTTTTGCAATATCTTACACCGAGCTGAGCTATTTGAACTGGCTCAAGCTTTAACGGGTCAAGCCTGAACGTATGTTACTGATTTTTTCATGAGCTTGAGACAAGCTCGAGTTGTACCCATTATCAGCGTAGCCGAATCTGAGCAGTTCAATACTTGGCTCTACTTAGCTCATTTTCACTCCTATGTTTGCTGATAAAGCATGCCTTTAGAAAATCTTTCCCCTTTTTTCCCAATACACGGTGAAGTGGTATTTAACATAGCAGACATAGGAAAAGGAGCCTCTCTAAGTAGTTCACACCATTGAAAGTAAGTGCTGTCTAATTGAACAAGAAAGGGGGCAGTGGATGAAGAGACGATCAATAATCAATAGATTCTCCCTTGCTCTTTGTTTGGCCTTCTCTTTTTAAGATGTCATTTGAATTGAACTTGACATGTGCAAAGATCCAAGCAGATGATTTAATCTTTGGAGCCACTTTGGAAAAGAGTCAATTTATTGGTTTGTAAGCATTCAAGCCTATTTTCAAAATTGTTTCAACTTTGCTGTCACATACGAGGTTTTTATGATTCAATGATGAAGAGTTAAAGATAGGTGACCTCTGGATACCATTTTCTTCATTTACAAATATCTTTATACCGTATGAGTAAAGCCCCTCGCTTGAAATCCAAAACCCTAGCTTTAAGTCCTTAAATGCTATTACTTTAGAGTTTAGGCAGAGCCATCTTATCGATAACTATATACACGTGTGATGTGTCCAATAGTACTTGAAAAATCGATAAAAATTGCAGTATATTTCTAGAGAATATAAAGCCTCACAATTTTACCTTAAAAGAGGTTACATATATCCAAACTTGTCAATCAATATTCCATGCACAATAATGCAGATATTGTTATCTATGTCAAATTCAGATTAAGTATTGAACATGTTGGACAATTTAGCCAACCCAAGTAGTTGGGATTAAGTTTTTGTTGAGTTCAATATGATGTTGGGAGATTGTATATGTTCATTATTTATTTAACTTTAAAATGATGAAGATAAAACCTTGTGTTAAAAGTTGATTCATTATTGGTTTAGGTTTTTTAAATTCCAAAAATTGTAGAATTCTATATTTTTATTTTGAAATTTCACGGGCAATAATATGCCCACATGCAAAAACTCTCTCAAATACATACTTCAAAGCATTTTACTTTAGATTTTATTTGGAAACCAATGTAGTACACCACATGCCTAATTATTATTTTTGTACAACCATCATTGCTACGAGTATCAATTTTTGGTTATGCACTGTAAATTACTGTCTTGGAGTGTAATATAAAGTACTAAGTACTGCAAATTTAATGGAAACCTTCAGAACTCTAGTCATAGCTTTCATTAATTATCTCATATGATTTGTGCAATGGGGAATCATCGGTATTCTAGGTGAAATTTTATTGGTACACGAAGCAGAACGTCCGCCTTCCCATAAGATCGATGAAAATATGTGGAAGAATCGAGAACATATTGAAGAGATTCTTTTTTTACTTGAAAGATCTCATTGGCCACCACTGGTAAGATATGAGTTTTTATATTTTGTTTAAAAGGAAATATTCTATTCTTGCTCTGGAATTTGCAACTTGGCATTTTTGACTTTCCTTCTATAGAGTCAGCTTACGTAATACTCATTTTATGGACTTTCCTTTTACGAAGTAAACTTTGAAGATTTTCATAATACTCATTTTCTCTTGTTATCTTTTGCTGATGATTATAATGATTTTTTACGAGCACAGTTTATTGGACTTCAATATTTTGAATTTATCTTACGAGTGCAGCTTCAACAGCAATCCACACCTGAAGATGCTGAAATTGCTTCTGTTTTGGGGAAGCTAAAAGATAAATTTCAAAATACTTTGAAGATATTGGAGTGTTTCCAATCCAAAAATTCTGAGAATATATTCAACACAGGTTAATTCTTATATTCGTGTTTCATTTTTCTTAAGAGTTTAATGCACTTTAAAACAAATTATTACATCCAAAGCTAATTATGTATCTTATAGTTTCCTATGTTGAATTGTCAATTATTTTTAATGCTTATAAGGTTCTTGGGTATCTTATCTGGTGTTTGTGATGGGTATTAGTTTAACATGTTTCCCATAGTTACATGTGTAGGTTTATGCAGCTACATATATATCCATTTTGTAGCTCAAGTTCATTTTGTTTCATGTCTAGCAATGCCCATGTTTGTTGGTCCATCCTCTAAGCTCATGAATGTCCATGTTTAGTGAAACCTCTCAGTTATCCTTGTGTTGGTAAAGGTTAGGGTTTAACTTAAATATTTCTAAAGAGAGCACTAATTATAAGTATTTATTAAGAGTTGATATTTTTTTATGTTTGTGAAATTTCGCAAAAGATGAAAGTAGGAGAGCCCTTATGACTTGATGGTACACCAACTGAGGGTCAGAAGTTTATGGGTGATGATGGTGGTGTGTTGTTGACTAAATTATTCATTTAAGGGAGTGTAATTTGAAAAAATTGTTCAATATCTTAGGGGAGGGAGACGTTTCAATGACATCAGTTGGGCATGAAGTGGTTCAGGATGCCTGTGGATATGTTTTCGTATTTGCAAAGAGATCTTTAAATAGTTTTCATTTGGGTGCTTTTCTCTTTTGGTTTCTTAGATCGTCTATTCTACAACTGGTTCTCTTGCTCGTATCGGAGCTTAAATTTTGGGGATCACGTGCCATCTTAGCTTCTTTTTGGCATTTCGTTTTTCTTTTCCTTCTTTTGTTTGTATTGTATCTTCTCGTCCTCCCACTCGTGTGTTGAGTTTTCTTCTACGTATAAATGGATTAAAAATGAGTTGATAGATCTTCTAGTGTATATCTCTGTGGGTCTTTTCTCAGTGCAGGATTTTGAAGTTGGAAGTTTGGTTTGAAATTCCTTGATTCCAGTTCATTTTTTCGGTCTATAACAATTTAACTCTTCTGTAGCTGCTATTATCATCAGTCTTTATCACATCATTGCTATTAATATGACTTCAGATTGTGTTGTAAATCTTGTACATGAATTAAAAAAACTTATGTTTCATAATTAGTTAACAGTAAAAAGAAAGGTAACAAGAATTTTAAATTTGTAATGACTCATTAAAACAGCATTACCTTTGCTTACAAACTTTGTTGACATGTAAATTTTATATTTATATTGAAAAACCCAAAATCCAAGATAAAAAGTTTAGGAAATTAGTTAAAAAAAAGAATGGGCCAAATGAGTTTTTGATGCATTGTTTTGATCCATAGTTCTTGTTTCCAATGGTCAAATTTGGTGCATCATATCATAAACCTGAGATTTCAGAATTGGAGTTGAGAATAAACGTTTGATTTTGTGATGTTTACCCTATTCTGACTCGAGAAGAAGAGAATAGAGAAGAGGAGAAGGAGAAGAAGTAACGTGAAAAGAAGAGAGCATAAGTCTCATAGGGCCGGCTCCTCTATAATATAACTAAACTTATAATATTGAAATTACAAGAATACCCTTATTACTAATAAGGTTAACACTAATAACCTTAACACTCCCCCTCAAGTTGGAGCATAGATATCAACCATGCCCAACTTGTTACACATATTTGAAAAATGACTCCTCCCCAAAGCCTTAGTAAAAATGTCTCCCAATTAATATCCTGATTTAACATACTTTGTTGAAATGTGCTTCTTCTTCACCATGTCCCTCACAAACTGACAGTCAACTTCTATATGCTTGGTTCTCTCATGGAATACTGGATTGTTTGCAATATACATTGCAACTTGGTTATCACAGTACATTTATATGGGAGTATTGTTTGAAAACCCAATTTCTTGCAAAAGTGACTTTACCCAAACCATTTCACAAGCAGTATAAGCCAGTGGCCCTGTATTCAGCTTTTGCACTTGATTTAGCAATTACATTTTGCTTCTTACTTTTCCATGTAACTAAGTTTCCTCCCACAAGAACACAATACCCTGAAATTGATCTTCTATCAAGATGATCACCAACCCAATCTGCATCTGAAAATCAACTATATCTAACCTGTTTGTAGGCTTAAACACAAGACCTTGACCTGGGGCTGACTTTAGGTATCTCACTATATGACAAGCTGCTTCCCAATGTGGCTGTTTGGGATCCTGCATAAATTGACTGACTACTCCTACAACAAATGTGATATCAGGTCGGGTTACAGTAAGATATATCAATTTGCCAATAAGTCTTCTATATCTCCCTGGATCATCAAGAAGTACCCTAGATTCCTTATTAAACTTGATATTGGGATCCATTAGGAGTATCCACTGGTTTTGCATCCATCAATCTTGTTTCATTCAACAAGTCCATCACGTACTTCCTTTGAGAAAGCGAGATTCGCTTTGAGGATCTAGCAACTTCAATACCTAAAAAGTATCTCAGTTTTCCTAGATCTTTCATATGAAAATGCCGACTCAAATGTTTCTTCAACTCGTTAATACTTTCTTTATCACTACCAATAACCACAATGTCATCCACATACACTACCGGAATAATTACTCCACTTGGTCCCTGTCTCACAAATATTGAATGATCAACTTCTACTTGTCGCAACCCATACTGTGCAGCTACAGCACTAAACTTATCAAATCAAGCTCTTGGAGATTGTTTCAGCCCATAAATGGCTTTCTTCAACCGGCAAATCATACGAGACTCCCCCTGAGCAACATACCCAGGAGGTTGCTCCATATACACCTTTTCTAATAAATCACCATGCAAGAAAGCATTTTTAATATCAAGTTGAAAAAGTGGCTAACCTTGAATGGCAACAATAGAGAGAAGAATCCAGACGAAGCTAAGGTGAGCCACAGGAGAAAATGTCTCAAAATAATCCACACCAAATGTTTGAGTATAGCCCTTAGCAACCAAACGCGCCTTCAGTCTTTTAATAGTACCATTAGGATGGTATTTGATAGCATAAACCCAACAACACCCAACCACCTGCTTGCCTGGAAATAGGGAGGTAAGTTCCCAAGTATTATTTTTGTATAAGGCTGCCATTTCCTTATCCATAGCATGTTTCCATCCAGGAGAAGACAAAGCTTGAACATAAGAAGATGGAAGAGACATAGAAGACAAAGTAGATAGGAAAGTACGGTATGGGTGTGAGAGATGAGAATAAGAGACCACTTTTTCAATAGGATGAAGAGTGCAAGAGCTTGTACCTTTCCTTAAAGCAATAGGAGGTGTAGAAGAAGATGGAACCTCAGTTGAAGCAGAAGACTGGTGGTTAGGAATAGAACTGGCTTGCACAGTAGAATCAATCCGTAATCTTCGTTGATACACTTAAAGTGGCTTGGTCGGAGGTATTGAAGATGGAGAACTCACTGGAAGATCAATAGGTACAGGTAAAGGATAAGGAGCCATCGTATTGATCAGGTTACTGTCAAAATCTTGAGCTTCAGAAGAGAAAAATGTTGTATTCTCAAAGAAGGTAACATCAGCAGACACAAAGTAACAACAAGTGTGGGGGTTCCAACATTTATAACCCTTATGAGGCCGAGAATATCCCACAAAAGCACATTTGATAGCACCTGGAGACAATTTATCATTACCTGGAGTAAGGACATGAGCAAAACACACACAACCAAAAATACGAGGTGGAAGCTCAAAGATAGGTTGATGAGGATAAAGAGTAGAGTATGGGGTCTTGCCATGCAACATAGGTGAAGGCATTCTATTGATGAGGTAACAAGCAGTAAGACAAGCATCACCCCAAAAAGTTTTAGGAACATGCATATAACACATCATAGTTCTAGTTATTTCAACCAAATGACGGTTTTTGCGCTCAGCCACACTATTTTGTTGAGGTGTATAATTACATAAAATAGAATCATAATATGCAGGCAAAGCACCTTTGGTAAATTCCATGGCATTATCAGAACGTAAAATGCGAATAGCATGCCCAAATTGATGTTCAACTTCTTTATGAAACAACTTAAAGACAAAAATAACTTCAGAATGATCTTTTATTAAGAAAAGCCAAGTCATCCTTGAATAATCATCAACAAATGTAACAAAGTAAGAAAACCTCAACATACTCTTAACTCTACTAGGGCCCGCACATTGGTATGAACAACCTCAAAAGGAGAGGACCGATGACGATTATTGACTCTAGGAGGAAAGGACACTCAATGATGCTTGCCTAATTGGCAAGCCTCACACTCTAAACTTGACACAGACGCTAATGATGGCATGAGTCGCTTCAATGACCGCAAAGAAGGATGACCAAGATGAAAATGCCACTGGTGTGCACTCATGGATGAATGAAGAGCCACATTATCAACTGGAGGTTGCATATCAAGATAATAAAGTCCATCCCATTCATTTCCTCCACTAATCATCTTCTTTGTTTTGAGGTCCTGGAACACACAATAAGTAGGATAAAAAGTCATTGAACAGTTAAGAGACTTGGTTAACGTACTGACAGGTAAAAGATTAAAAGGCAGTTGAGGAACATAATGAATAGAAGAAACTTATCCACACAAAAAAAAAAAAAAAAAAAAAAAGAAAAAGAAAAAGAAAAAAAAGAATAGAAGAAAGTTGTATAGAGGAAGAAGGATTGATAGTCCCACTTCCAGCTACTACACAAGAGCAACCATCAGCAAGCACAACAGATGAGGTGGAAGGAAATTGCTTTAAATCAGAAAATAACTTTGACTTACCAATCACGTGTGCAGAAGCCCTTGAGTCAATGACTCAAGAGGTTGAAGGAGAATTAGCAAAACAAGTAACAATACCTAGATAGCAAATGTGGCAACATCATTGGTGGAGAATTGCTGGGCCTTTTGAACTAAAGCACCGTACTCCTCAGGAGAAAGAGGAGAAAGAGTGATAGACTCATCATTAGTAGCACTGGTAGGGGTTAATGAATCACCAACTGAGTGGGATGGGGGTGTACTACTCTCAGCAGTATAAATTGCTTGATGAGCCCAAGCTGGTTTACCATATAAGTCCCAACACTTGTCAACTAAATGATTGTCTCCATTACAATAAGTACACTTCTTCACACCTCCACGTCCATGGCCACGACCATGGCCACGCATATTATCACCCCTACCACCAGCCACATCACCAACACGGCCACCACGAGTAACTCCATAAGAACCACGGCCTCTAGTAGACATGTAACTGCTAGAGGATGCCATAAGGGCTGAATTCTCTTTGCCTGCAGGGTAGAAGCAGTCAAGCAGATGAGGAAGAAGGAGCAAGTGATGCTTTACGTAATCGAGCATATACGTTAGTCAATGAGGGTATACCACCATCACTAGCCAAAATTTGGCTATGAATAGACTGAAGACCGAGGTTTACTCTAGAGAGGAATTTGGACACCTGAAATTCCTCACGTTGCTTCTTCAATATAGCCAAATCAACAGTCAAGGGATGATACTGATTTAGCTCATCACAGGTTCCCTTAAACTCACTATAATAAGTACCCAAACTTTTGTCGCCTTGGTCTAGAAGAAATATTTTCTCATACAATTCATAAACACGGGAAATATTCTTCTCCATAGAATAAGTCTCCTTCACACTATCCCAAATCTCCTTGGCCGTATTCACAAACATATGATTAGCACTCACACGCGGCTCCATGCTATTCCACAACTAAGTCATCACAGAATAATTATCTCGTTCCCATTCTTCATAGCTTGAGCTAGTATTTGGTGGAGGGCTTGACAAAATAAATTTTAGTTTTCCCTTGGCACCAAGAAACACTCTCACTGCTTGAGCCCAAACCAAATAATTATGTTCACTCAATTTGACTGTAGTTATTTGCATGACTGAGTTATAAGGGGGAGGATTTGGAGCAAGTTTAACTTCACTACTATTGCCATTCTATAACTTTAAACAAGAATTTCTTCAAAACTCCCACAATAACACCAAGGATTCAAAGCACAACCTCACAATCAGCAACACTGGAAACACAATGACACCATTAATGATGTCTACACCTATATTAGGCATCACAAACACCACACACAGCCCCAAAAGTAACCCAAACAGCATCAGAAACATCAGAAACAGCCCCAAAAACAACCTAAACAGCCATGGCAGAATGCTTTTAGGGTCTCTTAACACCTTTATTAGTCACCAACAGCACCAATCTACCTTAGTTGGATACCATAGGAGCTTTACAATCATCAATCAACCACAACCAGAACTACCTGATGCCCAGCCAACCACCAGCCGACCTGCAACAGCCCAGTCAACCACCACTAGCCTGCTATATGCCCATCTGATGACCACTAGATTTGCCTTAGCCTACACCAATCATCACTAGACCTGCTAGAAGATCAGTCGACCACCACCAGACTTTGTTAGGCCCTAGTCGATCATCACCAAAGGGTCTATTTAATGTCAGAAGTCCACAATCCTTGCTACAGTCCACAATCCTTGCTTCTAAGTCTTCTTCCATCAGCCAAGGCTTTAGCCAAACTTGCAAATCAAATCCTCTTTCTGATCTTAGGCTTTGATACTATGTTCTGACTTGAGAAGAAGAGAATAGAGAAGAGGAGAAGGAGAAGTAGTAATGTGAAAAGAAGAGAGCATAAGCGTCATAGGGCCGGCTCCTCTATAATATAACTAAACTTATAATATTGAAATTACAAGACTACCCTTATTACTAATAAGGTTAACACTAATAACCTTAACATACCCAATATGTTAAAGAGTGTTTGTAGTTTTCAGTTGATATTGCATCAACTGGAAGCTTTTATTGATGTGATACTTTATTCAGAATTTCAGACTAATAAATTAGGCAATAGTTCTTATATTTATTGTGTCAACTTACTATAGTTGATTATTATGCACTTCAAGCCTCACAGGAAGATAAAATTTCAAATTTGAAGTCAAATGTCTCAATTGCTAGTGTTATATTGGGAAATGTATGCTCAAATCAAATAAAACCTTTTATCACTTCTTGGTAAAACAGATCAAACTTATTATTATCAAATTGACTTGAACTGTTTCAAAGACCCAACATCCATTTTAGCTTAATAAGACCTTTATTTTAACCATTTTAATAAATAAGTTTGATCTCTTCTACGACTGGTGAAATCTCAGACAAGATGGACGAGAGTTCGAACCCTGATTTTAATATGAGAGGATTATGTTGGCTCTACTGGGTCTGTATGCTTTGATTTGGAATTATTAATGTATATTGAATCACATATTGTACCGGCTATATAGGCTCACTCAGACATGTCTTATTTACTCTCCACCAAAAGTTTTTTAGATGAGTGCCTGAGGCTAGTGCTGGGATACATTCTCAACAATTGATAATGGGATATATATATATATATATGCAGTTATGACCTATATGCCTCAAGATTTTCGGGGAACACTAATTAGACAACAAAGGGAACGCTCAGAGAGGAATAAGCAAGCTGAGGTTGATTCTTTGGTTAATTCTGGTGGAAGCATACGTGATCGTTATGCTCTGCTGTGGAAGCAACAAATGGAGAGGTGAAGTAATTTTGCCAGTTGTGGCACAGCCTTTGAATGGCCTTATAGTGTAGTTTCTGATGAAATTTTTACTCTGTCAGGAGGAGACAGTTAGCTCAGCTTGGTTCTGCAACAGGTGTCTACAAAACCCTTGTGAAGTACTTGGTAGGAGTGCCACAGGTATCTTCTCTTTGGCTTGATTTTCCCTACTAGTCTATCTATTTGTTTGGGTCTATGCCTCTGGTATTGGATAATTGAATCCCACTTTAGCCTCCCACTTTGTATTTATCTCCTTTCAAGCTATATCTATGCACTCCATCCATTCCTATTGTTAAGAGAAACCAACCAAAAAGCCTAAGTGATTAAGGTGGAGGGCCTAAACAGGTTATGAAACCATATGAAACCTAATATTTAGGCAATGTGGGATTTCCCAACACTCCCCCTCACGTGCAGGTCCAACAGGACAAGAATGGGCTTGTCACATAGGGAACAAAAACAGATTCACGAATGGGCCATGAGAACGACAGGCTTTGATACCATGTTAAGAGAAACCAACCCAAAAGCCTAAGTTATTAGGTGGAGGGTCTAAAGTTTAAATAGGTAAATGAAGTCATAGCAAATCTAATATTTGGGCGATGTGGGATGTAGGACATCCTAACACCAAGAAAACTAAGTCCTCACCCCCACCTGGCATGCATTATCATTCAATTTTGTATATACATTCCTTTTGTTATTCATATTCCAATTAAAGGTTTCTGTTGTATTCTGTGGGCCTTTGTCTGGGGTTCTCTGTAGGGATGGCAACGTGGCGGGTTTGGGATGGGACACCCTAATCCCAACCCCGCTTGCAAAATTAAAATCTAATCCCAAAATTGGCACGATTGAGCATCGGGGTGGGGTTGGATGGGGTGGGGCGGGGCGGGTGGCGGGCCAAGACTTCACAGAGAGCCCAGGGCGGGACAGGTCTAGTTGGGGAAAATTTTTTAAATGACAATTATCAAGCCAAACACATGGCTTAGTGTAGACACCCAAATTTTTTACTTTTTGGGATAGCGACACTTAGCATGTGTTGTTTATTTGTTGGTAATACATTCTCTTATCTACTAAACATCCCACATCAGAAAATAATAGTGATGTAATACCCTGTATATATGCTGATCTCCTTCATGAACACTGATGTGAGTTAAGTATTGGGCCTGTCTTCTGCTTGAGATATAAGTATATATAATATATGTTTTAAATAATGGTGCATTCAACAATATTCACCCAGGGGGGGGGTGCTTAGCAATTCCCAGTCCCATCTCAGACCCAATTCAGGTTGGAAATAAAGAGCCCATTCCCGTCCCACTCTTGCCTACAAGGATACCATCCCCGTCCCAATAGGGCTGGGGCAGGGTGTGATACTCATTAATTCGGGTTCATTGCCACCACTAGTTATCGGTACATGTTTTCAACGTCTTTTTTTTTTTTTTTTTCCTCCACAGTTTGCTGTTCTTTAGTCGGGTGTCAGTGCTTCATGGGTAGAAATGCCCCAAGGTTCCTTTATGTGATCTAATTAATTTTTTAGTTCTGAATCAACAATCTTCTAGTTGAGTGGTGAAACAATCTCGATGAATTTGTAAAATTATGATAAATTTAAGGAAACACTATGAGCACTCCTAGATAGGCTTCTTACACTCCTCAATTGTGAGAATTTTTGTAGGAAGCTTCTTTTGGAGTACTAATAGTATTTTGTAAATTTAACATGATATTAATATTTGGACTCTTTCTCTTCGTTTTGTTTTGTTTTTGTTTTTTTGTGTGTGGAAGCATCAACAATCATTCATATATCTTCTAATACTTTTATCTGGTGCAGGTTTTACTAGATTTCATTCGGCAAATAAATGATGATGAAGGGTACAGTCCTTTTGTTTTTGCAATTCCTATTTATTGTCTTTCCACGTTTAATAGATTCTTAGTTAGTTGTCCTTTACAATGAAAGATGAAGATGGAAATGGAGAGCTTGTTCAATTAACCATGTTGAGGATATGATATTAATGGTACACCCCTGTCAACATTATACTGAAATTTTACTTACTAGGCCCATGGAAGAGCAACGGCAACGTTATGGACCACCTCTATACAGCCTTACCGCAATGGTGCTGTCTATTCGACTCTTTCTTTTTCTGTCGTGGGGGCGGTTTGAGGCTCGAAAATTGTGAGAAATCTTGAAATCTGTGTGTTCAGTTTTTTAAGTTCTAGAAGTGTTGAGTCTTCTTTATAAAACAGATAAAGTTGATTGTTTCTTTCCCCATTGAGGAAGTGACACTTTCTTTTGGTTGCTTTTTTGCCTTGATGCTTCACTGGAATTTTTGCATTGACCAGAATGAGGCATCAAGTAGCTGTCTTGGAACAAGCAGTTGATGTCTACACCTCTGAGTTTGAAAGGTTCATCAAGTTTATTAGGTACTATTTCTACTTCTGAGGTTCCGATTGGACATAAGTTACTTTTTTGTGATTATTGGTGATGTACCTTGTTCAACTTAGAAATGGATGCTAGGTTGAGAACACTGGTTGGATTATATTGAAGAGTTCAATTTTGAGACCGATTTAATGCAGATTCAGCATGTGGCATTACTACACTCCCTTTTTGAGGCTTGAGTCCAGCTAGACATTGCAATAAATTTCCCAATAGTTTCTTGTCCTTCATTTGCCTGTCTGTTCGTGGATGATATACGATGCTAATTTTTGAATTATGATCTGAGGTGATAGTGCAAGGCATGCCATGTAATTAAAGTGCTTATTTTTAATAGATATTTGCTGCATTGGATGCATCCATTGTCTTTCAGAAAAGGAATAAATTTGGCCACTTGTTTTTGTGTTCGCAAAAGGCTTAGAATAGAGTTGGTTTCACACCTATCCATGGTGCAGTAAGAATAGAAATTGGACTTTTGTAACCTGACAATAGTAACTCCCGACTTTTGACACACATGATGGCATTCAATATGTCTTGTAATGTTGCCTTTCTGATTGAGCTAAGTGAAAGGAACCAAAAATTGCCCCGCTTGTATTACAACCAGAGTGTCCTCCATGTAGTTTTGTAACAACCTTCTCCCGTGAAGAATAATTTGAAATGCACAACTTGTCTCTTTCGGAAAGGAGTCCATCATGTCATCATGTTGTCTTGCCATGGTCACTTGCAAAAGAACCACAAGATAGGTATCATCCATAAATGACATCTGTAGAAGTGTCAATTCTCTTCACTTCCACTCATAAAATAGAGAAGCTTTTGGGCTTCGGCTCAGTACATCTGCAACTGTGATGAGAATTCCAGTCATATATATATATATTTTTTTGATCGGCAAGAATTCCAGTCATATGTTGCAGTATGAGTGTAAATTCTTGCAGATAATTGAACCACTTGGTGTGCTTCTGATTCTTGTGTTGTCCTTTCATGATATCAGTATCTCATTGTTAGAAAGAGATTAAACTCACGTTGCACCAAGTAATGTCTCTAATTATGGAATGCCAATATAAAACTCAATGTTATACACTTATACGTAGCGCATTAGAGGCACCTCAATTCTCAGTAAGGAAAGCCATACTTTTTGCTTCTTGGCTTAGAATAGCACATAGATCCTCACAGTGAAGCATCACAATCACACATTCTCCAATGTATGGTAAGCTGAGGATTGTTACTTCATCTATTTTCCTTTCCAGTCATTTAAAATTATCTCAACAATGCTTCAATTGTTGGAGAGATGGAGAACTAGGTCAGAATTTCAAGAATTTCACATCACTGCAGCTTTTGGGCGTCATATTACGGGCTGTATATTAATATATCATCAAAGTGAAGAATCACAGATTTATAAATGAATGAGTTTTAGCACTTGGTTTATTACAACATGAATGTACTCGGTGGTGCATTCAACAAATCGAAAAGAATAATTAACCATTCGTACAAACCTCCATGATTTTGAAATCTGTCATGCATTTAACACCAGGTCAGATGTGGATCTGTCCTGTAATAATTCTGCACCCAGTAATTAATTTAGCATGGCATTTAAATAAGATGTAAGATACTGACGTTTCAATTTAGTCTTCTTTATCATCTGGCAATCTATGTATATATGCCATGGGCCATCTTTTTTTGGACTTAGCAAGGCAGGTAAAGGAAACGGAATTAGTCCCTTCCCCATTGTTCCCATATCTTTTCATTGTAATTCTCGCTGTTCTTTTGCACTTATTATATATGCTTGTTTGTTCGAATACTTGATATTGGAATGAGGTATACGTGGTGTCCAATATGCCTCATCGCCAGCAAACCTGAAGGGACTTATTCTTGCTTCGCATCGCATCACATCACATCACATGTCACTAAACTAAAGGTCTCACTTTTTCCAGAATTGTAAAACCATAAACTTTCTCACCCAATCAAAGCACATTAGTTCCACCTTTTTTAACTTTCTTTGTGAAATTATTGATTGACAGAAAGTTAACTCCTCCTATTTCAGCTTTAGGATTACTTTCCTCCTCCATGGGAGCTAGAGTTCTTTTAGTAATCTTTCAAAAAAGTATTTGATGTTTTTCCTTCCATCATTAGTATCAATATTGATTGTATTTGCATTCTCTTTTTAGTATGATACTGTAGGCATTAATAGCAATGACGTTGAACCAAAGATTGCTAATATACGTATTTCCAATTGCAAATGAAATCCAATCCATTGGCTATAAGTATCTCATTTCTATTTTGAACATAGATTTTATGCATAACTTTGTGTGCTTTTCTTGCATCAGCTGCAAATTTTTCTGTGCGTTTTTAGAAGCAATATTCTTACAGCTTCAACTAATAATAATCAGCTTGCATATCTGCCATTGACTTTTTCATCATGCAAGGTTGTTCATCATGATGAGTACCTTTTTGGAGTTCTTCCCTCCGATCATAAGTTTTTCATGTTGTTGGTTTTATTTATTTTTTGTTTTTGTTTTCATTTAAATTTTTGGTTTAGCAGGCATTTGTTGTTTGCCTCCATCCAATTTGCTGTTGGGAAGTCCCACATCGCCTAAATATTGGGTCTGGCTTAACTTCATATACCTGTTTGAATTTTTTTGCTCTCCACCTAATAGCTCAGGCTCCACCTAATAGCTTAGGCTATTGGGTTGGAAACTTAACATGGTATCATCGTATCAGAGCATGTCATTCTTGTGACTGGTAAGGGACCCTCCTTTGTTCTCCATGTGATAGGCATGTTCTTATCTGATTGAGCCTGCACGTGAGGGTAAGTGTTGGGAAGTCCCACATCGCCTAAATATTGGTTTTGATATAGCTTCATATTCCTATTTGGGCTCTCCACCTCATTGCTTAGGCTTTTAGGTTAGAAACTAAACAATTACCACTAGAAACTCGCCTACATTTTGAACAGTGTGAGTTGTGACTATGATCCCCATACTTAAAGCATTAGAATCCAAATTCTCTGGTTTGGTTTTGATTGATTGGATTAGCGGCGTTAGATGAATTCTTGGGCTTTTAGTTTAACCACAAAAGGTCACATTACAATGCTCAATCTCTAGCCCTTGAGTTTGAACAATTTTCATTCCTTGTCCTTGGTAGGGCATGGAATCGTTCAAACTTTGCTATCCTTCACACTTTCAGTCTAAAACGCACTTGTCTTGTTGCTATTCTACAATCTATTCACATTTATTGGCATTAAGAATTCCCAAATACATGGAGATTCAGTTTATGTTGCAAAACTATCATATAACAAGCACGTATCTTGCCAATTTTTTTTTTTTTTTTGATGAAGTGATTGTATTAAATGAAAAGGGGCTAAGCCCAATTACATAAGGAATATACAAGAGCTAGCCAAGCAAAAAGGAAACACGAGCTAGAGCTTTAGGGAATCAATAAAATGTAAAAAAGAGAGATTGCGCTCATTAGAATAAGCACGAACCCACCAAAAGAGAGTCTTCACCATAGAGGACTTAAGGGCACTAGAAGAAGCTTTGGTCCCTTCAAAAGTTCTCAAACTTCTCTCCTTCCATAAACACTAAAAAAGGGCGTAAGGCACCATTTTCCACACAATCTTAGAATCAGTTATAGCCATTTTCCACACATATCTTGTCATTTTTGGGCATCTTCTTCTAGTGAATCAGTTATAGCCATGGATTCAAGAATTCATCCTTATAATCATCTATGGACTTATTGCCTTGTAATAAATTATGTATACGCTGTAATGGGTTTGAACATGATAGTTTATTTATTCACTTTTTATATAGGGATTGAAGAAACCCTAGCCCAATCTAAACCCACCCTACCCTTCATATCCAATTCACTGACCCATATTGTTAGCCCAACGGGGCATTGGTGTAAGGGTATGAAGTTAAAAGGTAAAGATTTCTCTTTAAGTTTCATCTTCAATATCTCTTGACTGTAGATCTTTGTCTTCTCCTTAATTTCTTGTGCCCATTTAAGTTATTCCCACCAAGTTGCTTCTGAAATTACTTTCTTTTCAATATGAACTTGTAATTGAAAATCCTTTTAATAGTTTCATCTAATTTGTGACTCTCTATCTTTCAGACTACAATTTAACCTTGGAATTTCTTGTTCGGTATTCATATCGTATCTTTGATCATCTTGTACAAGTGGCTCTAATCATGGGCATGAAATGGGTTCTCAAAATCACCATATAATCCTTCGTCTGGTACATCTTGAACCTAGGATTCTGAAGTTGGTTTATGTATATAGCGAATAAAATAAAATTAAAAAAAAAAAAAAAACCCTGAAAAGAAGAAGAAGAAGAAGAAAGAGAATAAGAGAGAAGAAGGAAAGAAGTTGTGACAACAAGAACAGGTGAGAGAGCTAGGGTTATCTCTCTCTCTCTCTCTCTCTCTCATTATTAATTTATTATTTGTATAAGTATCAATGAGAAATTACAATAATACTCCACAACATAATAAACTTATGAAATAAATGTGGTAATAACCTTCCAACAGTCCCTCTCAAGTTGGTGCGAAGATATTGCGCATTCCAGCTTCTCTAAGACTGAATGAAAACTTGTGCCTGTTACCCCTTCTGTTAAGATATTTTCAAGTTGACCTCCTGTATTCACAAAAGGAGTGAAAATTAAACTACTCAATTTCCAGCCTCAATGTCCTTGGTTCTATCATACTTTGTTATCACAATACAAACTCATTTGCTCCTTAATGTTAAATCCAAGCTCCTTGCAACAATAACCTCGAGTCCTCGACCAAAGCAACTGACAAATCCCATGAGCTATAGCTTGAAATTCTGCCTTTGTATTGGGTGTAGCAACAACTGACTGCTTTTTACCATGCAAGTCACCATATTTTATTTCTACAAAGGCACAATATCCTGAAGTCGACCTTTGATCTGGAACTGACCTTAGCCCAATCTGCATTTGTATAAGACTCCACTTGCAAATGATCATGTCTAAATAACAACCCTTTATCAGTAGCATATTTTGAGTATTGGAGAATTTTATGAACTACTTGCATATGAGACTCGCAGGTAGCATGCATAAATTGACTCGCCACGCTAATTGTGTAAGAAATATCTGAACGAGTATGAGACATATAAATGAGCTTACCTACTACCTGCTGATATCTACCCGTGTCAACAGGAACATCTTTACTATCTTCTCCCAACTTGTGATTTTACTTAATGAGGATATCAACAGGTTTACACCTCAGCTCAACTCAAACTCTACTCAGCCAAGCTTTATTCCGAACTACATATGGTCGGCTACATTAATCCTTTTACTCAATGCGCGTATCAACATGTTTACAGGAATGTTAAGGTGTAAACCTTGACATTTTTTTAGAAGATTTAAAACGTTCTTTTATGAGATATAAAGATTCCTTGATTAGACTTGGCAACTTGAATACCCAGATAGTATTTCAAACTTCTCTAATCCTTTATCTCAAACTCCTTGACTTGATGGGTCTTTAATTTCAATATGTCATCTGCATCATTTCCAGTCAACGTTATGTCATCCACATTAACAGTAAGTGCAATGACCTTCCCTTGAGGTGTACCTTAATGAACTCTGTATGATCTCCTTCGCTTTGTTGGTAGCCATATTTCTGCATAGCTCGGATAAATCTCTCAAACCATGTTCTAGGAAATTACTTCACCCCATACAAGTGTTATAAGAAGAAAATAAAGTTAACAAACCTGTCATATGATTAGAGGCTTTTGAATCAATGATTTAGGGATGAGTAGATGTGTTACAACCTTATAGAATGTACTATATGTAGTAGCTAAGTTACCTGAGTGGGCAAGAGGAGTAGAAGCAATGTAGGGTGTCACTAGTTGTGACATAAGGCACCTGGGAGTCTCAAATCTCCTATTTTTTTTAAGACTGACTGTAAGATGTAGAGAAAGGAGACCAAACAGATTGGTAGCACGACTACTGATTAAGAGGCAAGGTTGGTCAACTAAATTAGATGAGAGTAAATACAAAACTCCAAGTCGAGAAAATGGCTAGCAAGTTCCTGAGAATAGAACAGAAGTCTTTTGATATTCAGATTGTGGATGATGGAGACGATCTTCTGAAAATCTCTGAAAATGGTAGGGGTATGAGGATTTCTCTTTATTTCAACAAAGAGAGCTGTCATTGGCTCTGTAACAATCTGCTAGAGTTGGCTTGTGGTAATGGCCATCGAGGATGGATTAGGAAATTAAGAAGTTCAAAAAATACTATGCTATTGGAGTATCATCAAAACAGTTATGGTTGTTTTGGGAGGCTGACTGCTATATTTTCAAATGGTAGAAGCAGATTTATAATCATTCCAGATGGTGTTGATGGAAGAGGATGGCGGTACTTTGTTGAAAGCATCAAAAGTCTTCTCAACACTGACAATGCTAACAAAGGTGCATCAGATAATGTTAATCGGTTCTGTTTGAATAAGGTATCATCTATCAACTTATCTTCTGCAAACGCCATACAAGAATCCTCGCTGTCCTGTAGTGAAAAGGAGAATCTGCATTCCAATAGCAGAGCATCACGAATAGTAGGGGATTGGAAGAAGGCCTTCGTTTGCGAGAGGGAGAAACTGAGCGACAATTGGCGTACGATCGAAGCTGACCTTTGCAAGCTTCTGGAATGCGATATTCTTCTTATGCCATTCCAAATCAATAAAGCTGTCTTTTTTTGTCCAAACATTGATAGAGTATGGTACTTTTTTGGGAGAGTCTTTCTTAAGAGTGAGTTAATCGTCAATCTGAGTGAATGGGAACCGAATGTCAACTCCATAAGAGGTCACCGTTTCTGCTTTAATGGAGGATGGATAATGATTGAGGGCCTACCGTTTCATTTATGGAGGGCAGAGGTGTTTGCTAAGATTGCTGATAACTTTGGTGGTCTACTGGAAATTGATAGAAGGACTTTGATTATGGACAACTTGTTCCAAGCCCGTATTAAAGTTAGGGGGGTGAAAGAAGGCTTCTCATGCAATTCCTTGGATGTTTTCATTGGTGAGAAATCGTACACAGTTCGAGTTTGGCCCCTACGTAAATGGAATGGGCAGACAAAAGGGATTCATTCTGAATCAAGGTCCTTGAATATGGTTAGAAGGTCTGGGAAGATTTGTATTCCAGCTCAGAATGGTCAGCAAGTTTGGAAAGAGAAAACTAATGGCAGTTCAAGTTTTCAAGCAATCAGGCGAGAGGTTGAAGATGATAGATATGATGCAGATCTTCCATGTGGTGTACAAGGGACGGCAGGTGCATTGGTAATGGGCACTAGGACGGCTGATGTGAATAGAGGTATTAGAGTAGCCCATAAGTCTTTTAAAGAGGCATTAAATGCTGAAGTTTCAGGATTTCAAAAGTGGGGAACATGCAATGATGCTGCTTTGGGTGGTGGTAAGGAGCGACAGCTGGACAAAGTAGTGGGAGTGGAAGACGTTGTGGGCCCTGGTTTGATTTGTGCTACTGAGCCTACGCACGGTGGGCCAGATCTCATTTTTAAACACAGGTCTTATTCAGATGGGCATAGGGACATTGGGTCAAAATTTAGTGTTGGGCAGATACTACATTCAGATGGGCCCACCCTTACAAGGCTAAATAGGGGAAGTTGTTATGGCACCATGAGTGGGCCGGATTTGGGGTCCAAAAACACAAACAGCCCAGTGGGAGGAAATAAGGTGATGAGGTTATGTTTGCCGGGAATAAATCCCGACAAGGAGTCTAGGGCTCGAAACTCATCGCGATCCGAAATCGAAGGGGTATGTGATGAAGGCCGACGTTTGGATCGAGCTTCCAAGGGTTTGCGAAGGGGCTTTTCCATGGGATCTAGAGGCCGTCAGGATGTGTATGCTGGAAATTCACCAGACCTCACCGGAAGATCATCATCGACTATCGTGGCTGACTCTGCCGGAGTGCTATCGACGGCTATTGTGGCTGATTCTTTGGAAAGCTTGGATGGTGGCGTCAATAAGAGCTCAGCTCTTGCTGATCGATTCCACAGAGGAACTGTGTTCTCTACTTTGGATGGCAATTTGAAAACATGCCGTGGTAAATCCAAGATGGTTTTGTCTTGTGACGATGGGACAACGGAGCACTATTCAAGGGATGAAGTGCCGGCTGGGCCATACGACAACGATGGTGAAGTTGGTGAGTGCCGGGTGGGCCAAGAGGGCGAGGAAATCGTACCCGATACAGAGTCGTCAGCTTCGTTTGTGAAGGACAAAGAAGAGGATATCTCGGTGGATGTTGTCGCTGATTCCTTAGAGGGATATGTTAGCGAGTTTGAGTCAAACAGCTCTGAATCCCCAATCAGTGATACGGAAGGTGAGGACGCTGAACAAGAGAAAGATGATACAATCGGAGCGATGGGATTGGATGGACTCTTTGCCGATAGGGGTGGTTCTTTACTTTGTTCTCCGATGTCAGAGGTACGTGCTCAAGTTAATACTCATCTAGGCAATTTTCTTAATTTTGAGAAGCAAATTCAGCATTCTTCTTCCTCTTCTTTTTCTTCTTATTCTCTTTCTGGAAGGAGGGGTGGGGGTTTTTCTGGGAAAGGTGTTTGTCTGGGTTTTAATGAGGGGGTGGGTGATAGTCTTTGTTTGGCTCATACCCCTGGTGGAATTACTGATCCGATGGGCTATGGCCTTAGTCCTAGGCCTCGCATTAAGGGTGGTTCTACTTCAGAGGCTGAGAAGCGTGTTTTTTCTATTGATAATAAAGCTGGTAAAGAATTGGCTCTCGTAGGGGATCCATTGGCACCATTTGTCGGCGAGCAAATTTGTATTCAGAAGGGGGAAAGTCAAGTAGAAGTAGTCCAAGACAGTGAGGTGGAGGCAGTAGAGAGGTCTGATGGGAGGAATGATTTAGGGGACGTTTTTTCTTTTAGTCTAAATGAGGAGGGGTTACATAAATTAAAAGAATTTCTGGGAAACATGAATATGTCCCTCTCTAGAAGAAGGGGCAGAATTCCAGGGTTAGGTAAGGTGAGAGAGGGGAATAGTACTGTTAGGAGTATTAGTGCGAGAAGGGGTACTAGGGAGCTTAAAAATCTCCAATGTGATGTCAATTATGAGGGGCCACACACGTCTAGGAGTAACAGGGGTGGTGAATTATTGAATGAAGATGATTAGCTGGAATATTAGAGGTCTTGGTTCTAGTAGGAAGAGGTGCATTATCAAAGATTTCCTGAGAAAAAACAGTCCGGATGTTGTGATTCTTCAGGAAACAAAATTAGAAAAGATAGATAGGAAAGTGATTAAGAGTATATGGGGTTCTAGGAATAAGGGGTGGTCTTTTCTACCGTCAATTGGCAGGTCTGGAGGGATACTAATAGCCTGGGATGAGAGAATTGTGTCTGCATTAGAAGTTGTAAGTGGAAATTTTTCAGTTTCAGTTAAACTGAAGGATCTCAATTCTAGCGAGTGGTGGATGTCTGGAATTTATGGTCCGAATAGTCCCAGGATCAGGAAGGATTTCTGGGAGGAGCTCTTCAGTTTATCAGGGTTGTGTAGTCCGAAATGGGTTTTGGGTGGGGATTTCAATGTGGTAAGGTATGTTACAGAGAAGCTCAATGGTGTTAGGAGCACTAGGAGTATGAAAGATTTTGATAAATTCATTAGAGAGTGTGTTTTGAGAGATATAGCTTTGACAAATGCCAGGTTTACATGGTCTAATCAACAGGCGAATCCAGGTGTGCAATAGGCTTGATCGCTTTCTGTTCTCCTTGGAGTGGGAGGAGCTCTTCCCTCAGGTGAAGCAATTAGCCCTCCCTAGAGTTACATCTGACCACTGCCCAATTATTCTAGACAGTGAGCAAACGGTGTGGGGACCCTATCCATTTAGATTTGAAAACATGTGGTTGGAGCATCACTTGTTCAGGAAAAGTTTTGAGGATTGGTGGAGGAATTGTAATGTTCATGGTTGGGAAGGATTTAAGTTCATGAGAAAACTGAAAATGGTCAAATTGAATATTAAAGAATGGAATAGAGAGGTTTTTGGTGATATTAAAATCTTAAAGGATTCCCTTGTAAGCAAAATTAAGGACCTGGACCATTTGGAGGAAGAAGGATTGTTTAATGAGGATTTAAGGCTAGAGAGAAAGGGTTTGAAGGAGGAGCTTGAGGTGGTTAATTATAGGGAAGAGATTTCTTGGGCCCAGAAAGCTAAGGTGAAGTGGTTGAAAGAGGGAGATAGCAACACTAAATTTTTTCATAGAGTAGCCAATGGGAGTAGAAGAAAGAAAGTGATCAATAAATTGGAAGTTGAGCGAGGCATAGTGGTTGAAAAGGAAGAGGAGATTGTGGAAGAAATTTACCAATTCTTTTCTTCTCTCTATTGCTCGAATGGAAGGGAAAGGCCAGTGTTAGAGGGTCTGTGTTGGGATCCCATTTGTGAGGAGAGTGCTCTAAAGTTGGAAAGACCCTTTGAGGCACAGGAGATAAAGGATGCTGTTTTTGATTGTTGTAGAGATAAGGCTCCAGGGCCAGACGGTTTTACTATAGCAGTGTTTCAAGAATGCTGGGAAGTGGTTAAGGATGATCTGTTGAAAGTTTTTGCCGAATTTTTTGAGAAAGGGATTGTCAATAAATGCACAAATGCCACATTCATTTGTTTGATTCCCAAAAAATGTGATTCTTTGAAAATCAAGGACTTTCGGCCAATTAGCCTGGTATCATCGTTATACAAGATTTTGGCTAAAGTTTTATCTATTAGATTGAGAGAGGTTTTAAAGGAAACAATTTCAGAAAGTCAAGGAGCTTTTGTGGAAGGCCGACAGATTTTAGATTTGGTTTTGATTGCTAATGAGGTAGTAGAGAGTTATAGGGTGGAAAAAAAAGAAGGTTTATTGTTTAAAATTGATTTTGAGAAAGCTTATGATTGTGTGGATTGGGGTTTTTTGGATTTTGTTTTAGAAAAGAAAGGTTTTGGAGCAAGGTGGAGGAAATGGATTTCTGGTTGCTTGGTCACTACCAATTTTTCAGTGATAGTAAACGGAAAACCAGGCAAATCTTTTAATGCTTCGAGAGGCTTGAGACAAGGGGATCCTTTATCCCCCTTTTTGTTCACACTAGTGGCCGATGTTTTGGGAAGGTTATCAGATAGAGCGAGAGAGGTTGGTTTGATTGAAGGATTTATGGTTGGTAGAGAGAGGGTTCCAGTTTCCCACCTACAGTTTGCAGATGACACATTATTTTTCTCTACTGGGGATGACCAAAAGTTTTTAAACCTTCAGAAAATCCTACAAATCTTTGAGTTGGTTTCAGGACTTAAAATAAATATGGGCAAATGTGCAATTGTGGGCATTAACTGCGAGGGTGATAGGATTCAAAGGTTAGCTGGTCTCTTGAGTTGTTCAGTTGGGGATTGGCCTCTTACTTATTTGGGTTTACCTTTAGGAGGGAATCCTAATTCTGAAGTCTTTTGGGGACCAGTTGTTGAAAGAGTGAGAAGAAGGTTGGAGGGATGGAAGAGAGCTCTAATGTCTAAGGGTGGTAGACTGGTTTTAATCCAGTCAGTCCTGTCAAGCATTCCCACTTACTATCTATCTCTGTTTAGAATTCCAGTAAAGGTTGCTCGTTCATTGGAGAAGTTGATGAGGGATTTTTTATGGGAGGGAAGTGGGGAGGGCAAGAAGGACCATTTGGTTAGATGGGAGAAAGTCTCTAGATCTAAGAGTTATGGGGGGTTAGCTTTGGGTAATATTGTGAAAAGAAATATTGCTCTGACTGGTAAATGGTTATGGAGGTTTACTCTTGAGAGGGATTCATTATGGCATAATGTTATCAGGAGTAAGTACGGCTTACAAGCTAATGGATGGGACACTCAAACAAGCTCTAGGATGTCGGCCAGGAGTCCATGGAAATTTATTTCTCAGGGGTTGGATAAGTTCTTGGAATTCATCTCATTGTCAGTTGGAAAAGGGGATAGAGTTAGATTTTGGGAAGATCAATGGAGGGGCGAAGCTTCTTTTTGCTCTTTATTTCCACGATTGTATAGACTTTCATTGGCTCATAACGTTCCTATTGCATCTATGGTTTCTGTTGAATCTCACTCCTTTGGATGGGATTTCAAGTTCTTTCGCAATCTAAATGAGAGGGAGACATCAGATCTAGCTTCCTTGCTAGGTAATCTGGAAGGTTTTTCTTTGAGTGAGGTTCTTCCGGACAAAAGGGTGTGGGGGGCTGATTCTTCTGGGATCTTCTCTTGTAAGTCTTATTTTGAGAAGTTGATTGATTATTCTCCTTATCCTCATTGTTTTCCCTCACATTTAATTTGGAAAGCAAGTGTGCCTCTCAAAGTAAAGTTCTTTGCCTGGACTGTGTTTCACAAGAGCATTAACACTAATGACAGATTTCAAAGAAGAAGACCATCTCTTCTTGTATATCCTCAATGGTGTACCATGTGCAGGGAAGCAGCTGAATCTGTTGATCACCTCTTCTTACACTGTTCTGTGGTTTCTAAATTATGGCAGAAGCTTTTCAACATTGGCAAGGAGGTTTGGGTAATGCCCGGTTGTGTTAGGAGTTTCTTCGATATAAAATTTTGGGGAGTGGGAAGGGGTAAGAAGGCGAGGATATTGTGGATCTGTGCCTCTATGGCTGTTTTATGGGTGGTTTGGCTTGAAAGGAATGGTAGAATTTTTGAGAACAAGGAATCTTCCTTGGAAGACCTATGGGATAAAGTGCATTTTTTGGGCTCTTTCTGGGCAAAGTCTTCCAAGGAGTTTGATGCCATTCCTCTTTTCTTATTGAATTCAGACTGGGGAGCAGCTTGTAATTAGGCTGGCACCCAGTTTTTTTGGCGCTCTTGTTCATGTATTTGGGTGTTTTGGATGTTCTTCTTTGGGTGGACTCCTAGTCCTCCTTTTTCTTTTATATCTTTCCTTCTTTTGTACTCTTTATGCATCTTTTGATTAATAATATCTATTTTGTTGATGATCAAAAAAAAAAAAAAAGAAAGGAGACCAAACAGTAGAATTTCCCTGCACTTGACTTAGGTTAACCTATTCTATTATTAGTGTTTTTTATTTCCCATCTTTCTCTGTAACTTTGGTCTCTTTGTATTATTTACTTATTTAGTCATTTGTCTTAATAATCGATTCATTTATTTGTCAAGTGGATCCCAAGTAGTAGGGGTATACAGCTCTGTTAGATCTGATGGCTAAATATACTTGGTCGATTGCCTGAGTGCGTGGGTGCTCGTGTATCTAGGAAAGTGCTTAGGCTTTGTTGGAACTTTCAGCTTTACAGTCATTACTTGCATGCTCAGTAAGAGAGGGGTTTTGACTTTGTAGTCTTTTCTGGGACTTGTATTCATCATGTTGCTTTTGGTTTCCCTTGCTTTCTTGTCCTGCTGCTTTTGGTTTCCCTTGCTTTCTTTTTCTCGTGTTTAGTTGTCTTTAGAAGTGGTCCTTACAAGTTACATCCTTAGAGGATGTCAATATTCTTTGGAAACACTTATCCAAAAAAAAAAAGGTTTTTTTTTCTTTGGAAACCTGAAGGAAGGTCAATAACATAATCACAAACCTCAAAGGCAGTTCTAAGTTCTTAAATTTTTTATCCTAGAAACGTATAATATTATGCCTCTTCTCTCTGTGAAGTTTACGAGCAGTGTTAATTGTGCATGGTATCTTACTGTGTTTAATATATGATATCAATATATTATATCAATATGCCTCTGCAGAATAATGTTTGCTAGTTCAAGGAGAAATTAACATATCTTCCATGTGGAACCACACATGTTCCTTTGCACCTTGGTTCTGTTAAATGTTTATGTATTAATTATCATTTGTATTTTTATCAGTGAGGTCTTTGCAAATTCCCCCTTCTTTATTTCAGCCAAGGAAGCTTACACAGTAGAAGCTAGGTAAGTTCCTAAGTTTATGTGTTACATCGGCATCAATATTTCCACTTCAAAGTTTGCTACCTTGTTCTCTACAGGAAAAATGATGACTATAAAGAGATAAGCCTTCCAGCTGGGAAAACTCATGAGGTTTGTTTAGTACATCTGTTTGCTTTGGGTTAAAGGTCTTGACTCATATTTTATTTAGTTTGATATTACTTGGCTACCTGAGGTGTTCATATGAGCAAGGCATGTTCATTAGTGAATACTATGTAAGCATATTACATTAGAAGGCTGTATGTGAAGAGCATACTCAACAAGCTATCCATGTTAAACATTATCAAAATTAATCACTGGTACTCCTAACCCCAAGAAAATCAATTAAAGAATAGCCATTAATATTGCTGAGGATGTAGCTGATAACTCTCGACTCTGTAACATTTACATGATCCAATCATAAATTTTCTGCTGATTTCCTTTAATATCTTGAATCATGTGATGATTATCACACACTGATCGATGATGGTCAGTCATGATTATACACCTTCTCGCCTTGAAGCTTTAAGTATGTTGGAGGCTTAAACTCCCTCCTACATTGCAAGAAAATAACATGGACAAAAGGCCCTTTTGTGGACTGAAATGTGTTATAATAGTAATTCTACTGAAACAAGAAGTGTTAATGATATATCTAAGTATTAAGGCACTATTAGGGCTATTACCTAGTGTTGGTCCCTCTAGGTGGGGTCCTATGAGGGTTGAACAGGATACAGTTCTAATTTTTGTTTTTTAACACAAAATGGCTGCTATCAAGACTCTAACCTGCGCCTTCGCAGTTGGTAGCCCGAGACTCTTACCATTGCACTAGACAATGGCCCTTGTAATATTGGTAATTAAATGCGGGGGGATTATAGATTGGTTCGGCTATAGGCAAATAATTACATTTAATAGTCATTCTTAGTTCAATTTAGTAGTCATTTGTATTGATGTGTAATTATTTGCCCGTATCTGGACCAATTTGTAATTCCCCCATTAATTTATTTTATTTTTAGATATGGGTAATATACAGCTTTGATCATGTGAGGGATATCTTGGATATCCCGTACGATAGTCTGGGGGCACTTGAACAGCCCCCAGCTAATATATATTAAAATGGCCCTCGTAGAATATGTATGGAAGCATATTTTTTTCAATGACTTGATTGCGATTGAAGTATATATTATTGGAGGGAAACTACGGATTTTGAAGAATACTTTTAGATTTTCTTTTGTTTAGCAACATTTGGATAGTTACAGAAACACTTGGAATTTTTTTTGATAAGGACGGAAACACTTGGAAATTTGCAACCATGTTCATAGTTTCATTGGATTGAACCAGCCCAGTCCCCGGTGGATGGCTGGCTTGTAATTTAATAATATTCCTGCAATTATCTTTTCTTTTTGTGAACTTCTATCCTAGGGATTTTAAATCCTTGAAATTTTATGATTTTGTTATCTTTTTTAGGTTTCATTGACAGTGGAATCTATAAACTCATATATTGCCTGGGATTTCTCCTTGGCACGAGGAAAAATGAACATGGTACTGTTCTCGAACCTTTAGATAGGTGTTTAGTAGGTTGTATCATTATTTTCCTTTTGTAAAATATGATATGCCGCTTAGACTTAGTGTTCTTTATTTAAAAATTTATTCTTAAATCATTTTCCTGTAGATATTGACATGTTAAACCTTCTTTATTTAAAAATTTATTCTTAAATCATTTTCCTGTAGATGTTGACATGTTAAACCAAATTTAAGGCTAGTGGGAAAATTTCTCTGTCCCCACTAGGTTTGATATAGTCATGTAGCGTGTGCAATTAGTGTTATCAGCCAAAACATTTCTCCTATAGCCAACCATTTGGATTTATCTTACACAGTTTGACTTTTTCTAATTTCTTATTTTATGGATTTTGAACTCAACACATGATCATGTGAGGTAGCAGTGGCAGTTTGTTGAGGCAATATCAAGTATAGAGGCTAATTCTTGGCCCATGCGTATGATGTGTGGCCATATGTGTCTAAATGAATTTCTAATGGAGCCAAGTGCAAACGTGCTATCGTGAACTTGTATTGTAACAATTAGGCAGCCTTTGTATTGCTCACAACATAGTTTAGCAGGACACTATATTAAGGTGTATACACATTTTATCATCAAAACTCAAGATGAGACAGATTTGTACTTATTTTTGAATGCCAATGTTTTAAAGGCACGGGCATAGGGCGGGGTGTTTTTCCTCTAATAGGGTGAGGTGTAAGCCCCACGAGTATTTTAATTTCTCTCTCTCTCTCTCTCTCTCTCTATATATATATATATATATGAAATATAAAAAATTAAATATAGTGAAAAAAATATAACATAACAAGATCCATTTATTTATTTTTTCTTTTTTTATATAAAAAAAGAAAAAAGAAAATGCAAACTATTTCATACAAATCTACAAAAGATTTTAAAAAAAAAAAAAAAAAATTACAACAACTTATGTTTTGCTAAAAGGCTCAATGGCCTTAAAAATAAATAAGCGTAAGGAGACTTTTGGAGTAAAAAAAAAAAAAAAAAAAAAAGAAGCCAAAACTGATATAAGCCTTTGACAAAAGGACAATAGTATGGTCGAGGCTCTCCTAGAAGATGGGTCGATAGTTTAGAAAGGGTCAACTGGTAGTTTGGTACAGAGTATCATGGGTCAACATTGATGATGAGGAATGTCACATTGGAGGTGAGGATCTCATTCTCTTTCATCATCGACATAGCTTCATCACTTCTGGGGTGTCATCGGAAGCTACTGCATCGTCGGTCGTTGTATCCTCAAAACTACAGTGTCGGTAGAAGGTACGATTGTCCCTTTTGTTCTCTCTCTCTCTCGACGCTTCTCTCTTTGTGTCGGTGGGGTTTTGGGTTGCGATCGTACAATTGTCGGCCGGGGGGGGGATGGAAAGGAAAATAAAAGCAAAACGAACCCGTTACACTTTGGCTCGTAGGGCGTATGCCCAATTCAAAATATGCAAAAAGACGTGTCTTTTACACCCAAAACTTACGTCTTAGCTATGGGGTGTAAGCCCAATTGGTGTTCTGCCCAAAAAAGTGCGCTCAAGTACTCTACACTCCCAACTACACCCCAAAACGCACCCGAGGCGCATTTAAAAAAAAAATTGTTGAATGTTGACAGCTAGTTTACAATATTCTACATAAAGGGCTATAATTGCTACATTTCATCATGTTTTAGTGAGGTGGGCATGTGTGATATGCATGCACCTACTCGAGGGGTATAATTGTGTGGTTTGATCTACTTATAAGGCTTTATGTAGATAATTTGTAATTCGGGAGTCGTAGTTTGAATATATTTTCTTATATTATTAGGGTTCAGAAAGAATTCAACAAACTCTTGTTTTCCGTCATCCTGCTTCCGTAGCTTACCCATGCTTCTATCAGTCTTCAAAAAGAAAAACCCTTGTTGGAAGTCTAAGCTCATGGGCCCAAATACGATGGAAAAACCTTTTTGGTCCAAAGGAAAGTGTCCATGGTAGTTGTTGAGTCATTAGTTTCTATTTATTAAGTCTTAGTCATGGTTAGGGGTATTTTAGTAATTTTATAGACTTTCTATTTTATATGCCTTCTAATTTGGTTAGGCTTTCTATATATTAAAAGTTTCCATTTTGTGTTATTTCCTACTTTAAGTCCATTAAGAGTTTAGAAACCTTTTATTTTAGTAGAGTTTGAGTCCAAGTTGGTTTCCATATTGGTTAGGCAAGTTTTTAGAAGGTTTTTACTTGCGTAGCGAGTTTTCTAGAGTTTATAAATAAGCACTATTTTACCAAAACGAATTTAGACTTTGATTAATGAAAAATTGGGTATTTTGATTTGGTTATTGAAGGCATGCTTGCCTAGATTTTCTCTTCTTCTTCTCTTCTTCTCTTCTCTTTTCTTCGACTCTCTATACCTCTTTCTCATATTCTTAGGTACTTCCTCTCATTCTTCCTCCACATATCGATTCCCGACCTTCACTCTCCATGTCATCATTCAGAGTATACCACGAGTGTTTGAACATGTAGAGGGTATGGGGAGCATTGGGTGAGGATAGTGGGCAAAACGGGATAGGGAGGAAGAGAGGGGAGGAAGGAATACAGGATAGAGAGGGAGAGAGAGGAGAGGGTGGAATGGAAGATAAGAGTCTTGTAGGGAGGTAGAGAGAGGGCAGCACACAACCTCAGAATCGTGCTCAATAAAGATGCAATATCTCTCTCTAGAGAACTCCGATTGACAAGCTATTTTTTTGGGCATTCAAAAGTAGACTTGGAGATCTTTTAAATGGTATAGGTCACTCCAACCAAGAACTCTTGAAGAGATTTAGATTTAGTTAGTAACATTCATAAGTTGCATGAAGGTAGACCTGAATGAGTGTACATGACGTGTGCGCACACACCATGGTAGGGCGCCATTTTCTACCTTCAACGCATCACATATATTCTTCCTTCATCTGGACCATGCCATGGGGATGTACACGTCAATCCAGAATGCACGTGTGCTGCTTGTCATGCCAAAT
Organism: Liquidambar formosana; assembly: GCA_039720395.1. NCBI lineage: Eukaryota > Viridiplantae > Streptophyta > Magnoliopsida > Saxifragales > Altingiaceae > Liquidambar > Liquidambar formosana. Next base: position 49,865,921 of record CM077821.1, on the reverse strand, counting down.
GACCAGATGACTGCTCTTTTTCTGTCCACATGTCGGTTAATAATTTATTATATTTTACTTCATACAAATAAAATAATTATTTTGTTATATTTTTATGTATCAACACTCTGCAACATCATATCCTCAAACTCTATATTTAAAAGAAGTCCTGTGAGAAGCAAAGAAAGGAAGAGAATTAGCAAATTTGACATTTGACTAAAACGAAATGCCTTATGAAACAGAGAAGGTTAACACTGTACACTTTTGAGAACCAGAATAACTAAGAAAGATACATTTGAGAGCCTTCTTATTCAAATCTGTACAATTGAAACGATGAACTTAAATATTATAAAGATTCATGGGGGAATTGAGGTTTGGACAAACAACTTGGTGGAGTGAAAACATAATACATGGAATAGCGGCTGATTAATAAGTTCATCAGAAGGATGGAAGTCTTGCCATCTCTGACGAATAAGTTCTTTTGCTCTATATCTCCATCTTGTTACATAGTATTGACACAGGTGGTTTTATGAACAAACTCATGTCCAAAAATGCTTAGATTATAATACATGTAGTCCCTCTTATTATTTGATTGGAAAAGTTAATGGATTTCTCAAATTGAAAAATCATTGTCTGACGAAAAATTTAGATGTTTTCTTCTTTTGTTTTATAAGATGAATTTATGTGGCTTGGGTGTAATCATCACCTTATGTAACAAATTAACGATAGCCAAACAAGGAAATGATGGGTGATGGACTGATGGTACCCAAACATCAGAATAAAAAAGTGCAAAAGGAATTTTACTTGTATTGGGATTTAATTTGATTGTTTTCTACATTTTGCATTATTTAATTTTACTTTTAGTGGTACAAGATTTAAAGATGTAGTGCAAGCATTTCAGGATGTATGCTGTTTATTTATTTGTATGTTTGTTACTTTTGGAATTGTAATGACAATGTGAATCAGGACATCACATATTTTAAGTTAAATTATTACTTTTCCTCTCTCTCTCTCTCTCTCTCTCTCTCTCTCTTTCTCTTTTCCTTAAGAATTCATTCCCTTAGGGAGACATGACTGTCTGGTTGTCACATAAAGACCTCTGAATAATGTCATTATTAGACATTCAGCCCGTTCTGCTACACACATGCCATACTGCTCGTTTTTCTTTTCTTTTACCTCGGTTCTTAGTGTTATAAATTCGGGCTCTTTGAGGAATTAGAAGGAACGATGGAAGATTTTTCTTACAGTAATATATGCTATATTTATTATTTATGCTTCTTTTGTGTTTCTTGCTGTGCATCATTGAGTCCAATCCATAGATGGTGATTAAATTCAATGGGGAAATATATTGACCTAGGTATCCAGTAGTTGAATTATTCAGATAATAGATCTCTTTTGCTGTATTTATGAAAAAGTATGATGTTTTAGTGTTGTGTGTGTGAGTTACCTATGTGTATAGGAGGGGGGAAAAAACAAACTCCTTTATTTTTGAGAATTACATCGTTGCTGGACAGGATATTGGATTTAGCGTGGAGTATACGAATCCTTCAGGGGAAAAAACAGTAAGTTGTATTATGATAGAAGGTGTATTACTTTTCCACTTTTTGAAGTAATTTTCTTTAGTTCTAGTCATCTCCTTGTCATATGCTGGAAGCCCTGTATTAGCAGCTTTTATTTTTTTTATCTTTCTTTTCTTTTTGACTTACCATTCTTCTCTTGTATTTACATTGGGGAATGTGTGGTTATTTGACAGCTGATCTTACCTTACCGGCGCTATGAGTCTGACCAAGTGAGTTAATGTTTTTGTTGACAATAATTGGTTTTACCATATCATTAGATATAAGGGTCTTAAACTTCTTGACTCCTTACAGGGTAACTTCTGCACATGCATGGCTGGAAACTATAAACTCATTTGGGACAATTCGTATTCAAACTTCTTCAAAAAGGTAGGCTGACACATTCAAGGGCTTCCTTAAGTTTTTTCTTCAAATCTGCTGCCTCACATGATGATACTGACGACAATGATGTTGATAGTAAATATACAAGTAGTATGAATAGTAGTAATAGTACTAAGTGTAGCAATTTGCATAGGATAGTTTTTAATAGGCTGGTGGTGGTTTAGGATTCATGTTGTTGACTTGAATGGTTGGGTTAGAGCACTATGATATTAATGAAAGAACATATTGCATCTGAAACTTAGACCTAAAGTAGGTTCCTAAGCACCATAGCAGGAGGCATGGTGCCTGTGTTGTGATGTTCCACCCACCGCCAGGTGGGCCCTGCTTCTGTGATTGTGAATAGTAAAAAAAATCATGATTGTATAATTCATGACCATCTGATTTGAAGAATTTTCTCCTGTGCTATTTTAGAAAATATTATTAGTACAAGTAAGAGATGAAAACCATTGATCTGTACTCTGATAATCCTGACTTTCTCAAAGTGGACATAGTAGGTTGGATCTATTGGTACTTGGATGGTGATATTCAACTTGTAAGTTGCTCTGCAAGACCTAACTGCTGCATTATTAGAGTGAAAATTGGTAAAACATCCTAGCTTGTGATATCATTAGTATACTTCGATAGCATCCTCAGTAGGTTGTGGAATGGATTGTTATTATATCATTAATTCAACTTCTTAGTTTACCAGTCAATTCTAAGATTATGAAGGGTATCTTGATTTGGATTTGGTTTCTCATGCAATTTTATGGGGCATGGTAATGGAGCAGAAGAGCATATTCAAGGGAAAAGATTCCTACCCATTAGCTGAAAGAGCTTATCTCCAGATTAAATTTTTGTTCTACCTATTAGTTTAATTTGTAGCCATATATTCTACCAATAAATTAGAGTTCAAATCTCCTCATACTAACCTTTACATGCCATTTCAACCTTCTCCTCTTTTGGAGCCTTCGATTGGCGTTGAGTCACTTTTCACGATGGCCACAATTGGTCTTCTTTGAGAACAATTTTAATTGGGCAACCTTATCTCATTACCTGTTGGGGCTCAATTTATTTATTTATTTATTTGTGAAACTTGATTTTAAATAATTACTTGATTATTTTGACAGCCCTATCTCCGCTATACTTGCCTTAAAAATGTTAGGTAGTGTGGAGCGTGATTGTATTGTACACCTTGCCCGAAGGGTGGGGATTTGGGGGCGAACCCGGAGTTGAATTTTTAGTAAGGGTATTTTGGAAAAACTTGTATGTAACTGTATGTAGCTCTAGTTCTATATATGTGTTATAGGAGAAAAACTTGTATGTAACTGTGACACGGCTGATGTGGTGTCACAGGCGAATAAGAGCTAAGCAAAGTGGGGATTGTCAGAGTACTTTTTGGCTCCACAATTCCACTTTGCTTGGTTCCTATTGGCCTGTGACACCATGTGGCCGTGTCACGGTTACATGGAAGACTCACTCGTGTTATAGTGGTGGGGGGGGGGGGGGGGGGGGTGGCCGTCTTAATTCTTTTGTATCTTCTTTTGCGAAAAACATAGTGAAAGTTGCAGGGACTCCATGGATGTAGTCAGAGTTTTGTCGAACCACATAAATCTGTGTTGTGTGTTCTTGATTTTTCGTTTTTGCGTTTATTATCGTGTCTCGTGGATCATGGGTTAGGGAAAATTTTTAACTATAAAAACCTCTAGTTTCTTGTTAGGCCAAGAATTGACAATCTGATCTATAGTGTGTCTTGTGTTTATCTAGTAATGAATTTATAAATCCAAAGCAAGGGTAACTTGATAAGATTTTTGGAGTTAAGTGCCAAATCCTGGCTTATTTTTGTCACTAAGAAGCCACTCTTGCAGTAGGCCACGGCCCTGTTTGTGGGCTTGAGGGTGACTGATTGCAAATAGGCTGGGCATTTACTTAATGTTAAGGTGGCGGACATTCCTTTTTAATATCATTTTATTTTCTGGAATAGGTCTTGTACTACAAGGTGGACTGTATACCTCCAGTCGTGGAGCCTGTGCAGTCAGACACTCTTTTAACTGAAGTTGAAGGATGAATGGAGCCTACATGAACATAGCAATTGGTCCCAGATTGACGTTTCGCAGTGATTCCTGTTCGCATTCATTTGTATCATTATTATTGTTATTATTTTAAATGGTATTGATGAATAGTGTTGTACTCATATTTGTATATTACTACCTGAAATCCTGTGGAATCAATTCTTGTTATAACCATGCAATTAGAGAGTTGAAGAATGTTTAGGCACTTGGATGATATAATTGTAGAATCATCGTTTATTTATTAATATTTTGAGTCCTGGATTGTAGGGGTCAGGGGTGAGGCAAAGGTTTATCCGTGTTGCAACATGAACGGCGCCATAGACCCCAGTTGTGAGATTGTCAATGTCAGTTTGGGCAGTATGATTTGAGCCTATACATGATTAATCTAAGGTGGTTTTTTTGTGATGTAACTTATATTTCATAAGCATGATAACTAGTAAATATAATACAACATAAATAATTAGGGATCTTAATTCTAGTAACAAATTAGGTATTTCCACAAAATTCCTCAATATGAAAATGCTTTATATATTATACCATGGGAGGAGCCAATCGGGTAACTCCATTCTCGTCTGTAACAACCGAAAACCAAAAAAACTCGGTATCTCTTATAAAATTTTGTAAAGCCCCGTTCCCACTTTATGGTTCGTAACTGCCATTTCCATCTTTAAGATAACAGCTCTATATTATGAAAAAGAAAATATTAGGGGTGCTCATAGACCAGCATGACCCGACAAATCCATCCAATCCAACTACACCCAATGACATATAGGTGGATTCAACTAATAGGGTGGGTCGGTAGCAGTTTAGAATTTTATTTTTTCATGGTTTCGTGGGTGATTGATGGTTCTAAAAGATAAAACCCGACTTCAACCTATCTACCATAAGTGTTTCAATAATTGATAAGATTAGACTCTCCTCTGTTTTTGCTCCCTTACAACTAGTGACAAAAAAAATATTGTTCATGATGTTGAGCGATTAGGTGCAACCATTGAAAAGAGATACCTAAAAAAGATTGAGAGACAAACCCCATTTTTACAGGGCTACATTTCTCACAATGGTGATGTTTCTAATGAATGCTTGAGAACTCGGTCAATTGTCTTAACTGGGAGAGTCGAAGTGCTCCAAGACGGTGGATTGCGAGATATCGTGGGAGTGTTGAAACTCCTCGATGTCTCACACAAAAAGGTTGGATCATCCAAGACTTAAGGTCTGCTGGGATAGGTGAGCTTCGGGTCACATCTGTACTACTATTACTGCTGAAAAGAAACCACACTTACCTGCGCTCAACTATGTTGATGGGAGCTCTTATTGCTTATCTACTTTCGACGGGAATCAATTTTTTGTATATTGTTCAGGCTTGTATCTTTTTGTTTCTAATTTTATGTTTGTTTAATTATATATATTTTTTTCAAGTTAATGTTATTTTGTATTGCCCACTATTTCAAAATACTATGGACAAATTAAAAAAAAATAATACCCTCTCCATTTCAAATTGACCATCCCCTTTTGAAAAAACACGTTTTTTAAAGAAACCCTATTAAATGCTTTAACATCAGTGCATATCTTTTAAGATTCTAATTTTGCCCTCAAGTGTGCAAAACATTAGAAAAAGAGAATACCTTTTTAAGGGTGTTTTAGGAAATGAATAAAAAAGAACCAATGACTTTTGAACTGTGACAATAATTTTAAAACATCCCAAAAAAGAAAGTAGACCACTTATTTAGGAACGGAGGGAGTAATAATAAAGCAAAACCTAAGCTAGAGCCTAATCTACCAATCCACTCACCACACACCAGTCCATTCAATGTGGTGTAGCTTGAAACTACGTGATCGTGTGGACGGAAATGGGTGAAAATTTTATTCATTGATTATCCATGGGTGGATTGTAGGTGAGCCCCAAATCCAATCCGATCCTACCTATAACAGCCTAACAAGCCTGTTTTTGGCAGGTGTGGTGCATGCATCAAGCCGAAGCCATTGTAACATGGTGATGAAAACATCTATTAGGGTTTATAAAGGTGAGTTCTAATCATGGGTAATCTTTGATTATATAGAACCGAACTGTATTAGTGGTTTCATAATTAAAAAGGATATGTTCGGTCATATTAAACTGAACATATGTATATTGGTCGTATTAAATTAAACATATGTATATTGTTCAATTTTATAATACTAAACATTATCATATTGTTTGGAAAACCAATGGCGAATAGGTGCAAATCTATATTAAAAAAAATTAAAAAAAAACCCAAATTTAAAAGATACTAAAAATTGGAGCATTTATGGATTTCTACTTAAAAGTGGTTGTGAGAGAGTTAGGTTTGGATGGGAGGTAAAAATAGCAATGTATTTAGGTTTTTAGTACTGATGTCCTTTTTGGTAAATTTGTTAAAGGAAATTTCTAGTCAAATAAATTTTGAGGGCTGCAGATCAAAGTGAGGGGCAATAACCGGGCCTTTTTTATTTTCTTGGGGCCCCTTTATTTGTACCCAAGACTTTTCTCCATCCCCCATTTACAAATCCCATTTCAATTTTACTCTTTTAAACCCCACAATACCAAATGTACCCTCATCCTCAATGTCCCAACAAAACCATAAACCGACCCTAATCTCTTCTCTTTAAAGCCCCCCTTTTTTCCAGAGGCAATAACACCCATTCTTTTCGGTGAAGATGCTACGACCATCTTCATCATCAAGCCCCCATTCTTCTGGCGACAACAGTACCCAATTTTTCCGGCAAAGATGCTCACTGCCGTGAGATTTGGCTATAGAACCCATAACCACATAGTGCTAGGAATAGCGTAGTGTTGCCGTTGGACCAAGTCTTAGGAAGTGGAAATTCTGAGTTTGACTTTGACTAAACCTATTAGAACCACCGGCGCAAGATTTTATGGTTCTCATGGCCCTTACACTTACCTAATCCATGATTTATGGGGTCTTATACGAGTCAAGTTTGCTCAAAGGTTCCCTTGTAATTTTCCTTTTTTTCAAAAAAGAAGGGCAAGTGGTTGGCACAAGTCCTCAAAAATAGGACTTGTAAAACCATAGGTCCATCTTAATTTTATTAAAAACCAAAATACCCCTCAAATGTCATCAAAGCGACCTAAACTGAAGCTGAACAGTTCACATTATACATAATATATCTCGTTTGTTTACCTCTCTATTGGTAATCCCCTGCTTTTTACCTGTTTTTCTCTCTCTCTCTCTCTCTCTCTCTCTATTTGTGTTGAGCTCTCCGTTTCTCTGTTAGAGCTCTCACTGTTCACCTTTTCTCAAGCGATCAAAATGCATTGGGTGCAGGGCCGGTTCTGAGATTTTTGGGGTCCTAGGCGAATTCTTAAAAATGGGCTTTTATTAGCACCTGAAGACTTGTTTTTTATCCCCTATTTATTATACACTATAGGGTTTTATGAAAATTATAAAAGATTTTTATAAAAATCGGACACGCTATCCATTGAAAGACATCATTTTGAACAACTTTGTAGAATAAAGTTTTTCCAAAATCTATTGTTCAACTGAAATTTTTGGCCATCTACAATAGTTGTTATATAAATGGTTATAAAGTCTATTTAAAAGATAAATTTTTAAAAAACTTTCTTCTACAAAATTGTTTAAAATGATGTTTTCTAGTAGATTATGTGATCAGTTTTTATGAAAACTTTTTATATTTTTCATAAATCCTTAAAATATAAAGTAATTGGGGATGAAAAACAAGTCTTGAGGTGCTAATAGAGGCCCCCTTCTTAAAATGAGACCCTCCATACTCAATTTTTTTTTCCCAGTACAAACATAAAGTTTGTTTGCACATCCCACTGATTTTAACTTCTTAAGATTTTAGAAAAATATAAAGGGTTTTAAGAAAATTAACTACGTTATCCATTAGAAAACATCATTTTGGACAACTTTGTAGAATAAAGTTTTTACAAAATTTTTCGTTTAAGTTGACTTTTTGGCCTAAAATTAACAAAGATGGTAAATGATCAAAAAATTCACTTAAATAATAAATTTTGAAAAAACTTTTTTCTGCAAAGTTGTTCAAAATGATGTGTTCTAGTGGATTACGTAACAAATTTTCATAAAAACCTTTTATATTTTTGGTAAAATATTGATAAATAAAAATTAGTGGGATGTGCAAATAAAATTAAGGGGTTGCAATAACCATTCTCTTTAGGGGGAAAAAAAAATTAAACCTACTAAAAGGATTAGTCTCAAAATAGGGCCCTCATTTTTGAGCCAAATGTTGGGCCCCAGACGACCGCCTTGCCCCAAAACCGGCCCTGATTGGGTGATGGGAGAGGGATGGGAGACATGCGATCATTTTATAGGGTAGTCATGTCTTAACAAAGCCGAGTAGCCAAAATGATTCTCTATCTTGGTGGTGGATCTAACAAAATCCAGGGAATGGTGGTGGATCTAACAAAATGCATTGGTGGTGGATCTAACAAAACCTCAAAGTTGCACAGAATTCGCCTGGGCGATGGTTTAGTGGCAGTAATGATAACTCTAAAAAAATCCGATCTAGATAATGATCCAGATCCAATGAAGGATACGTTAAATAGTTCAGTGGCACCAATGGGATCCAGATAAAGATTCAGATGCAATGATCTAAAAAAATTTGGTTCGCAAGCAAACTTCATCGAAAAGAGAGAGAGAGAGAGAGAGAGAGAGAGAGAGAGAGAGAAAATGTCATTTTGTCATGCCTTTTGTGGAGAAGATTCTTTACTTTTTTTTTTTTTTTTTGGGTGGAAATGGTAAGAAGTCATGTACGTAACCCTTCAATTGTTCAATTGGACATGGAGGGTAGCCTAAAAACAAACAGTTACATGATGTTTTGAATATTTAATTGCAAACATTTAAAATTAGTATCAAATACATAAATTTAATTGACCTTATAAGTTATATTAATTGTTCTGGGTGAGCAATTAAAAACCCACATGGGTTTTATTTATTTATTTTACATAATTTTATATTTATCATGGGTTTTACTTTGAAGGTCTTGACCAATAAATTTTAAAAATATAAATTTTATAAAAAACCAACGTATAGATTAAAAGTTATGTCATTTAAAAGTTTGAAAACACTAAATAACTTCTTAAGAATAATATTAACTTTATGTACCAAACATTTTTAGAAAGAAACACTAGTGTTTCACTTACAATTAGAAGGAAGATGTTATGTATAACACTTTATGTATAACACCAAAATATAGTATTTTATATGACACTATGTGCATGGACCAAAACTCCCTTAATTTATTTAAGGAAGGATCTATTTCTATACCATTTTTTGCTAATCCACACCCCTGGGTATTTTTGTCATTTCATTTGTTTCCCATTCTCTCTCCTTTGTTATTCTCTCAATAGTATCTGTAACCTCCCAAGAGTCTCCAAGAGCACCTTCAACCCAGCTTACAACCTCATCTATCAATGGCCACAACAGTAGCCGGGGGTTGGGCGATTCTCTCTCTCTCTCTTTTTTTTCCCTTTTTTTTTTTTTTGGGTTCGTTTGAGAAAACCATGGGCATAGCTTCCAAGGTCGCTGGCTATGGCTATCATGGCCATGGTTCTCTCTCTTCGGCAACGAACCAGGTATGTACAGAGAAATAGAGCTACTAGCGAGCATAGCATCCATGACCAAATGACGTGGTTCTCTAGATTGTTGAGTAGAGGAAAATAAAAGGAGAAAAGAAAAGAAGGTGAGAAGAGTGGCGTGATTCAGAGGTGTGGGCTGCAATAAATAGACGGGGATGCTAGTTCTAAACAGAGCAATAGAATAAAAAATTAAAAGAGAGATGGAAAAATAGAGGGGGGAGAGAAAAGAATGAGGGAAAACGGTGGAGGCCGTGAGGCAGAGGCGTGGGTGGCGGCATTGTGGTGTTGTGAACTGTGCTGCTCGTCGACCGCCGAAGAAGGAAGAGACAATAGAATAGAAAATGGTGATGGAGAGAGAGGAAGAGAAAGTAAAATGATGAAGATACCCATGAAGGGGTGTGAAAATAGACCCACCCTTTTTTTAATAGATCATTTTTTTGCTAACGTGGGTTGGGTGTTGCATGGAAATGCCATAGGAAGGATGCTTCTTCTAACACAGCCCACATTGGAATCATGACTACACAAGTTTTCTGCATGGACTTTGTCTCCAATTTAGTGTACTTTGACACTAATTTCCCCAAGTAATAATGATAATAAAACCCCTGAAATCTAGCAATAATCTCTCCTTGGATCATGACCTGGCTCGATGTCATGTAGAAGCTCGATCTAGCCAGCATCGCTCAAATGGTGGTTGGATCGCCCCCACTTTTCCGGCAGCGAAGTCTTCTTCATCACTAAGCCATCCATGGTGGTGCTAGGCTTCATTAAGTGCGGAGCAATGGTGGCCAGTATGGTTCATCTTCTTTGTCGTTTTTTCGACGGCCATTTGCCAAGGGGTAATGCGTTCCTGTAGAATTTGGATTCCCTCTCGCGATAAATGGAGGTAGTGTTCGCCAGCAATGGAGGTCGGATGGGAAGCAAAATTAGTGTTGGGGTTTTTGCTGGGTGAGAGAGGTCATGATAAGTTGATACGGAGTAGTAAATTTGAAAAAGAATAAAATGATAATAAAACATTTCATTAATTTTTTTTTCATTAAATTTGAGGGAGGGAAAGCAACTAATGGGATGCCAAAACCCCTCACCACCTGGCCCTCTATTTTTTTTTTTTTTTTCTTTTTTTGGCGAATGGAAGGGCCAAGGCCCAACCACACAGAACCAAACGAGGCAAGTTTTCCCCAACAACATCGCCTCACGTACGAGGGGATAAACCAGAAGGAACCAAAGGATGCGACACATAACCCAGAGGACCGAAAAGGTTCTCTGAAGCAAGCCAATCTGTACAAGCGTTGGCTGGCTTCTCTATAAGGTATAAACATGTTGCAAAACACAGTTCCACTCTCGTTGCAATTCAAGTCGGCAGGCTTGAATGAGAGATCCCTGGGGCTGATACTCAAGAAATCCATCTGATGTCAGAGATAAAGCAACCTGTGAATCAGATTCCAGAATCACTTGCTTAAAGCCCATACTCCAAGCCAGACATGAACCCCTTCAAATGGCTCAGTGTCCAGCCACTGTATTTGTAGCAATTCCAACATTAGTAAAGTTCAAATAATGTTTGGGAAGGAAAAATATTTGCTTGTACAGCGTTGTGCAGCGCGGAGCAAAACCAGCCTCCAACTTGAAGGCGAGTAAGGCTATCGCTGTAATTATGGTAATCTGTAGGTCTGTAACCAATCTTGCATCATGCTTGTGCGAGGAAATCAGTTTTGATGAAAACCAAGTAGGGCCTAAAGGTGAAGTAGGGTAAAGGCCAGGATTAGGATAGGTTAGGGGTGCAAATCCCTCCAATTGTACCCCAAAAAAACAAAAATTAAAAAAAAAAATAACTTAAATAATTTAAGCCTTTTTCTCTCCCCCCAAACCCCCTCCAAAAAAAAAAAAAAAAATGAAAAAAATAAAATAAATTACACTCTCGATGCCTTACAAGAGGGTAACAAGAATGCTTTGACATAGAAAGCATCAATAGATTGGCTGCGTATTAGACACTTCAAAAAGCGTTTCAGGGAGGCATCTGCACTTGGTCCACTATCATGGTCAATGTATAACTGCAGATAACAAAAATGTATAAAAAGAATGCTTTAGTGCGTTCTTTGATATAGGCATTGGACGCATAATTAGGAATGTGGCCATCGGGTAAGCAGGCACCAGTAAGCCAACTAGTGTGCACCTGCACAACTGATTAGTACACATATAGGAGCAGTTGCAATGGAACATGGAATTTACAAGTGCTATCACGGTCAATGCATTAACGGCAGATATAAATTACTCACATAAATAACAAATGGAGGTCAAGTAAAGTCATATGCACGCTTGGCAGAGTGGAGAGTGTTGAAGAGAAGCATGGCAATTGTCATGGGTCCCACTCCTCCAGGCACAGGTGTAATGGCTGACACCACCCTTATCGCTTCTTCATAGCACACATCTCCAATGAGGCGGTAGCCATGCTCACAACTAGGGTCCTGCTCATTCATAAGTTTAATTTAAAACAAACTTGAGGAAAACAAAACAAAACAATTCACAAAAGCCTTACTAACACACCCATAATTACACTTTTTTGTTCGTAAAAGATCAGAGCATCATATATACCACACCCAAATTCTAGTATGTAATCATGCGACCTCTCTTTTTAACAACGTGCCATTAGCCTTTTAAACATATCTGGAAGCCTCCAACAATCTGCAAAAAAAGGAACCTCCTTTTTACCTCAACGGGATATGTTCCCACATCAATAACAACTGCACCCGGCTTTAGCCAACTGCCACGGACTAGATTGGGCACCCCTACAGCCGTGACCACGATGTCAGCTTCACAAGTAATCTGTTCCGGGTTCTTTGTGAATGCATGCACAATGCTAACTGTCGCATGGTGCCTCTACCCAACAGTTTGAACAAAATTTTGCCTCATTAATACAATTAAATAAGCATTTGGAGCAGTAGAAATTTATCTTCTGAAAAGATAAAATGTAATAAAAGAAATGATGTTACCTGCAAAAGCAAGGATGTGGGCAATCCAACAATGTTGCTTCTCCCAATCACCACAGCTTTCTTCCCCATGATTTCAATGCCAGACCTGAACAATAACTCAATGCAACCCTTTGGAGTGCAGGGAATAAACAATGGCTCCCTTCCCCTCATGGCAAGATTCCCCATATTCAGCGGATGGAAGCCATCCACATCTTTTTCTAGGCTCACCACATTCAAAATCTTTTCTTCATTAAAATGCTGTCCCAGACATTTTTTGTAAGTCATCCATACAAGAAGTTCAATGATTTAGTTTAATTCAAACCTCAACTATCCCAGCAGTGTACATGCATAATTAAGAGATGACTAGTGCTGCTCTTCCCAATGTTTTTCCCCATATGACATGGCGTCGCCACACCAGCATGCCGCCTTACGTTGCAGCTGACATGGAGTCTCCATCTCAGTGCCAAATCATCAAAAGCATTTTTACAGTGCATGCTGATGTGGCATTGCAACATCAGCTGCCATGTTGGATGGGGGAGATGTTCGGAAAATGTCGAAGAGAAGTATTTTCCTTTAGAAATATCAAAATGCACCAGAAAGTGGGTATTGTCAAGTATCTCTTCCAAAACAAAATAACTGGGTTTGCAGAAAAGTACTCTGAACTTTAAGTAAGTTTACACTATAGTACCTTTAATTTCAAAACCAATCAAAATAGATCCTAAACTATTTCAAGCACTTAGCGATCCTTCCAAAAAAATGAAAACTGACATTAATACCCTTATGATTATTTGAGTATATAACTTATATTAAAAAGTAATTTTTATATTACAATTTGAAAATATTTGTAACTTATATGAAATATTATATTAAAAGGGATTGAAAAGTATCGGACACTTGAATCTGAAAGTGCATATTTTATTTTATAATTAAGATATTATATATATATAATGAAGTGAGGGACAAAATAGTAACTCAAGACAGTCAACCATTAGTTTGACTAACGGATGGCTGATGGAGGGACAAAAGTGTCAAACATTAATAGTTTGGGGACCATTTTGACTGGTTTGAAGATGAGAATACTAAAGTGAAAACTGACTTAAAGTTCAGGGTAGTTTTTTGTAATTTACTCAAAATTAATTTAACAAGCTATTGTAAATGTTTCATCTATTTGATCAGATCGCTTAACACGAGAATAAAATTTTCAGAGTTCAGAAAACTTGAATTATTATGACCATCTACCCACATCCTATTGGGGCAAAGGAGACTACTAATGTCACAACCATCTCTTATTTGGTGCATGATCTCCACAAGGGATCTATCACAAGGTGGGTTCTGACATATATAATCAGTTCAAGGAAAAAAAGCAGGATTCTAGCCAGAGCATCTCAAAGAACTGATAGAATGCTTTGATTTCAATTCTGGGTCTATAGATCTGAAATTTGTAGGATTTGTAATCAACAGCCTTCAAGATTTTAAAGGGAGATCCATGATTTCAATATATTCACATTCTAAACTTCCCAATCGATAGATAGTAAAAGATTAACAACAAAGAGCACAGTTTTTGAAATTACTTGTGGTAGAGGAAGCTGCACAAGAATACCATGAACTGATGGATTCTCATTAAAACTTGACAAAGCACAAAGAACTTCATCTTCTGTACAATCGTCAGGCAGTTCAGTCATCACAGACTTGATCCCAGCTTCTTCACAAGCTTTTATTTTGTTGCGGACATAAGTTTGAGAATCCTTTCTTTGACCCACCAAAATCACAGCCAAGCCAGGAACCTGTCCAATGGACTTCTTCATCCTGCTTACTTCACTAGCTATTCTTAATCTTATTTCCTCTGCAATCGACTTCCCATCAATTACCGCAGCAGTCTGCTCGTTGGCTGTGGTGAACGTCAAATATCAACCACACTAGAGCTTAAAAGGCAAATAGGAAGAAAAAAAAAATGAACTCAGGATAAAAACAAGCAAAGTCAGGAAAGGAAAATAATCATATTCATCAATAAGAATATAGCCCGTGTTCAGAACCCATATCAGCACAAGGGGTTCAAAGCCATATCTTAGAACCAAAAGCTTCCATTAATTAAAAAATTCCCACTATGAGGGATTTCCGAACTTGATATAACAGTGAACAATGCAATCAATGTAAGCTCAAGCGTGATTTAAGAGTTGGATCAAGTTAAAAGGTAAAACAGTTGATCTCAAGCAAGCTGGGAAGTTTAATTCAATTGATCATGAATAAATTTTCATTCGTCTTAGCTTCTCTCCCTATGTAGATACACTAGTTTTAGAACTATAATTAGCAACAACTCTTTTTTTTTATATATAAATATACTAATGGGAGCAGCACATGCAAATCACTTGGGTTAAAAATGCAATATAAGTAGGTACAGTAAGGGTAGGCCTATTTCCACTCATAATTCATTCACTAACTAGACACTAATTTATATGCACTTATCAAACTATTAATTTTTTTTTTTTAAAAAAAAAAAAAATAGTGAATGAAGGAAAAACTTTGGTGGAAATAACTGCTATGTAGAGAATTTGTATTATGATATGGCATTTGATGAAAAACAAGTTTGGCACTAAATATAAACACAACTTAACAAAATTTAACGAATGAAGCAAAGACTAAAGAGGAAATAGCAGTGTGGCTAAATTTATGTATCAGAAAATAACATGAGGTGCAACCTTGCGTTGGCAATTGAAGAAACAGAGGAGGTCAAAATCCCTGTGAAGATATATTGAATGATACAAAGAAGAACCACATAGTTAATCGGATGACTAGCCCCCAGCTTCCACCCTTACATTCCCCCCTCTGCCCACGACCCCAAGCCAATGAAGAAGGAAAAAGAAAGCCATAATGACTAGTCAAAAGAATTTATGAGGCATTTAGACTTCATGGATGTTGGTTAAACCTTATTTCATTTCATTTCTCGAGCTCATTAAATGACTATATGCATAATACATCACCAAAAAAAAAAAAAAAAATAAAAAAATAAAAAAAAAATTCCATAATCTGTATGCATTATTCATTTCAAATAAGAATTGATAAGAAACTTAGTTCTAAATTGGATGAAGTTAAAATAACTGTACACCCACATGCAATGCACGCTCAATCTACTAAAATATATATATATATAAAATAAATAAAAAGCAATATAAATAATATGAAGAAAGGACCTACATTGGAAGACAAATAAGAGCTTCAAAACTCTACAAGAAGAATATCGGTTAATAAATATGTGACTATTTTATGCTTCTGCAATGCCAGCGAGAAGTATAAGATCTATGGAAAATTCACAACCAAAAAAAGAAAAGAAAAGTAAGAATCAACCATATGAGAGTAAGGGACACCAAAAGAATTGCAGCACATGTATGAAAAATACCTAGTTACAAGATAATAATGCACAAGAAAAATTAAAAAGTTGTACTGCTACTCACTGCAATTTTGGGTGGAAGGGGGATCATAATGGGTGGAACTGTGAGTCCATACATCGGGGAGGTCGAGGGAGGCAAGAGGAGGGGACTTGAGAATTTGGCAGCTGTAGTTGTCCTTTAAGGTATTGAGAGCCCTTGATTGTGATCTGCATGTCATGTTATTGTTTAACCCCTTCTGCCACACCACCACCATCCTTTGCATCATGCTTTTCATCTCATCAGCTTCTTCTTCTACTTGTTGTCTGCTTATTCCCTTTTCCAGTCCATATATCCTCTTGTTTTTATTCTCTCTCTTTTCCCCACTGCCTACTTATCTACGACTTTTCAATGGCCAAGGCCGCATAATACTACATAATAAAGTACCATAGACAATCAGTTCCTACACCAACAGAACATTTAAAAGGGAAAAAAAAAACATACAAAGATAACAATGTTTTCAACAGAGGAATAGTCAGAATATGGTCTGCACAAGCATAAATTATATCAACCCACCCAAGTTCCATAAAACCAGAACTATTTGCATGATATGACATATGAACAGAAAAAGAAAAATGAAAAAAGAAAAAAGGAGGGGAGGTGGGGCTGCGGGTATGGGGGGGAAGGTAGGGGAACAAGGCAATATCAAAACAACTAGTTTAAATAAAAGGAATGAAAGACGGGTGAAGGCCATCAAAGGAATGTCTGATAATCGACGCATGAATGAGTCTAAAGCTAAGGCACCATTGATTACCAATAACATGATGTACAGTTTATCGGCAAAAGCCCATTGATAGAACATGAACCATAAAAAATAACCGTTTCAATGTGTTAGGTGCAGGGGAAGGAACATTAACAACAGGGACATTGACAAAGCAAACTGGCTGATCGCTGTTAATGTCTGCGGTGGCTGAAATCAAATTTAGCATATTGAGTTGGATCGAGCCTGAGAACCAAATTTCATTTAATCTATAAAATTAAAAACAAAAACCCTAAATTCAGCATCCATAATAACCACGCAAACCTCGCAAATGGAATTAAAACCTAAATTTTCTTACCGGTCATTAACGTCTTCATCATCTCCCGCGTAGAAAAACAACAGTACAATACAATACAGTACAGTACAGTACAGCATTAATTCAGAATTCGCAAAGCTTGGAGTGGCATGCCGTATCATCCAATTTCTTTCCTCCTCCAAAATCTCCACGATTTCGGTTCACAAAATTTGGATGATCGGTTTATTTGTTTTCTGGATTATTGCAGGCTTGTTGGAGTCGCTGCTCTACATCTGCAACTGTGATAGGGTTTGAACGGTTACGGTTCGGGGTGCGACCGTGTTACTAGTTTGCTTTGTTCAGCCCCGTATTATGAGATTGCGCCACCTGGAAGCACGGATCATCCGATGGTTGAAGGTAGAGCACTTAATGAAACGACAAAACGCCCGCTCGTTTTGATTTGATCCCCAGAAGAAAACGTTAACGGCGTTCTCACGTGATCAGTGGTCAGGCTTGTATTTTCCCGGCCAGCACACACCGCACCATCCTCTCCGGCCAACTCCATTTTTTCCAGGCATTGATTCATCAACAGAAAATAAAAATAAAAATAAACGAAACAATAGGTTAAAGATCAACAAGCTCAATTTTTTATTTTATTTAAAAAAGGGACTGAAATATGAACCTACGAGCTCGACGTTGAAGATCAGCCATGAGAGCTGCTGCTATAGCCATGGCTAGGCCTGGCAATTGGGTGGGTTTAAATGGGAGTAGTCAAAATATCACCCAAACCCAACCCAACCCAACCCATTTACATGAAAAACCCATTTAAGCAAAACCCAAACTTACCCATTTATTATAGGTTGAAACCCAAACTCACCCATTTAAGCTTGTACGAGAACCAAGCGCAACTGGGGAGCACTTTAAACTTCTAGTAACTTTCACGTTGGGAGACTTTTCTCCCTTAGAATAATTTTTTTTGTTTTTTGTTTGTTTACCCAAAAAAAAAAAAAAAAAACACAACATTTGTCCATTATTTTTGTTACAAGTGATCTCTAAAATATAAAATCTCATGATCCGGATTTAAAATAAAAAATAAAAAATAAAAAATTCTAACTACTATGGTATTTCATTTTCAGATCTAACAAATTGAAAAAATAAAAATAAAAACATTCATGAGCATTCAATATTTGATGGACACAAATGTGTTTTGCTTACATCTTTAATTAGCAGCACTGACAAATAAAAAATGAATTTTATCTCCTTGTCTTTCATACTGCCCTCTTTTCCTCGATCCAGTGAAATCCAATTTGAAAAGGTGAGCGCAAGGAAAACAGTTATTGGGTTGCATCAGCACCCAAATGTTTTTTATACAAATCCGGTTACACCCATTTATTAGTTGGGTTATTCTAGACATCCATTTACAACCCAATTAATAAAATTACCTATTTACACTCATTTAACTTGAACGGATTTGGACGGGTTCATAGGTTTGGGCTTAAATTGCCAGTCCCTAGCCATGGCTACCAAGATTTACTCCTACCATGCATTATTTTTAATTTAAATTTTATCTTTATTTTGCCTATGCAAACACGTATCCGCATGAGGATAGCGTAGCTCATAAAGACTGCATAGGAAATGGAAATCAAATCGTTGGCCTAATGAACAAGTCCTAGATCTACAATCGTCAAACCAAACTAAGACACTGCAAAAACCTCAGCTTTGCACCAAAACCACAAATTTCTAAAGAAAATTCAATTTTTTACCCGTCAAATCAAAAGATTTAATGGAAAAAACCCTAGATCTATGATGATTGATTGCTGAAATTTGACTTCGCAGCAAAGCTATACCGGTCGAGTGCGTTGGCTGTCGTTGGCCATGGCTGCTATGGGTTCTGCGGCCAACAAAGTCTTCGTCCATATCTGCAGCGGGTCGGGGCAGATGACGATGCATTATGGGGTTTTCACATCAAATTCAGAATAATGGAACGCTAATTCTAAGAACCAATGAGATAATGTTATTGTCTTAATGTCCCACGTCGGTTAAGTATAAGTTTAATCATGTGTATATTAATTTTTAAACACTCTCTACTTATAAATCGCTTTTTAAGAGTGAGTTCTATCGAAAGATTTGTATCATATGGTATTAGAACTAGTCACCATATCGAGCATGGATCGGACTGAGCATGGGCTGCTAATGAGTTAGTGTTGATGATCAGAGCTTCGAGCAAGAACATGGGCGACTCACCCAAGGGGAAGGGATTTGGGATTTACTTTTGGGTTCAGAGATGCAAAATGACAAGTCGACGGATTTGAAACGGCATCCTCTGTCGTTAACGTGTGTTGAGGCACAAAACGACGGCCCTTGTGTCGTTTCATTAAACTCCAGCAGCCTTAGCCATTGGATGGAAACCTTGTCGGTGTGTCGTGATCCTACACTACCTTGGCACGGTGCTGAGATTTAGCACCTCAGCAATGGATCCGCACTCCCCCAGTTTTACAACCCACCAGCCCATACGCAGCCCGTTTTCAATGAAGTGGGGCACAAGGGGAGTTGCCTTAAAATGTTTTCTTCACGAAACACTATCTTCTTAAAATTATTTTTAAATTGTTATTGAGGTTGACTATTGTCATTACAAAAATTTATTTTTCACTTCTCCTTTATTTTAAGTTTTTTAAGATTTTATGAAAAAATATAAAAGATTATTATGAAAATTAGCCACATCGTCCTTTTAAAACATTATTCTCGATAACTTCGTATAATAAATTTTTTCTAAAATTTGTTATTTAAGTAGATTTTTTTGATTATTTTTTATAAACATTATGCAAAAATGAAACAGAAATTATAAATGATAAAAAAAATCATTTAAACGATAGATTTTAAGAAAACTTCATTCTACAAAGTTGTTCAGGATGATGTTTTCTAATGAACTACATGGTTAATTTTCATAAAAACCTTTTATATTTTTCATAAAACTTTAAAAAGTTTAAAATAAGTGGGGGTGCAAAGGAAATTTTGTTGTGGCAATAGCGGACATAATTATTATTAGATGTGAATTTAAAATGGGTAAAGAAAATGATTGTTATGTAATTTCCAGACCATCCAACCACAATAAATATTTTTTTTCAAGATAAACAAACCATACTTAAAATTGGCTTAATATTGTTGATATCACAAAATACCCAGCTACGTTGGACCAATCGCATCTCTCCACGTGGAAAGTTGACCAACAAGGTTAACCCATTTCACCACCACAGATGCCTAATTGGCACTGCCTGGTCGACCTCACCTAGATGGCCTCGTCGCCCACATCCTCCATGTACCTTCGAGGGAAGCGTCTACCCCCTCGAGGATGCCTCTTTCTAGAGGGACGCCCTCAATATCGAGGATGCCTGAATCATCTCGAGGTGGGTCCTCAGTGCCCTCTTTGAGTCGGATGCTTGTCACATCATGTGATGGGAGTCGAGATCGGTGATCTACTTGATCCCCTTCGAAGTACTCTTGAGGTACAGCCCTAATTCAACACTAGCCTAGGTCGAGGCAGGACTTGGGAGGCTTAAACATGAGCTTGGCTTTCAAGTAAGGTCACACGACTTGAGCTTCCCTTAACACTTGGGACACTTGGAGGATCTTAGATTAGTGGATGGAGAGAAGGCTCTCTAAAGAGGTCGCACTCATGGCATCGAGAATTGCACCTCTATAGTCGATCTAGGGGAAACAGTTGGGAAGTGATGTAATAAGTCAACAACCTCAATCACCACTAAAAGATGATGGGACAGCTAACATGTCAAAACCATACCTCGTATAGGTGAAAAGCCCGACTGGTATGGGTGTTAGCACCAGAACAGGATAAGGTAGCCGACCTACCTAGGAGGGTCTAGGTCTGCTACCCCATAATCCTAGCTCTGACTGCCACTTGCATCTAACGGCTGTCCCAGACCTTTTAGCTCTATAAAAAGGTCTCTCTTGGCCTCATTAACACACATTCAATCCCCCCCCACCAATAACACTAACAACTAAAGAATCTACTCCTTGATTTAGTGGATTTTCTTAAAAGGCTTCATTTGGATTGAAGTCTCTCCAACACAAGTCGCGCCCCTCTAGGTCGATTCTCTCTCCTTGCCTATCTTTCAACCCCAAGCTACTCTCAGATCACTTCTCTCTCTCCTCCACCTGGATCTTTCCATTTGTCTCACCATCGAACATGGCTGACCTCCTCAAATATGACCCATGTGGGCATCGTTGACTCCACATCAATATCTCCCACGAACAAATATAATATACTATATATCTATATCTATACTACTTACAAAATTCTGTATCTCAAAAGAATTTGTGATCGACTATATTACACCTAATAAAAGCCATAAGGACAATACTACCCCTTTTTATGTATAAACCGTATACCTTTAATGAAATAGACTCCAAGCATCTAAAATTACTATTCTTTCAATACGTTCTCCAATTTGTTTATCATCACTTCTTATTCTTATCTCCTTTCAAAGAAAGTGTTATACATCTAAACTGTTATTTTTATCTCTATTTAAAGAGAACTAATTCTTATGTTCATTGGTTTTATATATCTAGACTCCTCTTATTTTTATCTCCATTCAAGGAGAACTAAATAATTTTTCTATCATTTGCTCAGCATCTTTGTTGGGCTTACAATGTGGACATATGTCCTTTCTATAGCTAAATGTAAAATAAAATAAAAAATCACAATTTTTTTTTTTTTTTGGAAGCAAGTTGGATTCTACCTTGGATTTGGCACTCTGAGTGTGTGTATTTAGGTATATTATCTTGGAAATATTAAAAAAAATGGAAAAAAAAAAGAAAGAATAAAAGTCTTACATTAGTTAGATATAAGTATGCATATCTATAGGTACTTAAGGTATCATCACCTCTTTAAAAAAAATTAAGCCAGCCTTTTTGAGGTGCATGCCTGGATTCTACCTTAGTCCTGACACTGTAATGTGTGTATTTAGATTGTATTATCTTATAAAGAAAAAAAAATGATTTAGACATTTAGTCCTTGATTCAAAGGGTTGTCTTAGAACTCATGATTCATGAATTTTGATTTTAGGGCTGTAACATGCTAAACATTATCTAATTTTAAATAGAACAAGAATATAATATAAGTTACTCGTTTGAAAACATTTACGAGATTGTCTAACACTTAATTTACAAAATCGTGTCTCAAATTTATTTTTTATTTTTTGCACTTTTCTCCTAAATTATATCGCTATAGATTTTCATCAATAATTAAATTGGTTTAAGAACACTATATATGATTAATTGGTTGTAAAAAATCTCCACAACTTTACATAAAATAAGGATACAACTAAATTAGTGCACATGCAACGCACTTGTGCGATAACCAATATATATATATATATATAGCAAAACCATATATTGGGAGTTTGTATATCATATATGTGTGGATTATATGGTATAGCTGTCCTATACAGAGTGATAATTGAACAACAAAATTATTGTCTAGTGTTTTTTTTTTTAGAGTGACAAACAGTAAGGTTTTACAATTTTACGCAATGGACAGTAAAATTATACGGTTTCAATTTTTTAAATAATTACCTAATTAATATGGATTTTGTTTCGAAAATGTTGACGAGAAGGTTCCAAAAATATAATTTTTATTTTTTAAACGGATATGTATATTGCAAGCTATAAGTTTTAAAAAATGGGAACACCTAAAAACCAAGAATATTAAACTAGAATATTAATTTATATAAGATGTCTTTAAGTAACAAGAATATTAAACCAGAGATTTTATTTTTTGAAAAAAGGTGATTAATTGCTAAATAACTTTCCCTGCTTTGACTAATTGAGTTAGAAAAATTATTGTTTGACTAATTACTAATATTTTATCTAATTATGGACTAATCGCCAATTTCTCCAAAAAAAAAAAAAAGGAAAAAAAAAGAAGGAGGGGAAATTACCTTTTGGTAACCACTTCCCATGTTGATAGCAAACAAAGGAATTTGTTAGTCAATTTGACAAGTAAAACCCTAGTGTTCGTTGGCATTTGGTGAACCGTTTAGGAAGCCTCAAAAGGCCTTTTGAAGAGTAAATATCATTTGAATTATTTTAGAAGTGTTTGGTGAGTCCCTCAAACTGACTTTTAGAAAAAGTCATTTACTCCAAATGACAGTTTAGCAAAAGCTATTAAAGGTAGCTTTTCAAAATGACATTTACAAAAAGACACAAGATTGTAAGTGATAAAACTAAAAAATCTTAATTTTTATTCTTTTTTTGTTTTTTTAACACAAAATGACTTTTAAAATGTAAATTCACCAAACATCCATCTTCTTTCAAATGCATTTTAAAAAATGATGTTTTGAAAACGTGTTTTTCTAAAAGGCCTTTTTATTTTGAAATAGTACCCCAAACGTACACTTAGTTTGGGAAATGGTTACAAAAGATAATTTTCCCAAAACAGTGGCACGTGTTGATCACACCAAATCCATGCATGTATATGTATTTATACTACTTCTAAAAGTGGCTTAACTTTTTTTAAAAAAATTTTATTGACTATTTTACCCTATTGAAATTATTAAAGGCCATTTTATTCTTTGGGCATAAATTAATTTCTTATTTATTAAATTAATTTTTATAATCCCAATGTCATTATATTCATAGAACTTTGAAGAATTCTTTGCGCAAAGAAGGTTCTATTCTTCTTCTTCTTCCAACTTCCCGACACAGTGTATTTATTTTTCCTTCATTTTTTTTTCCTGATAAATTGGTGACTGTTGCTTAGAATGCCTACGAAGCTTGAAAGTTTGGCTCGGGGAAAGAAATATGTTGATTCTAGGTTTTTGTAGAATAATTTTGAGATTTTAAGAGGAAATGATGTTCTCAAACTGGCTTGCTTGTATTAAGTGTATATGAACTAATTTTAGGTTTTTTATTTTGTTTTTTGGGTAGGATTCTAGGTTTTAAATTGAATTAAGAAGTGATAATTAGCCATGCCAATCTGAGCGATTTTTTTATTTATTTGTATGATGCTCAGATTATGATTTTTCACTATTTTTATGAAGTAAAACGAGGGTAGAGAAGAAATTATGATGAATAGAATGAATAGAATATTTAATTTTGTTATTACCAGTTGGGAATAAATTCTCTCCATTTAATAGACTGTGCAATGAAATCTCGACTTTTCATATCATGTGGGAACAGGGGGTGCCTGCCATTCCTCACCTATTAAAGTTTTTCCTTTTTTCTCTATATTTCATTTGATATTCTGAATTTGACCCATATTTTTTTTGATCCCTCACATTTTCTAATTTTACCCCTCCTTCTTTCATTTTTCCTTTCATATAGTTAATTCTTATCCTTTTTATTTTACAAAAAATTAATATTTCTAATTGTACCCTTTTTATGATCAATGAATATGTAAGTTTTACTTGTAGGGTTAGGTTAGGAGTGTAATATTTCAAACTCTTGGTTTTGAGTTTTAGTTTTAATCGATACTTGTGGGATGTTGCAGGTATCTAGGGTTTACCCAATTCGATCCACGAATGGTCCAATGAGGTGGAGTCAAGTCGTTGAGAATTCCACGTCATCAAAAAATATTTTAGTTTTTGTTTTAATTTGTTTAAAAAAATTTCTTTTTCTTGTTATTGTCTATTTCTTTCTTCTTCTTTTTTAGGGAGCTGAAGAACATTACTAGAAAGCTACTTCATATGATTTTTCAATTTATAGAATGAGACAAAAACAAAAAAAGTCAACTGTTTTGGTGTAGATTTCTGGCTTTGCTATTGTGTGGGACCTACCAAAACATGTGGGACATATATGGTGCGAATGATTCAGATTTCAATGGACCATACGTTGCAATGGAAAAAATCCTTACTTCAATCAATCAGTATTCATTTGCTCTAAAAACACAACCCTTGTCTAAATTTGATCATGCCATTGTATATTGAGTTGTCTTGTTCTTTGATCGTGAATATAATTTTCAGTTTTTCTTATCAAGTATTAACTTGTACTCAAATGTTCTGAAAGATAAAATCATTTCATTATTAAATAAAAATTCTCATGTGCAATATGTAGTATAGATATAGATATATATATATATATATATATATATATACTACACGGGACGGGTTTACAAGACACAGGACAGACAGGCAGGGGCCATGTTGATGTCAGATTGATTGAAAACGGAGGCAGGTCACATGAAAGATGAGAGGAGATCAGATTAGGTTAAAATATTCATGGAGAAACGATAATAAATGTTGATAGGAAAAAGACGGAACAGGTCGAACCAAACAATCGAGCTTTATAGAAGACAACAACGGCGTCAATATAAATTAAGCAACAGGGAAAAGTGGATGCAGCTCACAGCATAGGTCAAAATACTACAACTAAACGTATTAGCATCTTAAAACATGCCAAGCACGTACGTCATCCACCCTCGAAAATCCACGGACTCTCTCTCACTCTCTCTCTCTCTCTGATACACACTGAATTTTTGTTGAATTTTCAATATAGGAGGCCTCCACCCCTTCTCATAGGAAGAATTCCATTTTATTTTTCTTACTGTGAAAAGAATAGTTTTATTAATTTTGCCTAAAACGATTGATTAGAGAATGAGGGACCAGGTCTATTCCAAATGTATGATTAATTATCGAAACAATAATTCGATCCAATGGGATAAGATGTGTTGGGTTTGGTGTTCCACCAAGCTGCGCGGCTTTATATATTTATTTATTTTTTGGCTATGCAACAAAATATATATATATATATAAGAACTAAGTAGAAGGTGAGGTATCTTGAATTTATTTATTATAAGAATTTTTGAGGCTAGGCAAAGGGCCTTTCTAGAAAGGCTGGGGACGACCGTAAGGCCAACAACTGGATGATATCGAAAAGTCCAATTAGGAGCCAATGTGTTTTTCAAGTAGGATTTTGTGTCATATTTTGGAGGTTTAATTGTGAGTCATATTCTGGAAGTTTAATTGTGAGAGAAGCGAGATTGAGAATTTCGTATCCAACTCTTCTTAATGTTAATAATGGGTTTGATCTCGCATCTTGCCCATTTTTTCACCTCGTGGTAGACCAAAGGAAAGTGTATTAATTAGAGAGATGAGTAGAATTCTGATGGAAAAAAAAAAAATAGTATGGAGTATAATAATGTCGGAACGAAGATGAAATGGGCGTAGGTGAGGGACCACAAGGACCTAAGAGAAGCTGAAACGTGGGAAAACCTTTTCAGAATATCTTAACTGCGTGCTTTCTGGATACCCTCTATGTAACTGGGGGTGCTAAACGTCCTTGCGTGAATGAAATTATTTAGGGTGCAAATTAAAGGGAATGTCGGTGGTGGATGGACGCTTGTTAATGTCGGTAACTATTTCTTATTCTTACCTAAGAGAAAAATAAGGGGAAGGGGATGGAACAAGCGAGGCTGGGCTCAGCTGGCAGGCGAGTAGCAACAACAACCGTAGCATGCAGTGGGGAGATGGATGGACGGTTGCTTACTTTGCCCCTTTTCCTTTAGCTGCTAGTGGTATGTGGTTCGTCGTTGCGTGTTTGACGCATTACCAAGGGACTAATTTGAACGACCATTACTATGATCCTCAACTCCAGCATTATCGAGGGAGGCGATCCAATCTCTCTCTCTCCATTTATTAATTTGTAATTGATTTTATAATAGTTTATCATCAAATACCACCCGCCATAAAAAATATCATTTATTACACGGCTCCATGGCATTGTTTTATAATTGTTTTTCCACCATTAATTGTTCGGGGAGCACGGTGTAGCATGAGAAATAGTTCCGATTTAATTTTGTAATCTTTAAAAATTCTGACAAAAACTTTGGTAAATTTACAAGATTTTATTTTACTGTTGCTTTTGTATACGGTAAGAGTTATAACCTAAACCTCAGCCTTTCTTTTGTGTGTAGGATGTTCATTCAACCATATCTGATCATGGAAACACCAAATAGATACCGTCAAAATTAAGTTGCAAAATCCCACTAGGGGAGGATTTTAAACTTGAAAATTACAACTAATTTTGTGTCCTTCTCTAACAAAAAAATTTCTGCACACTTGTTACCCTTAAAAGAGTATGCTGAAATGGGGCATCTCCAATCTCTAGGATTCAAGCCTCAACCTTTTTGTTGCTCTTTTAATCAATACCATGTCTGCCCAATTGTCCTACTTTAGACACACATTTTTATCATTATTTGAAATACACACCACCTATTCTGAATTGTACTTCACTCACCTTCACCCCACTGTACAAAAATTAAAACCTTAAAAAAAAATGGTTTGGATAGGGGTCCTCTGTAGTTCATTAATTAAACGGTTTGGAACGCATCATTGACGGCGCCGATTTGAAATTCAACGGCAATTTTTTCTATATTTTCTTTGGTTGACCCTGTAGCAGGTGGTCTCCTGTCGGAAAAAAAAAAAAAAAAAAAAAATATATATATATATATATATATATATATATATATATATATATATATATATTGCTAAGTAAGTTGGAAAAATATCTCATTGTACTTAGATTTTTAGATTCAAAATTTGGGGGAATTACATATAGGTCCAGTTATAGGCAAATAATTTCAGTTCAATTATAGTTAGTAGTCATTCTTAGTTAAGTTAGTATTCATTTACTAGTAAGTTAGTAA
Organism: Liquidambar formosana; assembly: GCA_039720395.1. NCBI lineage: Eukaryota > Viridiplantae > Streptophyta > Magnoliopsida > Saxifragales > Altingiaceae > Liquidambar > Liquidambar formosana. Next base: position 49,838,306 of record CM077821.1, on the reverse strand, counting down.
TAATTTGTATTGAACTGTAATTGTTTGCTTGTAGCCGAACCTGCCTATAATTCCCCTAAAATTGGGAGAATTACCCCAAAATTTAATATGGTATCCGTGCATATTGTTCTTAAATGATTTGTTTTTGAGACCTTTTTTGTTATTCATGTGACAAGTTCATTTCGGTATCAAAACATGTCGTCTTTGTTATCCATGTAACATGCTTATTTTTGTCTTGTTAAGCCTGCATATGATGGGGGTGTTGAAAAAATACCATATTTTACATCATCTAAATATAAAATTTGGCATGGCTTCTCATACTTGTATAAACTTTCTACCTAATAGCTTAAGCTTTTAAAAGAGAAACTTAACAATTCTAGTGCCCCTAATATAATTTGGATAGATAGAACTTATACATGTTCTCCAATTTTTGAGGAGCTTCTAATCAAGATTTGAATTGGAATTTGAATGTTAAAACTTGAGTAACATCTAATAGTTCTTTTTATGGATTATAATATGTACAGTCAAGGATAGACCCAGCTAGGGGCCTGAGAGTAGGGATGGCAATGAACCAGACAAAGTGGGTATCCCGCCCCGTCACACCTCTATCGGGACGGGGTTGGGGAGCAAATAAATAGAATAGGGGCGGGTTTGGGGAGAAAGTAAAAACCCATGTCTAATTTGGGATGGGGTATGGTTTAACGTCGTCTTGCCCCGAATATGTGTAAATATTGGTTTTTTCTAATACCTTTCATGTTTTCTTGAATTCCATATTTACCATTAGTTACTTTTTCTTCATAATTTCATGTTTATGTTTAAATTCTTTTAGTATTTGCTTTTACAAAACCATAAAGAGATAAAATTTACGAGTGAAATGTGTGATTTAAGATTGATTTTTTCTTCCCCTTTTTAAATAGAATTTGTTTTCTATCAATGTAAATTGCCTGACAAGACTCGTTTTGCCCCAGCTCGTCCCATCCCTTCCCGACATGGGGTTGGGATGGGTTTGGGATGAGATTATCTTTAATGGGACGGGGTTGGTGTAATACTCATAATTTTTAAATAGGGTATTAACGGCTTAATCTATAGTTAACGTAATTAATCCCTTGATTTGGCAAATGACTTCATGCATGGGTAATGCATGTATATGATATTATGATGTTAGATGTGTTTGGATGCTTGTTTTGTGCATTGAATATCTTTCGGGTGCGTTTAGCCTTATTTGCAACTTAAGGGTTTAAGCTGCTGAAATTTGACTAAGTGTTAGGAAAAAGTAAATTTTCGTAAATCTTCGTTTTAAAGGATAATTTTTTGCGGTAATGGGAGTTTATAATATTATAAGATATTGGTGATTTTATGGGATTTTATTAGTATGTTTGGATTGGGTTCCACACATGTTTGTTTTAGGAAAATCTGTTGGGAGACGGATTTTGTACTAAAACTTGAAAATGAGATTTTGATATATTTGGAATTTGATTTTTCTAATATTTTATTTGGATTCAAATGGAGGGTTATTTGCTTATTTTCATTAAATAACTTAAAGTAAAATTACTTAAATATTTTGGATGAAAATAAGGTTGATGTCTATGCTAATGGAGAGTTGCCTGACTAACTGTTTATTTTCTGCTGTCTGTGTATTTCAGACGGCTGAAACATGTTTCAGCCGTTTGAAAGACAATTTTCAGCTGGCTGAAAGTTCATGTCAGCCGACTGAAAATTCTAGAGAAGGTTATTTTGTGTTGGACATTTTCAGCCGGCTGAAAATATTTTTCAGCCATCTGAAAGTATCGGCGGATAGTTTTAATAAATGGTGAAAATGACCTTTTTGCCTCCCTTTTCTATATAAGCCCCGACCTATACACTCATTTTATGGTCTTTAGAGTGTTTGGGAGAGAGAGAGGGGAGAATAGGAGAGAGAGAGAGAGGGGAGAATAGGAGAGAGAGAGGGGACGATGGTGAGAGATGGAGGGTGTTCCACCCATTTCGGCCCTTATATGCATCTTTGTGGAGTAGATCGGTTCCTCAATCACTCATGGCTGTACTTTGGAAGCATGGGTAGTCTTTATCTTGCATTTAAGAGGTAATTTCTCATGTATAAGGTTAGGGTTTGCATTTCTTTTGGGTTTTAGTCATCATATCCTCATATCTTGTGTTTATTCATGATATTTGTGAGGTTTGGTCCCGTTTTGGAGTTGGAATTTCCATTATTTTCATCAAGCATGGCATTTGGGAGCTAGGGCTTGAATTGGGGGCTTATATGTGCATCCTAGGCTTGGATCTACACACCCATAACATCAAGATCGCATTTTTCTACACGTTTCATGGAGATAGGTGCAATTTACATTGGTTTAAACTATTGACATAATAATATGGTATATATTATCATAGTATTTGGTATTCGGTATTCTTGGGCTTAGAATATGTATATAATTGATTTATAGAATAAATTTTAAATATAGAACTTTGGGTATTTGATAACATAAATGGGATATTATGTTTATTTATGAGCTTGGTTTATTTTATACATTCTATGGAATAGAGATGTATGGATTTTATGGTTAATCTCCATATTAATTGATGTTTTCAATTATGATTTCAAGGCTATAATCATAATGAGAGTTTATGTTGTTTATCATAATTTTGGGTATAATTATGATGTTATTTGTTTATGGGTTATATAACATATTTTGGAGATGATTTTGTTAAAAAAAATCATTTTATGGTTTGTTGCACTGCATGTTGGGCATAATCATGCATTAAATGGATTTAATGAATACTTAGTAAAAGTATTGCATAAAAAGGGGTCATTGGAATTAGACTACTTGCAGTCAATGGGATTTTGCGATGTTTTCCATTCCTTTGGTCCTGGGGTACTTTCCGGTTCCAGGTAGGAACCTTTGTGTTCCCGAATCAGAGGCTACTTTCTGGTTCTAGGTAAGAACCCTTATGTTGTCCTCTTGGAGGTTGGGTTTAAATCCTCCGTTTTCGCACGAAGACTCTTGCGGGAGTGGTTGATAATTAATGGAATTATTGTAAATTGGACATGAGTCACATGCATTGGGTGTTATGCATCATTCGTTTTAAGTTATGGATTATAACTTATTTTGGGTTTGTAATAAACCTGGTTAGTATGTTTCGTTTTAAATGATATAATTGGTTTTATTTTTATCATTGCTTTAGTTTACTATGTTAAATTGTATCTACTGAGTCATCAGACTCATGCCTATTTATTTCCATGTTTTTCAGAGATTATTTTCAGGTGGAATTATGCTTTTACACGGGGATGCTCTTAACTGGAGATTACCTATGTTAATTATTGATGAATTTTCATGGGAAGAATATGTATTAATTCATTTTATTGGGCCAATGTAAATGTAAATTTAATCGGGGTTGTAATTGTAATTATTTAATGTTGTGTATACGTGGAATACGATGCATGGGATGATACCACTTTCATGGATGACAGGAAATTTTTATGAAATGAATTTTATAATAGGTTTTCATGATGGTATATCCTATCTACGGATGGGTCATTTCCGAAAAAGGAAAAAATTTTAAAATGGTTGAAATTTTAACACGTGTCATCCACGTTTTATCAAAGGATTTATTAAATTAAAGCTCGTTTTATTACTATTGATCACGGCTTAATTATTTTGGGTCGTAACAGTTAGGATAAGGATGTCCCGTCCAAACCCACCCCGTTGCCATCCCTACCTGAGAGGTCACAACTAGACCTACAAATGGACTGGATTTTGATCCAAATCCGATCCATTTAGTCGGATTATCCATACATTAAGTGATTACTTAACAAATCGAATGTGGATTTGACTTAATCCGATTCATTAAGAACCCGATCCGATACATTATCAAATATTATTTTATTTATATAATGTTCTATATACCACCCTATATATGGGAGGGCCTATATCCACACCCTTTTTTGCTTATCCACAACCCTCCATTGGTAGTTTGTCATCTCACCCCTTTCTCGGCCATCACACCAACTGTCATTTTTCTCTTTCCCTTTCGTTTGAAATTTTCTTACCCTTCCTCTATCTTTCTCATTTCACACACTTTTTCTTCTGAGTTGTAGTAGTGAAAGGTTCAAGCAACCATGGGTCTCTTTTAAATATATAAATATCCCATGATCAAAGCAGAGTAAGCTCTCTTTCTCTACGTCCACAAACCCACCTCAATCCCCCACCCCGAGTTCTCTCTCTAGAATGAAAATGGAGTTTGACCCACGTTTCTTGAACTAGATTGGAATCTATTTATTTATCTAAATAAAATTATATTTTTATATTTTTATTTTTATGATCTGATCACACCGTCGTGACTAGATACCTTGGGATTCTATTTGTTCATCCAAAAAAAAAAAGCAGCAAGGAAGATGAAGATGGCAAGTTGGAGAAGCTTAACTAGTTTTCCATCAAGTTTCAAATTAGAACTAGATGGGGGTTTTTCACCGACGATGTCTTTTTCGCTTCCATTGTCTTTTGTTTTTTTCTTGGGTTGTCTGTTAGGACCATATCGAGGAGGCCTTCGTTGTTAGGAGCTCTACCGATGCCATTGACGTGTTAAATTTTTTGTCTTTGAGAGTTGACTTATTTTTTGAGAAATCCTAAACGAAATTGAATTAGACCAAAGCATCTTGTGAAGACGAGGGATGTGTCTCAATGTTTTTTCAATTTTTCAATGGAAGGGGACGATGATAATGGTGAGCCTTGGATGAATAGAGCTAAGTTCAGATCTATTCATCATACTGCGAGTGAAGAAAGAAAGGAGTAAAAAACAGGAAAGAGTGATGGAGAGAGGAGGAAAATGACAAAACTACCCATGGAAGGGTGTGGATAAGCAAAAAAAGGTGTGGATATAGGCCCCCCCAAGTTCGAATCTTTGCTCCTTCATTATTGGATTTATGCGTTTGGAGGTGGTTTGTATATCATGAGAGATTAGTCTAAACCTAATAGATTAGAATAAAGCTCATTTGACAACAATTACAGCAACACAAAAAAAAAAAAAAAAGGGGGGGGGGGGGGGGGGAAGAAGAAGAAGAAGAAGAAGAAAAAGAAGATGTGACAACCATCACGTCAGCGCCCACTATGGATAGAATTTTTTGAATGAAATTTTGAATTGGTTAATTCAATTACAACATCACTTCAGCAAAAAAAAAAAAAAAAAAAAAAAAATGGTGTGGGATTTGATTAATATGTTCAAAGAACTTGTAGACGTGTTTCAAGTCGGGGTCATCCATGTCGTGCATGTTTTTGATGTGCTGCAAGCCAGTTGATAGTACTGGAGAGTAGAGATGGGCTATTCCTAGTTGGATATATATGTAGTATATTATATATATGCTTCCATTTTAATTCTTTTGAAAACAAAACAAAAATCAAATTTGAGGCTAGACTGTAATCAGGGGTGGAGCTAGGAGTTATCTCTAATGGGGCATTGTGCTATGATTTTATGAAGTGAGAACTAAAAGGTTTGGAGAGCTTCCTTTCTTTTTTTTTTTGGGATTTTTTTCTGAAAAACTTACTTTTTTGTGATCATTTTTCAATGTAATGCCAAAAAAGGATATATTTGTCAACTTATTACAAATTGACTGTATCTCTACTTTAAAGTGACTACTAGCTCCCTCTTTTTGGGATTATATTGGGAAATAGTCATCAAATGGTAATATCTCTCCAAAAAAAAAAAAAATTTGTTTGAGCCAGTGGGGGCACATACTCCCAAAGGCCCCATGGCTTCGCCACTGACTGTAGTTACTAAGTTTAACATCAAAATCAATGTTTATATTGCAAATAAGATAACCAAAAAAGGCAAAAAACTAAATATAAAAGTTAACTAATGGCTTGTATGGGTGTTCATTTTGAAATTAAATAATTCAAGGTATTTTACACAATATTGAAAGTATAAATCTACTACCTTAAACTAGAATATTTTTTTTTAAAAATTAGAGTCATTAAACTCTGATGTTCTATGGGTTCGTATCTTAAAAGCTAAATATTGCCACGTGAAGCCTTTCTTGGAGGTATCCTAGAAACCGAGTGACTCTTAGTTATGGAAGGGTATTTTAAGCTCAATTGATCTGTTGGCTTGCTACCAGGTTGGGGAGGGGTTCGATATCGATTTCTAGAAGGATCTTTGGGTGCCTAAGGCAAATTATTTCAAACCTATCCCTAGGGGTAATAGACTTGAAGGATTAAACCTGGTTTTTGACTTGATATCACCATTTGGGGGTTGTTGGGATACTGTCAAAGTCTACTAGTTGTTCGGACTTGTTGATGCGGCTTTTATTTTGAGTATCCCATTCTCTACGAACCAAGGGGTTGATAAATGGATTTGGACTCCTGATAGGTCAGGTTGTTTTTCTTTCAAAATGGCATACCTCTTTGATCAAAATCCCTGTTTTGTTGGTGCTAGTCCATGTACTAAGTTTGATTGGAAAATCTTATGGAAGGCTACTCTGCATGAGAGACTTAAGTTACTCTTATGGAAGATCTTCTGGAATGCTGTCAGAAGTGTGATAAACTCCAGAATTCCCATTCCGGATACTTTGTGTCCTCATTACAGTTTGGGTATGGAATCTGTCAAACATCTTTTCAAGGAATGTAAAATCATAGAGGTCCTATAGTTAAATTCCTCTTGGTGTTTCTAGATATCAGCTTTCAATCATCTTAGCATTAAGGAGTGGATTTTTTTTGTTCATCTCTAATGATTTTAGTCTCAATTTGGACGAAGACCTTGCCTGCAAATTCTGTGTGTTTTTTTGCTGTCATGATGGATTTGATTTGGCTTGCAAGGAACCGATTGGGGTTTGAAGAGTCCCAATTGAGCCTAAGATTTTTCTCTCCAATGTTGCTAAGGTTGCTGGTGAACATTTAGTTGCTTATTATAAAGCTAAGAAGCTGCCAAACCCGATCAAATCTTGGATTGCCCTCCCTGGCCCCTAGGTCAAAATAAATTTTGATGCAACTATCCGCCCTTCCTTTTCTATGTTGAGTGCTGTTATCCGTGATTCCTTTGGCAATTTCATCTTTGTGTGGACTACTAAAGATGTTTGTCTTGGCCTAGATATCGCGAAAGCTAAGGTAGCTTGCTTAGGTCTTTCTAAAGCTCTTAAACAAGGGCTCTCTTTGATTATCCTTGAAGGTGATGCTGAGGTTGAGGTTGTTCTAGCCCCCCTTCTTGAGGACAATACTTGCCTCCACCCCAGGGTGGAGGAGCTCCTCCCCCATCATGATGTGGCATGCTATTTGATCAACACGTGTCTCATTCACATGCCTCTCACGTGCTTATCAAAAACTTGTTTTGATTACTGAAAGAGAGAAAAGGAAGGCTGGAGAGCAGGTTCTTTCTTGCCGGTGCCCAACTTCGTGTTTGGTTTTCCCTATCGTCGGTGCCCACTCTCTCCGGCATCTGACGCCGGAAGCTTGCAACCACCACAAACACACCCTCCCTTGCACAACTGTCTGAGTTCTGAAAAACCAAACACGAAGCCTCTTCTTCCTCTGCCTTTCAGAGTCGCGAAGAAGCTTACCGTCGGCGAAGCGCTCTCCGTCACAACCTTACCAGTTCGGCGACTCACCTCACGTTCTCCCTCACCTTTACGCTCTCCCTTCACACTGTCGGTGAACTAGTGCGGCTTTATGGTTAGCTCCGTTCATATTTGACCCCCTTCCCTTTCCACAACCCTTTCCTTCTCACATCCAATGAATCCGGTGAAGCACACCGCTGGCAAACCAGAGGGCAGTCATCCATTTAGGTTTCTGGCATTTTTTATTTTTTTTTTCGTTTCTCTACAAACCCTCACATGGTTGGGCAAAATGGATACCAAAAGAAAAGGCAAAAAAAAAAAAAAAAAAAAAAAAAGGGCGGGGGAGTGGGGAAGGGGACTATGGATGCCGGCGTCCAAAATAAGGATCCCTGTTTTGGATTTTTTTTTTAATAAATAATTTTAAGTCGGTAACTCCGGTGGTTGCAAGTTTACATCGTTGGATCGTCACCGGAGAGGGTGCAATTCATTGGAGGCGGGATGGGAAGGCGACCAAGGTTGGGTGCCAGCCGAGAAAGAACTTGTCCTTCCCGACACCGGCGAGAAATGCCCTGAACACCCCTTCTCTTTGTTTGATTCTGAACACCCCTTCTCTCTTTCATTTGGGGGAAAAAAATGAGAAAGAAAGAAAGAAAGAAAGAAAGTGGGTGATGGTCGCCGGCATCAAATCACCGGTGAGACACGTCACTTGCTAAGGTGGGGTTTGGGACGAAGTTGGATTCGTTTCAGGAGAACCGGTTCTCCTTTGATGGGACTAGTTTTGTTTTTAATAAACCAAAGTTAGGCACATGAGATGCATGTGATGTTGGACACATGTTGAATAAAGAGCTTGCCACCTTAGTGGGTGGAAGGAGCTCCTCCACCTTGGGGTGGAGGCAAGTATTGTCCCCTTCTTGACTGGTTGTCTGACCCTCTATGGTAATTCGAACCACTCACTAAAGAGGCAAAATCATTGTTATCTCTTTTTTCTATTTGGAATAATAGTACTGTCCCTAGGCTCGCTAATAGAGCTAGCAGCCCACTCTTTAGCCCAATGATAGCATTTTGTAGCTGTTTTGGCTCCATTCCCATTTATTCTTTTTTGCAATATGTTCTTTTTACGGAGTTGAATGATGAGGATGGTCAAGAAACTGTTTTGTCTTCTCTAGTAATATAATTCATTTGATTATCAAAAAAAAAAAAAAAAGGGTTGATTTTATAGGATCAATTCTTATAAATTCATGAAATGCCACTATTCTGAATTTCCACAAAATGATGACTCGATTTGTGTTTTCAATATTATGTATTATTTATTTCAGGTTGGACACACAAACAAGCCCTAATTAAGTAAACCATAATCTTAGTGCAATATGGTTATATACAACTTAATAACCATGAGCTGGGCAGCTGGAATGAACCTTGAAGTTGACTATTTCAAGACCGCGTTAATACTAATGCTTCGTGGTGTATTCCTGTAAATAAATTGAACACAATAAATCCAGCTAAAAATAGAAAAAAGAAAAATGGAATATATAGAGGTCATAATAAGATATGCACTGACTAGTATATTTACATAAGATGCAAGAACAATTATATTTTCTCGAAGAAAACTATGCGCAGTTCAAATACATAGATATGTACTCCATATTTGATTCACGAAGCCACTTTAAATACTTCTAGAAATTTATTAATAGATGTAACTCAATTGAGAGAAGGCTTACCCTAACGGAGGATGAGCTTTACCACCGACCTTTCGTCTCAATTCTCATATCAATTATTTAGAAAATCCCTGATTGATTTGTCATAAGGTGGGTTCCCTTGAGCAGGAGCCCTAGTGTAAATGTATCCAGGTTCATGGAGAGGATGTAAAAACTATTTCCTTTATTCCTAAATTATTAGTCTCTTGGTTTTTTTTTTTTTTTTTTTTTTTACATTTCAAAAATTAATGAGTATTTATATTTTATTTAATAAAATATAAAATAAAAGATATATTTTTTATTTTTTTAATATTTTGTATATTTAAAAATAAAAATAAAAAATCAAAATATATATATATTTATGTGAAAATATTTTAATAAAAGTATTTTAAAAAAATTGTTTTTTATTCATTTATAAGTGAACATGAAGTAAGTACGAAAAGAGTCAAAAGGATTGCATTTAATTATTATTATTATTGTTTTAAGCAAACGCAATTAATGAATAAAGTATTATTTACTCCGTGGAAGCTTTGTCAAAAGGTCGACAGGGTGGCGGGGAGGGCAGGACAAGAAGGGTAGCAGTGGTTGTGGTCGAGGAGGAGCTGTCAAACCTCAGTTCCCCAAAATGCAACGTAGCGTTTGACATTTTGCTTTCAACTGCATCGTTTTGTCAGCTCCAGTACCCATTTTTCAGAAAATAATTTATTATTCCTTTGTTCTTTGCTTTAATTTAGGGTTTTGTTTTGACTCCACCACCCGTTTTGTGTTTACTGTTTAGATTGCAACATCCCAACGTGATAGTTTTGGAGATGGGGGTACAAAATAATATTAAGTTAATCACTCATACACATTCTACGAGGAAAGAAAATGAGTTTTTTTTTTTGTTTTTTTTTTTTTGGTTGAGAAGAGTAATTTGAGTAGTTAGCGTGTAAAAGTTGAAGGTCTTTTTTAACACAGTCGTCGTGTCAGAAATCTCAGGCTTTTTCTCAGAGCCTAGCCGCAGCACGTGAGACACAAAGCCCGAGGCCAAGATGCGATTGAGAGAAAGATGAATTCTTATATGGAAAAATAAGAAGCATCCAAAAGGCATGCCATATATAAAGATAGATTAATAATTTATATAGATTCATTAGTTTTTATTATTAAAATAAATAAAAAGCATAGGAGATCGTGTTGGGTTGGGTTGAGACCCGAGCGAGGAGGGAGAAGACGAGAGAGAAAGAATCCCAAAGCTCCTGTCCCAACCCCAACACCGTTATCTGCTTGATGTCCCTCTTTTACCCTCTTATTAACATTTGATTGGAGAAGATTATATTAGCAAAGAGAATACCTGCTCGAGATCTTGTCAATCCCTCTAATAATCCATGAAGAGAAAGTGCCAGAGCCTCCTCTATTGTTCATGGCTACTTGTGCTTTGCTCGGTGACATTCATGGTGGTGATGTTGCATATGTCAATGGCCATGGTAACAAAAACAGCAACGGGAGTCCATTGAGGAGTGCCTCCGACAGCATCGGCAGCGAGGACATACAGCATCTCAAATTCAATCAATACTATCACCACCAAAGCCTATCCGAAGGAAAGTATTCGAATATGGTGAGGAAGAGGACGGCTTCTGAGATGGAACTCCAAACCGGTGTCTATCATAGGTTCTCTCGCCGAAGTAGTACAACCACCGCCCTCATGCCCCCCTCCGACATCGGTTGCTCTTCTTTGGATTTTCCTGCCAGTAATAATATTGCTTCGCGGGACAGCAACCCTAACCCAAATTCCACCCAACACGTCCTCAACCACTCCACTATGCTACCTTCTTCCACGAACTCGGCTCTGACGTCAGGCGGCTCTGGGTTTTCTTCTTCTTCAAACGCAGACCTAACTGGTCACACAGACTCCCTCTCACCTCCTCTTCCTCCTCAAGGGTCTCAACCCCAACCCCCTGCCGTGTGTGGGTTCTCCGGTCTGCCCCTATTCCCACCAGAAAGAAATCGAAACACCACCGCTAGCTCTCCCGCCATTTTGCCCCTTTCTTCTGCTAGTCCCTCCATGGAGGACACCTCAGCCTCGGCATGGATCGACGGCATCATAAAGGACCTCATCAACAGCTCCACCACCGTCTCCATTCCTCAGCTCATCCAGAACGTGAGGGAGATAATTTATCCTTGCAACCCTAACCTCGCCGCCGTGCTTGAGTATAGGCTTCGCTCGCTCACGGAGCCAACTCCCTATAATTACCCCGAAAGGAGAAGGAAGGACGCACTGCCGAGGCACTTCTATCATCAGCAAGGGCCAGGGCCGGTGCAAACGCAAGGCTCTTCCGGGCTCAAGCTCTATCTAGAATCTGGTCTAGACAATGTTCCTTTCTCCCTTCCCGATTCTGCAACTACTTCACACGTAATGAATCAGTACTCCAACTGGGGGTTAACACTTCCAATCCCTACCACCGTAGGAATCAACCAAAACGACCATCAGGCTTGCAGCCCTTCTTCAGTAGTTGCACCAGCACTCTCGTTGAATCAACCGCATCAATATCATCAGCCGCTCCAACGGCAACCACTGGAACAAGATAAAAAAAAAGACTCTCCCCCGCCTGTGGACACAGCGACTGCAATAACAACAACAGCTACGGCACCAACCACAATAATCCTAAGCAAAGAGAAGAAAGAAGAAATACGGCAGCAGAAGAGAGACGACGAAGGGCTACACCTCCTGACCTTACTCCTACAGTGCGCCGAGGCAGTGTCAGCCGATAATTTTGAGGAGGCGAACAAGATGCTTCTTGAGATTTCTGAACTGTCGACGCCGTTTGGAACGTCTGCTCAGCGGGTGGCGGCATACTTCTCGGAGGCAATGTCTGCAAGGCTGGTTAGCTCTTGCTTGGGAATATATGCAACGCTGCAAAACGTGCCCCATAGCCAGAAGATGGTGTCAGCCTTCCAAGTGTTCAACGGCATCAGCCCCTTTGTGAAGTTCTCCCATTTTACGGCCAATCAGGCCATTCAGGAAGCGTTTGAGAGGGAGGAGAGGGTGCACATCATTGATCTGGACATCATGCAAGGCTTGCAGTGGCCGGGCCTCTTCCACATACTGGCTTCTCGACCCGGGGGACCCCCTTTCGTTCGGCTCACGGGCCTGGGCACCTGCATAGACGCTTTGGAAGCCACGGGCAAGCGTTTGTCGGATTTTGCTGACAAACTCGGTCTTCCCTTCGAGTTCTTTCCGGTTGCCGAGAAAGTTGGGAACCTGGACCCCGAGAGGCTGAATGTGGGCAAAAGAGAGGCCGTTGCCGTCCACTGGTTGCAACATTCTCTTTATGACGTCACCGGTTCCGACACAAATACACTGTGGCTCTTGCAGAGGTAATATCTAGTATCAACTGATCCCCATGTCTTCCTTCTTTTCAATTCAAATATTTGCCTTAATTGTTATTCTGAATCTGAATGCAAATAATATTTCATCCAACGAAATTGTTGACTGCAGTCCCAGACCTTCAAGTCAAGCGTGACTTGCCGAAGGACGGTATTCTTTTTATAGAACCCCTTTGAAAATGAGAAAAAGAAAGAAAAAAAAATGGTGCTTTTCATTATCGATCAATTTTTTTTTTTCTTTTTTGGCTTTGGAGTAGTCACCATCCTATTTAATTCCTTGGAAACTCTCTTTTCCATGGCAGGCATTTTGATGGGGTTTAATTATTGTCGTCTATATTGTAGCAAGTTTAGAAACGGAGTATTACTTTTTGCTGTGTTGATTTGATACTAACATAGAACGATTGTGGATGAATTGAATTTGGAGGGGGGGACCAGACTGTCACCAAAAGTGGTGACCATGGTAGAGCAAGACCTGAGCCACGCGGGTTCGTTCTTGGGAAGGTTCGTGGAGGCCATACACTACTACTCGGCGCTGTTCGACTCGCTAGGGGCGAGCTACGGGGAGGAGAGCGAGGAGCGGCATGTGGTGGAGCAGCAGCTGTTGTCGAGGGAGATCCGGAACGTTCTGGCGGTGGGTGGGCCGTCCAGGAGCGGGGAGGTGAAGTTCCACAACTGGAGGGAGAAGCTACAGCAGTGTGGGTTCAGGGGTATCTCTCTTGCCGGCAATGCCGCCACCCAAGCCACCCTGCTCCTCGGTATGTTCCCCTCCGACGGTTACACCTTGGTTGAGGACAACGGCACCCTCAAGCTTGGTTGGAAGGACCTCTGCTTGCTCACTGCTTCTGCCTGGAGGCCCTTCCGAGCTACCCCTACCCCTCACTACTGACGTACACTAGCAGCTAGTGTGCGTCCTCGGAATCACTTTTTTTTAGTCTCATTGCACTGGCCAAGGTGCTCTTACGCTCTATTTTATTATTGGCGCGCAGTGATTATGTTATATAGCCTAAGAATTTTGAATGCATCAATTTCACCGTAAATCATAGTGTTGGCATGGTTGCACGGGCTCTTCTCTTCTTGTTCACCTTTTTCAAATTTCAACTAGACTACTCAGTTTGTGAGTACCTTGGTGGATGAACGATGAAATCAATTGAATGGGGAGGGTTGAAGGTCTATTGCGCTCAGTAGAAGGTTTCCAAACAATCGATGTCTACATTGTTTATTTATTTACGGAGTATTTTCTTATGGAGTCTATTTTTTACGGAGTTTTTTTTTTTTCCTTCAAGAACCAGGAATTTCTAACTAGCCTCGTAGCGTGGGCAATTGGTGGCAGGAAAAATAAGGTACTTGTATAATACCGCTGGTCTGGAAAAATCCCCCAAAAAAAAAAAAAAAAAAAAAAAAAACGGAGTAATAATAATAATTTAAAATCAATTATACGCAGGGCATTTCAAAAATTAACACATGGCGTAAATTTTAATTTAAAATCAATTTTTTGTACTAACGAGATTATAAAAAGAATGAAAACCAAAACTGTATAAGAAATATGCAGCGAAGATTTACCTATATATACATATGGAAGTACATGTATAACAAAGAAAGATCTCAAGTACCTGAGGGCCGATGCTGAAGCTGGAGAGGGTTGTTACTTGTTAGGGTCAGGGCTACGGTTGTTCAGACAAGAGGGGAAGAATGAGAGAGTAGAAGACGACATCCTACGCCAGTTTTGGGCCGAAGACGCTAGGCCAAGGCTTTTGCCTCAAAATATGAAATAGGGACGGTAGATAACTAAAAAATTTATTTAAATGATAGATTTTGAAAAAAATTTATTCTGGAAAATAATTCAAAATGATATTTTCTAGTAGATAAGACGGTCGATTTTTATTAAAATATTTTATATATTTTTTAAAACCTTAAAAATTAAAATTAATGGAGCGTGCAAATAAAATTTAGGAGTTACAATAACCACCCTCATGCCAGATTTACCTGAACCCAGCCTTAAATGCACGTTTGAGCCTCCAACACGGCTGTGGGCATTTAAAAGCCTCGCCGAACGGGGCCATAGCATAGTTGATGCAGTGAATGTTTAAGATGAATTTGGTTAACTGGCTATAACCTTTCACGTAATCTGTTGATTTTCTCATTAAAACTATCATAAATTAAGGAGCATCTATAATATTGTTGATTTCGTAGCACATTAAGAAAATAGGAAAAGAGAAAAGCCCTATAATACGTTGATCATGGTTAGCCAATAACCGTTTGATCATGGTTTACTGATCATGGTTGGGCAAAGGATCATGGTTTCCTGTAATCGCTGTGTTAGGAATTACAGCTGTAGTAATAGTTTTGAACTGTAGTAGGATTTGGATTGTAGTGTGAATCATGGGACAGGTGTCCCGAGTTGAGTATAAGGCCCCGAGTTGGGAGGTCACGTGCGTTGCAACGGATCTGGTTAAGTTGCCTTTGCTACGTGTTAATAATTCTGGTTTGAGCTCCTTAGCCCGAGTTGGATCGTCGATTCAGAAATATTCCCACACAATCTCTATTACAATCAAGCAAAAAGGCTAGTGAATCTTCACCACAATTTTTTTTTTTGTTTGGTTGAGTTCACAACTGTTTTTTACGAAGCCCCCATCATGTCTTAAAAGCGTTGTATGATTGTCTCGTACTTCGTAAAAGTGTTGTATGATTGTCTCTAATTTTTTTTTAGAAAAATATAATTTCATCCTCTCAATTATTACTCAAAAGTACTTTGCACTCTTTTGCTTTGTTTTCAAATCTATATTAATATAGAAAGGGTTTGGAATTTTGGTTGGATGTATAGGGTGGATTACCAAAAAACTCTCATCAATTTTAAATAAAGTGGAAATTAATGAGATTATAAAGGTTAAGTTAGGATTCCTAAATAAACTCTAACTTAACCACCTATTATCTTCTTCCCTTTTCTCACTTTTCTTTCCCTCTATCGTAACTGCCATCTTATTCTCTTTCTTCTTAACTACTTAATATTAGTTTTTGTTTTTATTTTTGGGAGATTTTTGTAATTTTTTTTTTTTGGCACATGCAACGCGTGTACTTTGACATCTAGTATTTTGAAACATTTTGCACTCTAGTTTGTTTTCAAACATTTTGATTCTCTCATGTTTTAAAAATGACACCTTATAGTCTTATACCATTCTGTCACTTGGTTGCTTGGTTTTTTTTGACAAAAAAATTAAAAAAAAAAAAATACAAAATATAATTGTGCATGACCTACTAATAACATTTAGGGAAAATTACACTTTGCCCTCCAATCTTTGGCCCGGAATCACTTTTTACCCCTCATCTATAAAATCCTACAAATACCCCCTTGAACTATTGGAAGATGACATTTTTCATCAAACCGTTAAGCTGCCGTGATAAATTTAATATATTTCTCATCTGTTCCTTCAACCTCACACCCGCCTACTGATATTTTCTCTCTATCCTCTGCAAATTTTTGAACCACATCCATAGCGGTGGAAGATCGGCTAGGACGAGGCTTCTGCTCAAACCCACACCATTAGGTTTGTCTTCCTTTTACATATTTCTCATATGTGTGGAATTTCTTTATATGTCGAACCTAAAATTTGGGTTAAATTTGTTATTTGTTGGTGTAAAAATGTAGGGTTCATAACGCATGTCAAATTGCATGTACCTCTTATGTTTTTCTACTAAATTTTTGGGAAAATGTTTAAATATATATGGTTGTAATGTATGCATTTTTTGGGTTTTAATGCATGCATTTTTCACTCATTCATACTTAATGGTTTAGGGTATTTTCAATTTTTTTGCTTTTAATTATTTGTAAAATTTTCATTAATTTATATACTCTAAGAATGGTATCAAGTTCAAAATCTGGGTTAAATCCGTTATTTGTTGGAAAGGCAAGTATTTTGTAATTTCTCTTGAAGCTTCCTTGGGAAGTTTTTAAGGAAGCTTTTATATAGCTGGAGGTAACACAGTAGGAAAAGAAGGTGGGTATTTATGTCATTTTGCTTTTTCAACATTAAGGGCATTATTGTTATTTCATTCATTTCGTTAACGCCATCAGCCTATTAACGTCTTCTAATAGTTTGGGGGGGGTGTTTGTAGGATTTTATAGATGAGGGGTGAGAAGTGATTCTGAGGCAAAGATTGGGGAGGCAAAGTGTAATTTTCCTTAACATTTATATATGATAAAAGGTATATATATATATATATATATATATATATATAACGAAAATGCCATGATAATAAAGTATTTCACTACCGTATGGTAAGAATACATTTGTAAAATCACTGTTTCCGTTAACGTCGTAAGAATTATATACATTTTCCAAACATGAGGGAATCAAAGTGTTCCAAAAAAACCTAAAGGGGTGTGTGAACCCTGGAGGCTTGAAATGACAACCCCCTCTGGTTATATGATCCAACTCATCATCACTAGCCCATATGTCATGGACTTCCTCGAAGTCTTTCATTAAGTCATCCCATTCTATCATGTCAATGTCTTTCATTTCCGTTGGCAAGTCGTCCCAACCTGTAGGAATTATCGGCTCATCTATCATTGGACTCGAGCTCGAGTACAACACATAGTAATCAAATTTCCCCAATGATTCACCCAATAGGCCAACCTGAGGATCCCCTGCTTCATATCTTTCTTTTAGCTCTTGTTGGATAGATTTTCCAGGCAACAACAAAACCTTTTGGTCAACGAAGTCTTGAATGATCTTCTTTAGTATAGAACAAGCCTCGGTGTCATGGCCGGGTGCACGATGGTATTGGCAATATTGGTGAGGGGTTGATGGCCTTGGTTTTGGTGGGAGTGGCATGATAAGGCTGTTATTGCGGCAAATGGTGAAAAGACAGGTTAAGGTCATGGGGAGTGGAGTGTATTGTTTTATGGGCCGGTAAGGCGAGATGATTCAACCCCAATGGCATTTATGGTGTTAGGTGGGGGTGTGTTATTGTGAGATGGGAGAGGATTACGGGTGATATTTGGGTGACTTAGTGGTGAGATGACTTGCTTATCAATGAGGTCTTAGACTTAGTGGCGAAGGCGAATACAACGGTTGGTGGCATGGCCTTTGGATTAGTGGTACTTGTAGTACTCATTCTCATTGTAGTTTCTGGGTAAGGGATTTGGTGGGGGTCTTGCGTTAAGTGGCTTCAATAAGTCACAGCTTATGAGCTTTTCAAGGACTCTTTCAAGTGGCATGAATAGATCGGTGAATTGGCGAGATGGGTTAACATCATTGAGGGAGAAGGGTTGAATGGGTTGAGTTATGGTGTTGACCTCGGCATTGTTCTTCTCAGCAAAGTTTGTCTTACGACTCCTTACTTCCTCAGTTTTGATTGTCCCATTATTGATAGAATCCTCAACTTGCGTGCTAGCCCCAATAAGAGCTTTGAAATTTAGGAAATAGTGGGCAAATAGGTGCTTGTGATACACGGGCAGCAAGCTCTTAACCACCAACTGAATTTGGTCCTCCTCATTTGGCCTATCCGTCATTCTTGAAGCCTTCTGTCTCCACCTTGTGATGTAAGCGAAAAAAGTTTCGTGAGCCCCTTTTTTTGTGGTTTCCAAGTCTCTTCGAGTAACATCCACCTCCGTATTATACTTGTAGTGCTCCGAGAACTCATTGCATATGTCTTCCCAAGTCCGAGTCCTATTCTCATCTAATGATAAGAACCATTTCAAAGCGGAAGTTACCAAGGTTTTATGAAACATTTGAGCTAAAAGCTCGTCAGTGGCCCCTCGAGGGTGCATAGCTCGCACATACATCTTCAAATGAGTCTTAGGGCAACCCGTCCCATCGAATTTCTTCAACTCTGGCATTTTGAATTGCAATGGAATACGAGTCGTTGGAAACAGAGATAAAGTCCGCATATCGACCATGTCATCGGCCCTACGAATCCCTTTTATAGTTCTCTCCAATGCTTCTACCTTGCTAGCTAACACGGAATCACTGCTAAAACCTTTCCCTTTGGTTTCCCCTTTTAGGTTGATGACAACAGGTTTCGAACTACTTTCCCCCCCTGGTCTTAGTATTCTCATTGGATTGAGGTCCTTCTTCGGTGCCAGCCCCATGAGGTATACCCGAGGAATGGGTCTTAGAGCCGTTTTGTTCTAGATCCGCCTATCTTTTGTTGGTTCTCTTGAGTCATTTTCAATGCTGTATCGGAAGTCTCGGCGGTGTGGTCAAGTTTGGAAATGATTGCTTTCAAGCAAGCCTCAAGGTCAAAATGTCTTTCACTAGTTCTTTTGTCGGCTATGTCTGTCTGATGGGTAGATTCAACACTCACTAGACGCCATTGTGGATTGCGGATCCAAGCCAGCACGTCTATAGATAAAAAAGTTTTAACCTTTAGCCTAAGGACTTGTCCTAAACCTCCATATTTTCCTTAACGAATTCGGTCTTTACACTGTATTCAATTAATTCATTCCTTATATCCAATTACCTTTACAAAGGTTATAGATTAAAGGTATGTTTAAAAAAATACGGTATAGAGTCCTTCAATTAGGTTTAATTAATTCCCCATAGATTAGCACATCACAAACATAGCTTTACATCCTACTTCCTTAACTTATTCCTCTTAACCCATGGCCTTAACGAAGGTTAGGGTTCAAAAGTATATGTTAAGGGCATAAGATATAAAGCCTCACACCACAAACACGGCATAGCATCATTACAAACAATTATGGGTGCATAATGGTGAGACCGTAGTGTCCTATAAGGCCCATTACATGAAGTAAGAGAGGGTAGGCTAGGGTTTTTCACTTGCTTGAACCAATCTTTATACCTAACGAAATGTGGCATTAGGAATGCCGCATGGGTCCAGCAATATGTGATTGATTCATTTAATATACCCAAGGGCAAGCGCAAGGATACTAGGCAAGAGAGGTTGATAGCTTTCGCCCCAACACTTGGAATTAGGAAAACCAAGGTTGAAACTAGGCCCATCGTTGGCAAGGATACATCGAGGGACAATCAAGCCTATCATGCAATAATTTGCGCACACAATGCAATAAATAAAAGCACACAATCAAGCAGATGCATGTGATTGATTTTAATTAAACATAAGAAATTAGTTTAGCCCATAGTTCATCCTTATGAGATGGAGTTTTGCCTAGTACCCTTAGGGTGTGACGGGGTGTAAAGTGTTTTTGAGTGAAAGTTGAGAGGATGAAAGTGTATTTTCACTTTTTTCAACATATGTAACCAAACAATTGCTCATCCATTGATGACCCATAGTCACTCCTAAGCCTATCTAGTAATTAAATTCAATGTTATCAAACCCAACCCGATTGGTGAACCGAGGACCAGGCCCATTGGCCAGTTCGGATCTTTGATTAGATCATGTGGAGGGTTATTGCAACCCCTGAACTTTATTTGTAAACCCCATTTATTTTCACTTTTCAATATTTTATGAAAAATATAAAATGTTTTTATGAAAATTGGCCACACTGTCAATTAGAATACATTATTTTGAAGAACTTTGTAGAAGAAATTTTTTTCAAAATCTGTCGTTAAAAAGCACTCTTTGGCCATTTATAGTTTCTATTCCAAATCTACAAAAACGAAATTATAAGTAGTTAAAAAGTCCACTCAAACAACAGATTTTTGAAAAATTTTATTTTACAAAGTTGTTCAAAATGATGTTTTCTAGGGGGTCACATGATTAGTTTTTATAAAAACATTCTATATTATTCATAAAATCTTAACAAATAAAAATAAATGGGATTTACAAATAAAATTTAGGGATTGTAATAGCTCCCCTTTTAGATCATTTCTACATCAACCCTGACTGGACCGGAGCGAATTTCCTTAACCGGCCTTATTTTAAATGACCCGATGGGCTGATTAAACCAGTTTTCATGTAAAGCATGGCTCTCAAAAATTAAGATTTTGACATTGTAGCTAGAGGTTTGAACAATGGTATATGCCATAAGAATGACACTCGGTACTACTAATCCACATTGCTACTTATAAATTAAGTAGTTCTGTGTGGGATAATTCTGACCGAGGAATAGAATATTGACACATGGCATCCTTCGGTTCAAAGATCCGAAGATCGAAGAAAACCCAAGAAAGACGGGTCTCCGTTCTCGGACAAATACTTCTTAGGAGTAAAACACTTCGGCTCTCCACCATTTTTAATCTCAATGACGACGTTTCCTTCCTGATGACGTTATTGGATTGTTCTTGGGCTTGGCCCTCGGTCTCACCAATGCTCGGTCCTCGGTCTCAATCACAGATTCAACAAATATGCTTCATATTGAATCCTTAAGGCAATCCAGCACAGAGAACTCAACCATAGTCAAAACGGTTATTAATAACTAGACCATGGTCGAATAGTTGTCGATAACCAGACCTAAAACCCTAAATTAACCATGGTTGGGTTAAAGCAATAATTTAACCCAAGACCTAGTTCTTTCTATATAAGAAACACTATTCACTTCAATTCAAGTATGTGCGCTGCCACACAAACCCTATAAATTTTCTCTCTCCACCTCTTTATCTTTCTAGACATTGAGATTGACTTGAACGTCAGAGGGTTTTGGTTGGGCAAAACCCTAGCCTCTTCTGACGGTTTTCTTTTTGTTTTAGGTTACCTAGCATAACTGTTTTAATCGGAGAGTTGAGCAACACTGTTCATTGAGTGGTCAAGCGACACTGTTTACCTCCATCCTTGCCATAACAGAGTTCTCTATTCAAAATATTATGGCGTTTCCCGAAACTGATAACATTCGAGATTATGCAGGATTATAAACGAAAGATCCTTTTTTGGCTCTCTCTTTAGCCCTATGTCGGACCTCCATTATCAAATTGCATCCCCCGTAGAAGTTCTATGTAATAGTTAAACTATAGTTAACCATAATAAATATTAAACGGTCCAATCACCAACCCAACAATCGAACCAGTGACTCATTGACCCACCTTCTTTGCTGGTCCTTGACCGGTCGAGGCTTGATAATTACGATATTAAATTGGTATGTACCAAGTTCTAGTAATTCGCCTGTATGATCAAATGAAGTTTGGTGTGAATCACTATATTCTGTCTGCATTATGCACTCACGTAGACAAACCCAACTACCGCTAGAATGCAAGACCATCAAGAAATCTATCATTCTATTTCTGTAGAAATTAACCAGTACCCAGTAACTATATAAACTATAAAATATTCGTAAATTTTTTTATTCCCTTAGAAGAAAATAGGGAAAAACATGGATTGCTAGATATATGAAAATGGTTGAATTTTGTCATTTAAATAAACACGGAAGTAACCTTACAGGGGTTAGCAAGTCAAGCTTTGATAAGCACTCTAGGAAGTGTAGGTTAAGTGTTTGAAATCCTACGAAAGAGTTATTCCCTTTAGGGCTATCCCCAAGGCTCAAAGGGCTTGATAATTGTCCAGTGCATGTGGGATAGAAAGACTGCACATGCCTAAGGTACTTAATCAGGACTAAAGCCTTGAACACCCTTGTTAAAAAAAAGGAAATCAACAGCCTATGTGTAGCACCAAAATACAACACCTCATGTGGCACTATGTGTATGAATCAAAAGTCCTTCAACTTATTTAACAGATCTCTTTCTTGTTCATGTGAAGTGTGTACTGCACAAGGTGCTAAAGGATGCTTCCCGCTTAAGAAATAAACATCGAAGTGCTTTTCTAGAGAAGTAGTTACAAAAATTAATGCCATCAACAGTAGTAAATAACTGCTCAACAGTTAGAAACAACTACCACAACGGTCAGATTTTAACCGTCAAAATCACACTTAATCAGGTGTGATATCAACCATCTTACCATATTAGAACGTTTAATCAGCCAGATCCTCCATTGCTATGAGGCTAAGTACCAAGTGCATAACTAAGGCGCCTACATTTCGCCACTAGAGCCCTGCCACCCATTGCCCACGCTACGAGGCTAGTTAGAAATTCTTGTTCTTTCTTCACACGAAAAAAAAGACAATTTATTAAAGACAAAATTTTCCCTTTAAATGAGATTTTCTTTGAAGCTGGTTCCAAATGCGTGCCAGGTCCCCAACTGACTCACTGCAATTTAGGCTAATGCCAATTCAATTGATACAGTAAAGAAAACTACAATAGCAATGATAGAGAAAGTATAGATTAATTTTCTCATGACCCACTAAAGAGTCGAATAACCAAAAAGGCAAAAAAATAAAATAAAATTAATTTTCTCATGACCCACTTTGTCACCAACAATCATTTATACCACAGGTGCCAAAAAATATCATCTATATCACGAATGGCCATTTAATCTCCTTGAAACAAACATACAATCGACACCTTACCGTGTATAGAAACATTTCTCCTGGCTCCCACTCTGTTCCTTGCCAAACTAAGCAGAGAACACAACTCTTTCTCACACTCAAGGCATTGTTCATCAGATAGCATTATAAACCTCAAAGTCCTTCAGGCCTGGCAACTGTAGCAGCCACTACAAACTAGCTCCCCTATGCTTTGCCAGAAAGTAGATAAAATTTTCTAGTCCTTTTATTTACCAAAAAAATTAGAAATACCCATTTGACAAATTCATAATGGCTATGACTTCCTTTCAACCCAATACTCTTTGAAATTCTAGCTCAGAGAAAATTCTTTTGCAGCCAGAATTTGGGCGTCCACACATCAACACTGCTTGAACCAGGAAATCCAGAAAAAAAAAAAACCTGGATTATCAGCTCATTACGGATTTACATTGCACTCGCTCAAAAACTGATCCTCTTGGTTCAGAAATTTCTTCCAGTAGTCTCTATATCTTGGAATTCCCAGCTCAAGCCAAGGTTTCATGTTCCCGTTATAGTGCAACACTGATGCTCTCCTAATGGCTTTAATATCAAGCCCGTAATCATGACCCAGTCCAGACAAAGCCCATGCACCATCAATACCATAAACAAAGTTTTGAAAGGAGACCAAGCTTGCACTCAATGCAACAGTTCCAGGTAACACCTCTCCCATGCTCAGCTGCTGTTCATGTATGAAGACAAAAGGTCAGAAAACTTAACTGGCTCAGCAGATAAAAGGGAAAAGCATGTATCATACTGGAGAACCAAAATTTGTCTCGTCAAACAGCAATTAGTAGATAAGCTAGAAGGTAAAAATAAAAAATCAATAACAGTATCATATACTCATAAGCAGATAAAGTAAGAAAAATGTTACTTGTCCCAAATTATTTTCCTAAGTTCACGGCAAGATAACAACCAACTAATTTGAAGTTTGAAATTTGAACTTGAATAGTAAGCCAAAAATAAATCCAATACAAAGATGTCACCTCATTTGGGATTTTAAATTTGGGAAGATGTTTTGGGATAAATAGCACTCTCATTAAATAATGTTGACTTTATGTATCTTCACAGATTAAATGCGAATTTGCCATATATATCATCAACTGACATGGAGTACCAGATTCTAAAGAAATAAAGGACACCTCTCAAATCAACTCTCACAGCTGAAATTGGCGGGTGTTTCACAGATTCAAAAGCATACAAAATGGTATGACAGGAAAAAAAAGGTTAAAAATTGAAATTAATGGATTTTCAAACCACAGCTTACTCCCAGCATAATTGCAATGGAAAAGAAATGTCAGGTAAAGTTAAAAGTTCTCACCTCTTGAAACAACCTTCGGTAAGTTCCAGTAAGATCTTGCTCCCTCCACCGCACCAGATCAATTACATTCAACCCAGACATCCAAGCACAAGAATTTCCATCAAAACTGTTCTCCCCCAAATAATTCCTCAGCTGACCCAACCTCACATTACAGCACTGCACAGCACCATTTACTTTCCCTTCCATGCTGAGGCTCCATAGAGCTGACAAGTCTTTTTGGACAACAACATCATCGTCCAGAACCACAATTTTCTTCAAATTCTGGAATATTTCAGGTAGAAGATAATGTGAATGAGAAAAAACAGTTATGTATTCTGTTCTAATTGTAGATGGATTATCAACACTGCGAAAGGAAACACGAAACTCCTCAGGCAATGACAGATGTTGAGTTGCCTTATCATGGTGGTGCAGGTTAAGATCTTCGATGTTCAACACTTGAACTGTGGATTCCTTGTAAGTATTTCTGAAGAACCATAATTTCATGGCAAAGTAATTCTGTCCATCGGTCAGCACATGAAAAACCTGATTCCCACTTTCCTGAAACAGTGTGGAAGAACCCATAAGTGTAGTCAGACAAAAGCAACATCAAAATAGTTCATGTAAATAGGAGGATATAATACGCACTTTTGCATGCATTACAGTTGAATTGATTACTACTGATGATGCGAGTACATTATTGGAGAATATAACATAGTGGTGCAGTGCTGGATTCATGTATTTCTCAGCCAGTAGGAGCTCCATATCAGGTGAAGGAGATTTAAAATATTCCAGAGTTAACCTCATAGACAGGCAGTGGAGGCTCTTTGGCATGGTCTGGACTGCAATTTGGTAGAGGAAGGCACTCTGTTTCATATGGAAATTAGCTTCATCCTCGGTCATTTCGACTATTTGTCTCAATTTCTTGTCAACATTATTACAATCCACAGGGAATGATTTTGCTCTGGCTATTGCGCCCTTCATCTTCTGTAACTTCTTTTCAATCCTGATGGAACAGACAAAATCTTTCTTAGCATTCTTAAGCTAATTCATATAAGAATATCTTATGAAAAGAAATTATAACATGACAAAACCAATGTTGAGCATAGTAACAACTTTGACCACTCTATGCCAACCATAGTTGTTAAAAGCGCGCCTCCTAGGCGTGAGGCGCAGGCAAGCGCAAGGGTTGGGCTTCGCTTTGGGCTAGGCGAGGCGATGTCCACAAGGCGCAAGAAAAGCGCGCTTTTTGGGCTTTTTAAAGAGGCGCAAGGCCCATTTGAGGCCCGCTTTAGTGACCCAGCCCTCTTTTTGTAAAAATAAAAATAAAAATTTAATACAACTTTTTTTATAACCGTTAAAAATCGACAAAAGAAAAAAAAGAAAAAGAAGGAAAAAGAAGAAGGAAAAAGCAGTGCAGCCCTAGCTCTTTGCGATCATCGGCGCAGCCCTCCAACTCCAACGGTGCAGCCGGCAGCCCTCGTCGAACAGGTATGTACCTCCTGCTCCTTCTCCTGCTCTTCTTCTTCTTCGTTGTCGTCTAACAGGTACTGTACTTCTCTGGTTTTTTTTTTGGGGGTAAGTCTGTACTTCTCTGTTCCTTCTTCTCCCTTATTCTTCTTCTCTGTTCCTTCTTCTTCTTCTTCTTCTTCTTCTTCTTCTTCTATTTTTCGATTTGTACTATTTTCTGAGTTTCGAAAATAATTGCTCTAGCAGTTCTGTTCTTTGTTCTTCTTCCTTTTTATTTATTTATTTTCTTCTTCTCTGTTCTTCCTTCTTCTTCTTCTTCTTCTTCTATTTTTCGATTTTTGCTTCTTCTCTGTTCCTTCTTCTTCTTCTCTGTTTTTTTATTCTTCTTCTTTGTTTGGTATTATAATTTGTTGGGCTACAAATTAACAAACTATAAAGTATAAACAACATCTAATTGTGGTTGTAAATTGTGATTTGTGACTTTTGGTGCTTTGTGTGCTTTGTGGGTCTAGGATACTTAGGCTAGTTGTTACTTGTTACATACGGATTCTGGAGATTCAAGTCATCAAACACAACATCATATGTTTAAATTAATTATTTTTGTTAGCTGCACTTGATAAAATGGTTTTAATTTATTTTCTTTAAATTGTGCGCCTTGCGCCTAGGCTCCAGGAGACATTTGCGCCTTAGGTGCGCCTTGCGCCTTTAATAACTATGATGCAAACTGCATGAAGCTTGCAAAACAAAGGCCACAAGAACAATCTGCCAATACCTTTATAGATTACCCTCAGTATGGTTCCCGCATTTTATCAGGAAAAATATACATACATACATACATATATATAATTTTCACTTAATATAATTTTATATTTTCCTTTCATTTTCTTTCCTTCTCATTTTTTTCCCTGCCCTTTTCTTTCCCTAGTGGAATCCCATGAACTGAAGAGAGCGTTAATATTCAGGCATGTTTTCCAGCTAGTGTATGTGATGATGATTTAGTGTTGATAAACCTAGAAGAATCGACACATGGCCAGAATTGTGTTGACAAGAATGTTGCCACGGCCAGAATTTTCATGACATGGATGCTGCCACATGGCATGACAAATGGCAATCCTACAAGTCACACAATGCAAGTCTACATGTATGGTGACACCTCCTGTTTAATGACACTTAGTGCTTAACACCTCATGCTTTTTTTTTTTCTCCGCATAGACAACCCTCAGGCTCTTAGGCCAGGGCAGCCCCCAATTAGCAGCACACTCTCAAAGTTCCTTACATGCTGTATTTTGCTTCTAAGTCCTCAAAATAGATCCTACCTACTGCTACAATGCAAGAGAAGCATGAAAGAAAAGAAGATTGAAGAAAGAGGGCAGCATCCCAGGGCTCCTAGAGTCCTAGGATAGGGATATTTCACCCCTAGGGTGCCTAGATCATGGTTTCTCCCTTTTAGATGTTCACTTCAAGTTCTTTCCAACAATATCTATTCTAAGTACATTATTCTTTCAATGTCTACACATTTAATCTTTTCTACTTATCTACAAGAAGCTACATTGTGATAAATAGGAGGAAAAATTGAAGAGAAGAGGCTAAATACTCAGTCTCTTGGGGAAGTATATGCACAAGCCACCAAAGATGGAAAATTTATCGAAAGAATAAAGGGATCAAAGGCACATAGCCTTGAAGACTATCTCATATACATCTACCAAAAGGAAAGAAATTATGTAGGACCATGATGCCTAGTTCCACCCATATCCCACTCAAAAGCATGGACTAAAATATCAGCAATATCACTGATATATCACTGTATTGGAGCATCTCGATATGAGACACATCCTACATATCTTTTTGTCAAAATATCGTTAATGTCATCTATATCGGCAATATCTGACCATTTTCGACATAATATCGCAGATATTTCAGCAATATATCACTGATATTATGTCAGTACATACAAACTGCCACTTTCCAGCTAGAGCCTGCATATATGACACGTTGTTTCCAGCTTCATGTGATAGTGTCCCCATGGCCCCACCTCCTCCAACTTCTCCTTTACTTAAAGAGTTAAAGAGCTGCAACTCCTGCAAGTCAACAATTTGACTTTAATGATACTGCCCCATACCTTTTTAGGCCTGCCATTTTTTTCTTTTGGTTTTTTTGGTATTTTTGGTTTTTCTTTTGCTGGGGTAGGCTGTAGAACTGCTTTTATTAGTCATTACAGCAGTATAGGCAGCTTTGTGTCTACATCAGGCAACAAGCACATGAATTTGTATACTAGATTAATAATATATTTAATGTCATGAAAGTTTTTTATTTATTTATTTATCTTTTCTAAACTTTAATCAGAATGCCACTTTTTTAATCAGATGTAACAATTGACATAAAGGAAATGGCCAATCATATGGCTTGTGTCTTGAGCCGAGCAATTTCAACTATAAATATATAATTCATGATATGCTACAGGAGTTGCAATATTACTTGTTATAATCTTGCTACTAAAATTCATATTCTTCATCAGAGGCTTAGGGCGTAATTTGTTTTAATGTTATATGACATTCATTTGCACAGCGCGACACACTTTTTATGCTTTACATAACATATACCTATCTTATACACATTCAATTTGCAATCTTTCGATTTTAAATTGTTTATTACAATCTAATTCATTATTTCCAAAAGTTTCAATGAAACATTCCATGTTTAACTAATACTATCCATCATATCTCTAAATCAGTATCGATATTTTCGATATATCTGCGTTTTCCAACCTTCGATATATCCATCGATATCAATATTTAAGTCCATCCTCAAAAAAATGAGAATTCCACAGGTATAATATTGAGAAAGGCTTCATGGCATGTGGAGTAAAAAATGACTCTAATAGTAGAGCATTGGTCTCATTTAGTATATCCTAATAGTTGACCTATCGCCCATCACAATCATGTCCATATCCAATGGTTGAGATTTTTCCAAATAAAGAGCAAAGCTGTTAGAGATGCATATAAAATCCGGGTATACACATTATATTGCTATATTGCAAAGTACTTAGTATGCGTCCCACCTAAGGGAAATTTCCCCCTTCAAGTTCAATGCGTGCTCTTTGTCCATGATCGGTATACACCCTAATACTTGACGGCTACCTAGGTCTGTCAAAAGGTACGGAACCTAAAACTACCCTAGGACCTGGTGTTGGTTAGGGTAATCAAGATGTCGCATTGTCAATAACTATTCACATTCATCAGCATGCACACAAAAACTGACCATCACATTTTGGTGAGTCCACTGAGGAGGTAATTGCCAAAATAGTGAACGCATTAAACGCGAAGTACCCTATTTTAAATGAAAAAGCTTCAGGTAAAAGTCAGTCTCAACATGAATCTCCTCCTGTATTGTCTGATCCCCTAACAATGATGGAATCTTTACTATCTCTCTTGTCTCCAATGAAATGCAAGAGACACAACAATAGATGCTAGCTGCTTTGACCACTCTTCAAACTTCACCAAAGATTTTACCTCAAAAAACTTCTTCAACAGCTATCAAGGATACTGAGGTAATCACAGGGTGTGGTAATTATAAATTATAATACACTTCCAATAATACTAATGTTAGGGTGATTACACGATCTCATATATTTGTCACTATGGCAGATGTTGAGAATCTCATTATTTGTTTATAGGAAACAAAATCTATTAAGAACAATAAAGTTAAAACGTGGACCAATGGCCCAACTGATCACAATAAAACAAAACAGCCTTCAGCCAACAAAGAACCAAAACTAAAACGACCCAAAAACCCAAATTCAAAGCCTATTTGGCCTATGCAAA
This sequence comes from Liquidambar formosana, assembly GCA_039720395.1. Lineage (NCBI taxonomy): Eukaryota > Viridiplantae > Streptophyta > Magnoliopsida > Saxifragales > Altingiaceae > Liquidambar > Liquidambar formosana. The sequence continues at coordinate 49,808,839 of CM077821.1, read as the reverse complement.
ACAAGAAAGCCACTAAAAACCCAAACAAAACCTCCCTATATTCTTATATGGGCCTGGGCTTTGGCCCAAGGGTTTCCTCATTATTCAAAAAATAGAAAGAAAAAAAAAAAAAAAAAAACCTCCCTATACAACCATTCTACACCCAAAACAAAACCACAACCTCAAGAAGGGTAAAAATGACTGCACAAGGTCCTTCTCTTAGCAATCTTGGACGAACAAATCTCAATCCAAGTTCTAAGAATCAGAAAAGGAAGGACTGCCCTTATCCACTAAAGCCCATAAAGAAGAGAAAAAACAAACTCTATCCGACAACTTGTCTTTTTCGTTGATTTTTTCATTAGGATTCTTGCAGTCCTTTCCAGCCAAATAACTCACAAAACCACCATGAGTGCACAACCCTACAAAGTTTTTGCCCATCTTGGACCTTCCAAGGACGTAGAAATCCACCTCTAGCATACTAAAAACATGTGCTGGACTCACCCAACGTAAACCCACCTTGGAAAAAAGTTTCTGCCATGGACCATTATACAACTCGTGGTTTAAAAAAAAAAGATCAACCGACACACTACGCTTCTTGCAAACGATGTGCCATTGGGGGGGAAGACAAAACATCAGTATTTTCTTTTGAACCATATCATTGGTATTTGTTCTTTGATGAGCAACTGACTAGGCCAATACCTTGACTTGATAGGCACTTTTGCTTTCCAAACTAGCCTAGCAGGGAGGAAAGTAGGGACCAATGTTCCCTAGAGTGATATTCACTTTGGTACATGGTATGAGGTACAAGTATGAGTACGAGTGTGATACTTTACTTGGTACATGGTATGTTAAGGGTAGGCTTAATTGGTTCGCAAATTGGGTATAGAGTCACTTTAAAACTTTTTTTATTCATGTCAATTTGGTTATGTAAATGTATATATGTATATCTGTGCATTCCTCCTTCACTGAGAGAGAGAGAGTATTATGAAAATTGAAACTTTAATTAAATTTAAATATTGAATGATTCAGAAAATTGAATAATATATAGAATTTACTAACATTTTAAAGTAAACAAAAGTCACACACACACTCTCTCTCTCTCTCTCTCTCCTTTATAATTTGGGATGCTAAAAATAAAGATCTAGATCACAAATGAATCGTATTTCAAGTCGAGGGCCTCAAATCACGGTTTGAAGGGGGGTGGTAACACTAGTAGGGGCATATGAATCCTCAACAGTAGCTTCGGAGAAATATTTACAATCGAGCATTCCAAAAGAATGCCAAGACCAGTTATGATTCCAATTGATAGGTAGTTCTCTCTCCATCCACCCACCCCCCCCCCCCTCTCTTTTTCTCTTTTGCAGCAAGGAGTGATATGACCAAGGACTTTAATATCGATATCGATGGATATATCGAAGGTCCAAAAATACGGATATATCGGATATATCGTTGGATATATCGGATATATCGTTGGATATATCGACAATATCGATATCGTTTTAAAGATATGGTGGATATTATGAGTTAAACACGGATATTTTTATTGAAACTCTGGGAAACAATGATTTAAACTCTAATACACAATTTATAATCAAAATATTACAATTTAATGTGTAGAATATAAGTATGTGTTGTGTAGGGTATAAAAAAGTATGCTGCGTTGAGCAAATAAAATTTTTTAAACAAATTTGACATTTAAATTTCACATATATACATAATATTAGGCCAATGCACATGATACAACTCCTAATGCATGGTACTAATACTAATATATATTAGTATGTCCCTACTTGATTATATATATATATATATATATATATATATATATATATGTATGTATTACTTATAATGGGTGTTTTAACTATATTATAAAATATTTAGATTAGAGTAATATTTTTAATTGCAATTCAAATCATTTATATAAATAAAAATAAATCAATTAATGTAACTCTTTTTTTTTTTTTTTTTGAATTAATGTAGGACTCTTTTAAAAATAATAAAAAGTGTTAGCCATTAGCCATTAGCCATCATTTATATTAGGGAGTGTCTTTTTTAAAAAAGTGTTACAATAGAAATAAAATATATAATATAAAATAAAATATATAATATAAGGTAAAAGACTACATCAGTATCACAAGTCAACTGAAGAGGGCTCGAAACCCTCAACAAAAGTGAGGGTTTCTTCTTGCTGCTGTGGAGGCTTGACGCTGGGGAGTGAGGACCAACTGACAATGACATGGAGGCTGAACGATGAGGAGGATAGTGAAGACGATGATGGCAGCGACCAGGTTGGTTAGATGTCTTCTTCTTCTTCTTCTTCTTCTTCTTCTCCTTCTCCTTCTTCTGTTATGGTGGGAAGGATGTCATCGGTGACGCCATGACGGAATGAACCAGTCAAAGAACACCCAGACACCAATTCAGTGGAACGATACAAAGCATAGTGTCGATATGGACGATATATAGATGATATATCGTCGATTTCTCCACGATATTTGACATAATCTTGACGATATTACAAGTTATCGAGATATCGACGATATCTCTTGACATTTTGTTTTCTTTCAAATTTTCCAATTTCACATGAGAATATCATATCGTTACCCTCCGATATGGCGATATATTGCAACTTTTATGTCCTTGGATATGACCAATGTTGTAATGGCTAAAGGGATAATGGAAAGGTCAAAATGGTTAAGGCTGAGAGAAAAAACACCAAAGTCAATGCTTTAACAGAAGATATGAGCCCCATACAGATAAAAACAGTTGAAAAATGATTAGTTTTACTGATCCAAAATAGATTAGGTAAACCTGGTTTCTAATAATTCATGAAGTAGATTATCATATTCCAACAACTTGACTAGATGAGAAATCTCCTTTCCATGGTTGTACAAGAGTTCGGGATAAGGATTAGGTTAGTAGTTTCGTACAACTTCATTGTATTTACAAGGCTTAAAGTGCCAACTACCTACCTATTCTGAAGATGGTATACTATCCTTCCTAAAGCAAAACAAATCAACACATGTAAAGGAGGTGCAGCTAAAAATACTACAAAATAGAACCTACGGAATAGGAAAAATACAGGTCAGAAACATTTCATTGATAATCTGTGCTATGCCGAGAAAAATCATACAAAACCAGTTGTAAGATGCAAAGAATTCAAACAAGAGAAATCCTTGATGTGCAGGAAGAACAAAAAATTTAAATCAAAATTTCTATATTTCATGAGCATGCCAAGTAAAATGCAATATTTGGACTCAGTAAGCAGATCTGAAATGGCAATTGTCAATATCCTTGCATTCAAAAGCAAAAATTGATGTCATATTACTTGGTTGTACGCCTATATGGATGTCAAAATAGGGGAATCATGAAAAAATTATCATCACTTACTGCGGTGGAAGATCAGCATCTGTAGTAGTTTCACTGAGAACACGCTCCAGTTCTTGAATATTTTGCTTCAATTCGCGTGACAACCTGTCATGTGCTGGAAGTTTTGCAATACTAGGATAATATGCCCGAGCCACAAAAAGCTGGTCCTTCAATTTCTTCACCATAGAATCCTTCATTTCTTCCCTATGTTCGTGACGCCAAAGGCAGTAGCTCCCAAATTTTAACTGGCATGATTTTTCACTTTCCTCAATGACACCTTTCATATATTCAGTGACTTCAACTGTACCACCAACCGTAGTATTCTGTCACAAATTATAAATTTAATTATGAAGACAGTACAAGGACTAGAAATTAAATAGCATAAGGACAAAAATCTTTTATAAACCATTAGATGCATGCATACATTTTCATTGGGAAGTTGTTTCAGCTCATCAGGTGGCACAGAAAAACCTATAAATTAAAACGAATGTGAGTTCAAAATGACATATTTTAAAAGGGAGGGAAGGTTTATTTCAGTAACACTGAAAAGTGCATTCAACCAGACCTGTTCGTTGACTAACTTGCACAGCACCACTACCAATTGTTTTGTTCCCAGTTTCCTTGACAAAGTTTTTAATAACATCCTGTCAAAAAGAATATATATGACAATGAGAATAACCAGGTCAAACACGATATTTACTGCCTGAACTGTAAGTGTTAAAAAAATATTCTTAAGTTTATAAATTAACCATAAAGAATATATACCATAAACCACCCAAGTGAATGCAGAAATAAACAACGATAAAGAATTAAAATAAATACTCAAAATATTAAAATACATTGAAATTTGAAACTTACAATAGTATTGAAAGCTTCTTGTTGATACAATATTGGAGATGTTGATACAGAATGTTGATAGGTGTTGGGAGGATAAAAGGTTTGAGAGATTTCCAGATAGAATATCTAACAAGTTCCTAAAATAAATCCTAGCTATTGTATTATGTAATATGTATTTCAAAATTTCAAAGTGATCTTTTGAATCAGCAGTTTTTGGTCTGTGTGGACTGCAAAGCAGCAAAACCTGTTTTAAAAAATTATGTTTAAAATATAGCATCAAAACATTTATTTGCTAGATGGCAAGCAATACTTTCTGTTTTTGATTTTCAAATTTTAAGATATATATATATATATATATATATATATATATATATATAAAGCTTTGATAATGTGTAGGATATCCCGGATATCCCATTTGATCACGGCCATCCGTGAGCGACACATGCGTATTCATCGTGAGCGACACGCGCGGGCATGTGAATGCGTGCGCTGTCGCTCACGGATGGCCATGATCGAATGGGATACTCCGAGATATCCCGCACATAATCAGTTCTCTCTCTCTCTCTCTCTCTCTCTCTCTCTCTCTCTCTCTCTCTATATATATATATATATATATATATATATATATATATATTAATGAAGAATTAACCAAAAAGAATAATTATGAGCCTACAGCTACATATGAATGTGTAAACATCAATTAAAGATGAAAACATGTGTACATGATAAATACATGAAGAGCTCAAAGAAAAAAAGGAATTATTGTTGCACACACAACTGTGGGCTTTAAATTCTAATCACGTTTAGGGTCGAGAAAATAGATCCCCATAAAATCTCTCAACATAAAACCCCAAAAAATTGAATCCAAACAACTCTAAATTCCAACACTTTTGGAAGGCAACTATGGTTAATAGGGAATTAGGGATCAGCAGCTGTATTTTTTTCTCTCCTGATGAATTTAATATTTTATTGGTACATAAAGGTGGAGGTGGGCCCCAAATTAAGAGAAGAATTGTTAGCACTAGGCCCTAAATTGGTTTCGCAACTATGACGTGGGCCCCATATGGGAGCTTCACTGGTGTCAATGCCTCCCCACAAGTTAAAAAAAATGATCCATTTGCAAGCTAAAGTGTAAACTAACAATGGTTTAGAGAGTTTTAGCCAAAGATTTGCAAGCTAAAGTGTAAACTAACAATGGTTCAGAGAGTTTTAGCCAAAGATTACACATGTGACTTTAAGAAGGGGTCATCAAGAGAAATGAAATGACAAAAAATTCAACTCCCTTAGAACCCTAGGGTTCTTTTGAAACTAAGCACAATCATCCATATGAATCAATAACAAGTTTTATCACTGAGATGCTACGGTGTTGAGTGTCAAGCCTGCCGACTATAAAACCCTATTGAAACCACTATTATTTCACTTTTTAGAAGCCTATGAGAGTTCCAACACCTTGGAAACCCTCCTTAATAGATGCCTTTGGTAGAGTTAGCTATCAAGTCTTAAATTTGAAAGAAATTAGTAGAGTTCTGATATTTGGTGAAACTACTCTTCACAGGTTATAAAAAGAGGCAAATTTTAGTTGTCTTTTCAGCATTGGGGTGGTTAGATTGCCATGGTTACCCATGCCGCTTCTTCATTTAGTGCGAACTAATGCTTCTTTTGGTTTACTTATTGTAATTTATACATGTATTTTATTTTATTTTTGTTTTATTTTCAATCCTTCCAACTTCTAGTCTTTCAAGAAAATAATAAAAATAAGTATGAGACCATAAGGATAGCAAATGAATCTAGAGAATGTGGTAAACCAGTGGATTTTGGAGAAAGTTCATGGTTCACTTGCTCTTGGCTTCAAGTGCTTTAGGAGTGTATTGGATATTTCATTGCTAAAGATTACGCAATAGTATGGAAAACTGGCATGCTAGAACCTCTAAAAGCCTTTTAGACCATATAATGTGCATTAATCTAGTTGTATGAATTATTTTTTCACTTCAACGTGGTTTTCCAATTATTTATTATTTTTTGAATTCTTTGGGCATTATTTGTCTCACTTATTGGCATTTTGAATGATACAAAGTTTTATGTCCAATATTGAGTCATCACAGAGCCCGCCCATAATGAGACTTTGAACTCTGATCAACATGACATTATTGTGCACCTATTAGAAAAGCAAAGTGATGAAATGACCTCGCAAAAGTATTGAATTCAAAATGATGAAATGATCTCTTCTTCTGAATGGCAAGCAAGATCCCACTTACAAACGTGCTAAAAGGTGGTAAGCTTCTATTTCCTAGGTTGTATTGTCTTTCAAGGGATAAAGGTGCATTTATTGCTGAGCTAGTTTCTTCAAATTCCAATTTCTTCCATTGGAATTTCAATTTCTCTTGTAATCTTAATGATATAGATTCAGAGGAGTTAGCTTTGCTTTAGTTGTCTATTCAAGGTGTTTTCATCTCTCATTCAAGCCTTAATAGGAGGCTTTGGACATGTGATTCTTCATAATCTTATCTTGTAAATCCTATTTTGACACTTTGATGAGGATTCTTCTATCCCTCTTCCTCTCTGCTAGGTTGATTTGGAAAGAGAAAACTCTTAAGGTTAAGGTCTTGGCTTGGTCCACCATGCATCTTAGAACAAATATTAGTGACTTTTCTTTACGTACACAAAATATAAATATTAATAATAATAAAATATTGGTGAAAGAGTGAAAAAAAAATCGATATTCTTTGCTTCTCCTCATTAGTGTGTTCTATGCAAAAAGAATGGAGAGTTGGTTGATCATCTCTTTTTACATCATAATGGCACTAGGGGCTTTGGCGTTATATCTTTGAGAAAGATGGCTCATGTTGGCTGAGTCCTACTCATGTTTCGAGTAATTTAGAGGTGGATTTTTAGGGTTTTGAGAGAACTAAGAGAGACAAATTTTTGTTAAGTTGTGCTATAATGGCCGTTTTGAGGGTTACCTAGTTAGAAAGGAATGCAAGGATCTTCAATGATAGATGTGAAGAGAGGGAGGGGTTGTGGGACAGAGTTTGTTCCCTTGCTTTGTTGTGGGCTTCGGTGGACAGAGTTTGGTTGGACCCCTGGTTCACATTGTCCTACTACTTTTCTCATTAATACAATTCATTTTCTATCAAAAAAAATAGTTTCAACTTGCTTTTTCTTCTACCATAGGGGTTCTATGAATGTTAGTGAAGTGGATAACCACATCATCAAGAATGGCATGAACCTTAGCTATAGAGCAAGGGAAGGTTGGGGGTGGTGGCAACTTGTATCTCTATTTTTGTCGCTTTGCCCTTAACCCTTCTCCCCTTGCTTGCTCCACAGTGGTGACAATTGGAGTATCTTTGAGGATTGTCATAGGTCTAAGCGACTAATGCACTTAATAGAGTTACAAACCCATCTTGACGCCTTAAGGAAGCGGGTTAAATGTTGTCATGCCCAAACTAGCATTCCGCAATCATGTCCGCTATGTATACATTAACAAGGGCATCCTACTTTATAGGTTCCAAGCACTTGAAGGCAAGGTCACAGAAGTGTTTACCATACTCATTGACTTTTGCCTTTCCCTCTCCAAGTCAAAGAGAGTGACCCGCTCCTAATTTAGAATAGGTCAACCATCTCATACCATATCTGCGCCGATCGGTGAGTTAGGTTGGCATACCAATTGGACGCCACCTCACTCAGGGACTTAAAAATTCCTCGAAGGGAAGTTTGATGTCCAGCATATAAATGCCACGGTCGACAACAAAACAAACATATTATTTTTAAGATCTCAAACTAACCATTATAGAAGGGTAAGGTGGGACTTTTATACTCCTTAGTGTAGGACTTACTAGCCAACTCTAAAGGATATATGGGACACATCTCATATTCTGCGAGAAGGAGTATGCAAGAACTTTGCGGAAAGATGTTTTCAACATCTTAACATGACAAAAGTTTGAGGTGGTGCTAAGGTAAGGCATGCTACTTCATAGCCTTAGTTCAGGTACGGGAAAATCCATTGCCACAGAGATGGGGGGGAATAATGAGGGCTACAAGTGTAATTGGGGCTAATCAGCGCCTACTCTTACATCATGACCAAATTGGTTATTGGGTTGTATAAAAAGTGCAACTCAAAGCCAATCTGAAAATCTGATTGCTTTATATAAAGTTATAACATGAAAAGCATTCTAACAGTTGGGCTGAGCTGAACTTGATTCGAGTTTGTTCAACTTGATTCAAGCACAAGGCAAGCCTTAATGTGCATCACCTCAACCGATGCCAAACATAAACACCCTTAGGCAATTTTAGGTCTTGCCTAAGCGGGGTCTTAGGAGGGGTGAATTAGATATGATCCTAACGTTTAATATTTCACGAAAGTGGACTCACCAACCTACACATTCGAGCTTGTAACCCATAAACTTTACCATTGCACTAGACAATGGCCCCTATTTAGACATGCCAATAGATCAAACTTATGACCCGGCTCTGATTTGAAGAACATTCGTTAATTTGGATTTTTTGAAAAAAAAAATTATGAACATTCAATCCGATTTGAAAGTATAATAATATAATTTATGCATTATGAACATTTAACAGCAAAAATAACGCCTTCACATAAGGGTTTAGGGTTTTTTTACCCGTTGAAAGCAAGACCACAGAGGGGCCTTTTTGTCTACTTCACAAATATCCAAGGTGCTGATAGTGTTAGGTTCTCTCTCTCTCTCTCATTTTTGAGGTAGAGAAATGATTAGAATGATTAGAACAGTAGTTAAAGACTTGTAGCTACTTCATAACAAGATTGGAATGAATCCTTAGGGATTTAGTGTGCATTTGATGCACCGATTGGGAGAGCCCAAAAGGCCTCTTAGGAGCTAAAAGTCACTTTACATATTTTAAGAATGTTTGGTGGGTCATTTAAAAGGCCTTTTACAAAATGTCATTTCTTCTAACAGGCAAATTGGAGAAAATAGAACATAGCATCGGCACCATCTACTCTAAAAGCCAATCCCGATAGCAAGACACACCATTAATAATTGGAAATAAGTTGGCACCTACCCTCTTTCTTCACTAACAAACACACCTTCAAAGCCTCGTATGAATTAGAGAACCACCCTAATGAACCCCCTTCACCACACTGTCTCCCAAAGCATTAAAAAAGAGTTACACTCATGCTACCCTCACCCACATCCTATTTCAATGACGATAGAGCATCAAACCTAAGAAATCACACGTCCAACATCCAATGAGCCTTCCATTACTTTCAACAATCCCTTTCCATTACCCTTCTATAAAGCCAAAACCTTAATCGCTGTAGACACAAATCAGTAGATCGGCAGGCTACCTTCTTCGATGCCACCACTTCTATTATTCCACCAAAAACACCCTAATGACGTAGTTCATTGAACATGAAGTATTCAAACCCTCACACATGATCAGGAGTCATACTTTGTCCTCTATAAGCAATCCATGTGTTATGCCTTTACTTGCCATTTAACCACATTCCCTTTCAACAAAAATTAATGTAGAAAAATCACTCCCTCTTTCACTTAATCTAATCTAAGAAATTTTCAACCTCTTTCACTTAATCTAATCTCTAAGAATTTTCATCGAGCCCATCTTTGAAACAAAATAAAATCGTTCCCTCTTACACTCTCCGCCTCCTCTCATCATCATGCTATTCTCCTTTCATGTAAATAAAATAGTACCTTTTTTTTTCTGCCAAAATACATCACTACGTCAATATTTGAACTTTCTAGAAAAAGACCACTCTAAGTGGTTAGCTGACATTTACAAGCAGCTTTTCACCTATTGAGCCTACAGAAATTTGTATTTCTTAAAAATATCTGAAATCAAGTTGATAATATTTGAGACAAAGTCAATTCCTCTGTTCATGGAAGTTCGACAAAATTTAACATAAAGATAAGTAGAGAAGTGTGCAGGGCAATATCCTAATAATTCACTAAAATTCTCATTTTCCATAACTACCTAAGCATCACCAAAACTGGTTTTAAACAGTAATTGCAAAATAGTGCTACTCTGAACGAGTTAACAGTACAAGAAGTTGAGTCTTAACCATCAGAGCATTATGCAATGAACCTTTGGAATAGTTGGTCCCAATCTTCTCATAAGTTCATCCACGTGTCTTGATTGATCACCCTGAGCAAAAAAGAAAATCATACAATTTTGATAAGGACAAAAAATAGAAGCATTGTATATTACATAATTATAGTTGATCTTTTAAAAAATAATTATCTGGGGTTGGAAGAGTAAAAAAATTAAACCCAAAGAATAAAGCTTCAAAGCAGTAAACTTTTCCAAAATTACTAACTTATTCAAAACACCACTAGTAGGCATCGATGGCCTAATCGCACAGATAAAATGCATTATTACCTCTGAGTGATTCCAGGTATTACTGATGTCATATCGATCAACATCTCTAAGACCATTCTGATTCCCATTCAATTAAAAAAGGAAAAAAAAAATTTGTTTCATCAACATCCACACAATAAAATCACAAATATGTGATTGTATTGAACTATAAATGCCTTCAAATCCTTACAGGAGCAGAACTTTGTCGCTCAGATGCATATCCTGCAGAAGAGACAAAATAAACGGAGTCAGAGATTTTACTTTCGAGGTAATATGATGGGAAAGCATATAAGAATTATCAGAGATCGATGAGGAAAATTAGAATGTCGTGTGATGAGACATAAATCCACACCATATTAAAACAAGTGCAGCATATGAAGAAATGGATTTATAGCTTAAGATAATGCTGTTAGAGATCTGGACTACATGGCTTGAAAAATAACTGCTCTCTCCGGAGACAGAATTAAAGGATGCAGTCAAATTGAAGAAGTTGAAGGTCCCCAATCACAGGACCATTGGAGCGTGTGAGACACACAGTCGTGAGGTAAATTGAACAGAAACATAGCCTAGTTCAGGGAGGAATGGCACCAGGAATTGTTTCTTGTAATTCTAAGTATAGATCTGAGATAGCATCCAAGACAAATCGAGAGCAAAACCCAGAATCAGATACTAGATAGTACAATAAGAGCATGAATTGGAGCGAATGGGCAAAACAGGCCCTCATTGAGAATAATAGATGAAAGGCAAGAAATGAGGGCAGAAAATAATCGGAATGAACAGATCTAAGCAAACAAATGTCAGATTCAGCACGGGACAGATAGAGAGAGAGGCAGTTACCCGCGGAGTGGAAGCCGTTATGGAGGCCGAGCAAGAAGACGAGGGGAACGAGCATGGAAAGGAGAACGAGGCCCAGCACCCCAATCACGAGCCCTCTCCATCGCCTTTTCGCAGGAAGAGTGTAAGAAGAACCCCCACCCCCACCAACCCCACCCTTCATCTCCTCCTCACTTCTCTCTTCTCTTCCTTCTCCACTCTTTTGTCCGCTCCTCTTCTTCTTCTTCTTCTTCTTTTCCCCCTTTTTCTTGTTGAATTACTTCAACCAAGGTTATAGGAGGACAGACTTCGACGTCCCCCACCAATCCATCTGAAATGCATGACTGTGAACTCGCAAAGCCCTAAAACGCTCCTGCTCACCGTGTCTCGCCTCCTACTTCCTTTTTCAACTCGCTACCTTGGATCGTACACTCTTTACACAAAAAACTGAAAGGAGGAGAGAGAGAGGAAGGGATCGCACATGGGCATTTACCGCAACGCCATCAGCCAGTACCGTCATAGTTTTTCCATTAGATCTTCTTTGATAATCAACACGTGTAAGTGGACAACATTCCTTGAGGAAGTAATTTCTACCATTTTCGGTTCATTGTAAGGTTTCTTCGAAGGGTTTTATTAATTTGTTCATATAAGGAAACATGTTAAATTATAATTAATAATTTAATTATTATATTAAAAATAAGAAAAATATATTTTAAATTGTGAAAGTTACTTGAATTTTTTTTTAATGTAATAATTAAGTTATTAATTATAACTTAATGTATATTTTTTAGTCCCTTAAAGCACATGTTAAGAAAACCATTTTTCAAAATCTAAGCGTGTTTGAATAAGTTTTCTTTTTGTATTTTATTTTTAGAAGTAAAAAAAATTAAAATTTTGAAACGTAAAAAATCTCTATAGTTGCAAAATTTTGGAAATTACTCTTAAAAATTGAGGTAATACTATTTCAGCTTTTAAAAATAACCATCAAAATTTTTCACACTCAAAATTTTTATTTTTTTTTACTTTTAAAAGTAAATATTAGGAAGCAGAAGCTAATCCAAACAGGCCAAAAATTAGCACTTTGAAATTGGGAGCCTCTATTGACACCTGAAGACTTGTTTTTCATCTTCTACTTATTTTATACTTTAAGATTTTATAAAAAATATAAAAGGTTTTATAAAAACCGGACATGCTACCTATGAAAAAATATCATTTTAAACAACTTTGTATAATAAAGTTTTTTCAAATTCCGTCGTTTAAGTGAAATTTTTGGCCATTTAGAGTCTTTGTTATATAAATGGCTACAAAGTTTATTTAAACAATAAAATTTTGAAAAACTTTCTTCAAGAAAATTGTTCAAAATGATATTTTATGATAGATTAGGTGATCAGTTTTTATAAAAACTTTTTATATTTTTCTTAAAGCCTTAAAATCTAAAATAAATGGGAGATGAAAAGCCTCCTTTGAAATTTATTTGTTGAGACATATCAAACAAGCCCGATGATGAGTGTAAAGATATATAAAAAATAAAAATAAAAAATTGAAAGAGAAATTTTTTGTCAATCGCGAGATTATTGAGGAGAGAATAACTATTGAGCATGCATTAACCTTCATATCAGAGGCTAGCTGATTATATGTGGGCCCTAGTTATATCACAAATATGAAATGGATTGATATCTCTCCCATGCAAATTTGAAGATTCTTGAAATACCATGAAGTTCACTCTTTAATTATATCGGGGGTTTTGGATTCGCCATAAAAAATAGTTATTTCTCGTACGTATTTGGGATAACCAAACACTTGAACCATATGCTTCATAAATTTTTAACTTTATGCAGAATATAAGGTTAGTGTAGGAGAAAAATTTACAAAATCTAAATGGGTTATAAAAATTTATGGCGGATGGTCTATTCCACATAGGGTACGTGCCGAGCTCACTCACCTTCTTAAACAATCCTTCATTCTTTTTCTAGAGGGAGGCTCTCCTTGCTAAATCATTTGTTTCATATGCGAGCTTCACTTTCCTTCTTGTAATGGCTGGAGATGGAGATGACCAAATTAATTAAGGGGAAAAAGGGGTTCAAATGGATTTCATTAATAGGCTTTGGTGGGATTTCTTGGCCAAACAACATTTTATATATAGAGGTGAAGACATGCCAAGATTAAGATTATTAATTTAAGAATCTTGTAGTGTATTGCCAATGGTGTAGAATAGTTGGACAATTTTGGCTATCCCCATATGCAACCTTCAGTTGACATTCTTCTTCTTCTTCTATTTCCACCATAATTGATCCGTAAATCTAAACCAATGAATAAATAGCGACTCTACTAAATGCTACTCACTGCAGTACTCCAAAATAGAAGAAACTTAATATATTCCTAAACTTGCCGAACTCATTGCAAAAATACCCCTCCACCAACTAATATCCGTAAGTAATTTGGAGATCGTTAAAAAACACTCTCAAACTAATACTACTTACTTTTTGACATCCTTGAGACAAATTGAACATAAAAAAACTCATTCAAGTAATCACATTACTCAAATGACCAACTTGTTCTTAATGATTATTCTTTAAGCAACTCGGAAGGGGATATTTTACTATATTTTAAAGGAGATGGTGGATTATTTCCTGATAGAAAAAGTTCCCATGGACCTCACATTTATTACTCAATGAACTCAGGTGTTGATCCCAAATACCTTGCTCGTTGGTAAGCCAAACTAGCAAATGCAAATGCAAATGCCTTTCACTACCATCCAAAGATTTAGAGCCTATTACATTCAAGAATTATGAGATTGTTATTAAACTCGACAGTGTTTTCTTTGACGCAATCCTCATCATTACAACAAATTTGAAATTTTCATATGCATGGTCCCCAATGCATTTAATATACTAGCACATTGACCTAAAGTCTTACACGATCATGATTGAAAATCAAGTTCTATCTGGTAAAAGTCAATAAGCCACAATATTTACTTGATAAGATGCATGTCCAATCTGATTATAGGTTGTAGTCAATTTGAAGTTATAAGGATCGTGATTTAATTATTCCATATGTATTTATATCTCATTTACATATCTAAATGACTAAATCACATTCAGTGACACTAAAGGAGTTCCATTCATCTTATAAATCAAATAGATATGTTTACGTACTATATAGAAAATGTTAAACAAAATGGCTTTTATGGTACATTTTCCCAGCATAAGCAAAACAACAAGAACTTCCAGTTTCTCAATAAAATATTGAGCCAGTTGTTGTTGCACCAATTAGAAGATCTCAGAGAGCCTCAGAGAGAGAGAGAGGAGAGAGGATACATGCCCTATTCATTAAAGAGTGACTTTAATAAAGGTTACAAGTAATTATCCATTTTCTTTTGATCAAGAAATTGCTAATCCTGAACTATAAAGTGTCTTGAAGCTAAAGGGGATAAGATGCGGTCTATGGAGAATAATGGTGTTTGGGATTTGGTTCAGATTCCTCCATATTTTAAGCTCATTGGCTGTAAATAGTTGTTTGAAACCAAGGTGGCCGGGATTACAATAAGGCAATTTTGAGCAACATAAGGCTAGACCAGTTGCTAAGGTTTACACAATGAGAGGGCATTGATTTTGATAAAACTATTCCCCTTCTTTTGTCAAATTAGAATCATTATGGCATTATTGACTCATTTGGGTTAGAGCTTCGTCAAATGGATGTCAAAACGATTTTCTTGAATGGGGATCTTTATAAAGATGTTTACATGTGTAACAGTGTCAGTAACCTGAAGGTTTTGAAATGGAAGGGAGGGACAACATGGTGTGTAAATTGAAAAATTCTATATGAGGACTGAAATAGGTATCTCAACAATGGTACATTAAAGATGAGATAGTGATTTCTTTTGGGTTTGTTGAAAATAGACCGATGCATTTATCTCAAGGTTAGTGGGAGCATCTTTATTTTTCTTATGTCATATGTTGATAATATTTTGCTTGCCAATGGTGCTTGGGATTATTTCATGAGACCAAGCATTTGTTATTTGCAAATTTTAAAATAAAAATAAATTGGGGAAGCTTCTTCTGTGATTGGTATTGACATTCATTGAGAGAGGTTTCAATGATTATTGGGAGTTTCTCAAAGGGCATATGTTGAATGTGTTCTTGAAAAAATAGGTATGAAGGATTGTGTGCCTGCTGTTGTTAATTACTATTATTAGAGGGGATAAATTTAACAAGAATCAATATCCTGGAAATGAGGTTGAAAAAAGGAATCCACGAAAATAATACCATATGGTAGTGTCATTGGGAGTTTGATGTATGCCAAAGTTTCTACTGGATTAGACATTGCATATGTTATGAGCGTGCTTAGCAGGTTTCGATGCAATCCAGGTATGGAGTGTTAGAAAGCAACAAAGAAAGTGATGAGGTATTAATCACTCTGATCATCTTGAGATGGTTGGACAATAGATTCGGAGGTTGTCTGAACAATTTGAAGTTTACCATGGGTAATGTTTTTATTATAGACGGAGGAGCAATTTCTTGGAGAAATGCTCAGCAAACTCTTGTAGTTTCTTCCACTAAATAAGCAAAGTTCATAGCTCATTATGGGGCTACAGTGCATACTGTTTAATTAGGAAATTTTATTTATGGGCTTAAAAGTTGTTGATTCCATCTCTAGGCCAATCAACATCTTTTGTGATCAAAGAGTAATAAAAAGTTAAGGTGGTTCTGACTTCTGAACACATCCATATAAATACTTGGTGGTTAGAGGCACTGATTGCAGATCCATTACCCAAGGGACTTGTACCTAATGTTTTTATGAATCATGCTGCAAGCATGGGTATTGTGGAAAGTTTCTATGTTTTTGGTTAGTGGGAGTTTTTTGCTTGTAAAGAATTATGTCTAGCATGATCCCTATTGGGGTATGTAGGCAAGCCATAAATTATAAGGGTTCAATTGTTTTATTTAATAAATTATTTTTGTTTTCTTTGTGTTTAATTTGTTGTTGATATTATGCACAAAGTATGGTTGTGGTCTATGTTAAGAATATAATATATGCTAATTGCTTGTGTTTTATTATGGTGACATTGATGGAGACCTTGAGATATAAAGGTCTTTTTTTTTTTCAATACAGAAGGGCTTTCTTGTGAAGCATAAATGCTTCTATTGTGAGGCATGAAGGGTTTCATGAGAAACCATAAAGAGGCCTGATAATGTAATTAGCAGAATGTTTGATCACTTTTAGTGTGCTATTTTCATACTACACTAATTACATTTACTGGAAATCCATGTTGACAAAGATCTTAACATTTTTGACTTCCATGATTTGGAGTTGATATAATTATTGGATCGGATTATGATACTAGCCCCTCTTCACTCCATTACATACAAAAAATCTGTTCTCATATGGCTTAGAAAACAACATAGAGGGCCTCCTTGATGGCCCCCCAAAGAGAGGAGCAAGGAGAGGAAGACCGATTATTAACATCAATTGTTTTGCAGCACCTGCACTTTTACCTCCTATTGCAATGGCTTCCACAGGTATGCCGTGTACTCTGTACATTATATTTTATATTTTAGTTGTTATCATGTTTATGTATAAGGCTACCAGAGATATGCAAATGAAATAATAGAATGGAATTTTCATGTCATACTATAATTTTTCAGTGTTTGATAGACAAACTCACTCAGTTAATACATAATATTTCTATTTGTAGTAGGAAACATCTCTAAAAAAGACAAATAGGATAATAAGAAAATAATTATAAAAAAGGGAAAAGCATGTGCTACTTGGGTTCGACTTTTGCCGAGAGTGTGTATCCGCCACTGTAGTCGAAGGCATCGCTGTCATTAACATCCTTTTTAGGCAATGCATCAATATAAGGATGTCTAGGAGGACCTTTTGCAGATCCAAAATCTGTAGCAGATGAGGAAGCAGATGTTGAGTTTGTGTTCAGCCCATCGTTCTGTAAAATGGTTTCAATTGCCTTTACCACTTCACTCATTGTTGGACGGTCTGCAGCTGACTCTTCAACACATTGCATAGCCAACTCTAAAAACCTCCCAAACCCTATAAGATTTGTCATGTTTCTAATAACAGGATCCATTATCTCCCTCAAGCCGTAATGCTCTTCATCGTTCTTATCCATTGCCATTCTCACCTCACGAACAATATACTTTCCCTTCTCAATTGGTTGCTTAGCAGTTACCAATTCAAGCATGACCACTCCATAGCTGTACACATCGCTCTTCTCAGTTAATTGTTGAGTCATGTAATACTCAGGATCCAAATAACCCTGTAGCCAGATGACAAGGCAAGAAGAATGACTCAAGAATCAGTTCTGAAAATGGACATTGTATATCGACTTTATAGGCAATCTAGTTATTGAAGCATATTTGGCATGATAAGATGGAATATTTCATTGACCATTTTGTAAATTTACTCAATCCGGTAGGATTATTGGTCTTGATTCAGGATATTAATGAAATATTCCATGATATTCATGAAAGATAAAAAAACATGGACACATGGACTTGTATTAGAATATTTAGTTTCCTTCCTCCTATTCCCTCTTTCTAATTTGGAAACATATTTCAAAATGTGTAATTCTTAGTAATTGTCTTGTCAAATAGTATTTATTGATGAAAATGGAGCGAATGATCATGGGCTCAATCCTAAATTATGTCCGCCCCAAACCTAAAAAAAGAAGGGGGGGAAAAAAAAAAGAAAAGAAAAAATAGAGCACGTTTCTAAATATTGACCTTCTATTATTTAATGCAATGTTGTAGTTTTAAAGCTAAAAACACCACTGACTATTTTACATATATTTTACGTTTAGAAACATATATTAGTAAACTGGAGAAAAATTCAACTGCGAAACCCTGATTTCAGCACTATTCTGAGCATTTAACGATCTGTATTTTCACTTAAGTTTATTATACACACTGCTAAGATAAAAACATCATTTGATGGATAAGAGTTTGAAAAAGAAAAAGACAAATGTTATAAAGAATTCTTTTAGGCTTTCCTTGTTGGCTAAACCTTTCATATAGAACTCAATTCAGCGAAGGCTTAATTCCAACCACTTGGGGTTGGCCACATGAATCCTTTTCACTCTTTGGCTCTATCTACAGATATAACCTCAACGAAACCTTGGCAAGAAGTTGCATATATCCTTCCTTTTTTTCTGTTAAGCTTCTCATAACTAATGTGAGCTCAATTATTATGATTGTTACAAAAACTCCTATTTCTTGATTTTCAATTTTGATTTTTAAAGCAAAAACCAATGTTATTTTTTTCTTAACGGCAATAAAGGTACTCTCAAAACTGACCAAATAGTGCCTTTTTAAAATTTAAAAAAAAAAAAAAAAAAAAAAACTTATTGAAGTCAGTTTCAAGCTGATCTGATCTCGTTTCTTGAAATATATTGTGTAGTTAAAAATGTTGTTCATGTGGCTTCTTTTTTGCTGAACACATAATTTAGGAAATTCATGCATGCTTTTCTTAAGCAGATTATGATTTTGTTCATCTCTTCTATGATTACATGCAGGAATTTAGGTAAAACTTTGTGCTTCATGGAATGTATCACGTGGAAGACCTCCACACACACACACACAGAGTGAGAATTTGTGATTGCAGTTGTACTCACCAGAGTGCCTTTAACTTGAGTTGAAACATGCCCTTTTGCACTGTCTGATACCAGCTTAGACAAGCCAAAATCTGCAACCTTTGCTGTCAAATTTTCATCCAACAATATATTGGTGGACTTGACATCTCTATGAATTATGGGAGGATTTGCAAGCTCGTGAAGGTATGCTAATCCTCTAGCTGAACCTAGAGCAATGCGGAGTCTCCTCTTCCAATCCAGATGAATGCCAGATCTCCCTACAACCAATAATGCGCAGTATAATTCCTATTTGATCTTTTAGAAATGTAGCCATTATTATGATTTTTCTTTAAATCTATAAAATGGACAGTGAGCTTACCTGACAAGCTCTCCCTAAGTGTTCCATTAGGCATAAATTCATAAACCAGCATCTGTTCTCCTTGTTCAAAACAAAAACCAACAAGGCCGACGAGATTCTTATGATGAACTCGTGAAAGCAACTCAATTTCAGTCTTGAATTCAAGCCCCCCCTGCATAGATCCTTGCTGAGCTCTTTTGATTGCAACTACTTGTCCATCAGAGAGCATTCCTCGATAGACCTGAAGAGAAAATGAAAGAAAAAAAAAAAAAAAATGTAAAACACTACAATGTGACTTGAAGCAACATGTTGACCAAGGACTTCCATTATTTACCTTCCCATAGCCTCCAGAACCAATCTCATTGTTTTCAGAGAAATGATTGGTGCACCTTTTGAGTTCATCATAAGAGAACCATCTTGCTCCCTTTAACTGTGGTGCACCACCACTATCTTTGCCACTTGGAGCCCAAGATGCTGGAACATAGGGAATATCAGTAAAAAAAACCAACAAATTTCTGAATCTTGCTTTGCTTCAAAATGCAAATGCCAGAATTTTTTTTAACTCAATTGAGTGCAGGAACAATGGTTACATATATGGTTTACCAAATGGTTTACTCAATCCAATTGCCATTTCTGCGCGTTTCTTTTGCCGGAGAGCATAAATCCCAACCCCCACGAGCACCAAGATCAGAAAGGCACATCCAATTACTATCCCAACAATTACACCCAAGCTAATAGATGTTCCACCATGTGTAGCTGAAACATTTTTGTGTTTTATTTGTTAATCCATCATTCTAAAGGGTGTTACTGGAATTGCAGTCATGACTAAAGATGTGACTAGTTTACCTGGGAAAGCATAAGGAGATGCAATAAAATAGTAGGGTCCAAACTCTGGAGGAGGCTTGTAAGTTTGATTACTCATATAAAACCCAATCCTCTGAACTTCTGACCTATTAAAATATTTTCCAGTGGATGGAAACAGTTCTAACTGCACCTGAAGATAGTCATCATTATTGAAGAAGGGGTTTTGAAGAGAAACTGAACCAGGAGTGAGGCCCAGTTTCACCCACAAGCTCATTTCCAGTGAATGGAACACATTAACATTGGACAGTTCCCTAAAGGAGGGTCCTCTGAAGTACAACATCCCTTCATATGGATAAGCACAGTCACAACTCTGAGGGCTTAGCTTCTGATCAGATGGACATGATTTGCTTCCACAATTAGCCAGGTTGGTAGAATAAGGCTTTGCGTTTTGTTGCTGAAGTTGACAGTAATCAGTATTTGAGAGAGCACTTGTGCACACTGGGTTTCCAATAAGCCTGAAGTACACAAAATGACAAAAATGAATGACGGCCAGGAGAAAATACCCATTGTCATCCACTTAGAAGGCTGAGATCCATAAAATTTCTCACATTAACGTATTCGTGTATCCAGAACCCAGTGTCACAGAGGAGATCTGGTTGTTTTCCAAATCAACAAGCTGCAATTGCTGGCTGATGCTGTTTCCCATGTTCAATGTGTCGTTGAATACATTGTCTCTCAGTTTCCTGTCACAACGTTAGAAGAATTGTATTGACATTTACTCTACTCCCCTTAACTGGATATATATTGTTAACCTTTAATGGCCTTCTGAATTTGAATTAGAACTTACACTTGCTGTAACTGTGGAATACTGAAAAGTTGTTGTGGCACAGGCCCTTGAAGTGATCCATATTCGATAACCCTAAGGACCAAAACAGAACCGCCACATTAGATTGATCATAAGTTCTAGTAAGTTCTTAAATTATGCATTAATGAGTTAACTGAAGACTTACAGAGTGGTAAGCGATTGTAAGGTTGAGAACCAAGCGGGAGCTTCTGATTGGTAAAATGAGTTGTTGCTAAGGTCCCTGTCAAGAGAAACCATAGAACATGATTCGTCAGTTTGACAAAAATACAAGTGGTAGGAAGATGAAAGTAAATAACAGAAACTCCCGTGATATCTTCTTACACATAATTAAGGGAGTTCATTCCAGTTAAGTTGGGTAGCGAGCCTGTCAGTCTATTGTGTGCTAAATGTCTGAAAGGGAACATTGAAGCACGAGGAAGTTTTGGTCAACCACCAATAACATTAGAAGAACTAATAGCACTGCATCCAAATAAAACCTACAATTCATTGACATTTGTAAGGTTGTTGAGGTTTGATGGGACTTCCCCTGACAAAAGATTTCTATCAAGCCGCCTGTTGGAAAATGGAACAGTATGCATGCCAAACAGTAAGAAATACGAAAATTATCTGAAGAAGAGGTGGAAATTGTCTAAAATGGTGAGAAAATCAAGCAGAGGAGTCTACTCACAGAACCTCAAGAGTCTGAACAAGTCCTAAAGTAGATGGGATACTGTCAATTAATTGATTTCCATCGAATAGTCTGTCAACGAAGAGCCACAAGCATTCAGAAGTTGAAGAATAAAGATACACAATTGATGGGTTGCTTATCAAGTATCAACTTACACGTGTATCAGTACCATATCAGAGCTGAAAAGTTTGTCTGGAATGGGGCCCGAAAGCTGATTCTTATTGAAATGGCTGAAAGTTTGTAAAAATTAAACATTTGTTTGAGCAATTACAAATAGTGTAATGCCTTAAAACTTATGAGACACGGGTTTGTTCATTCTAACTCATCGCTTACTCTGGAAGTGAAAAAAATACTCACAAGTGCTTTGCCTTTAGAAGAAGGTCCAAGCCTGGAGTGTTGGACGTTGAAACTGGGAGAGATCCTGTCAACTGATTGTCTGCCAGGTCAAGCCAGTAGAGTTTGGTGAGCTTGCCCAAAGAAGGAGGTATTCTACCAGTGAAGTTGTTTGAATTCAGAGCCCTGAAAATAAAAGTTTGATTGCAGACAAGATCACTCATTTATTGATTTATGGTAATTTCCATTAGGACGATAGACAACTATTTAACAGTTCTTACAAGAATGTTAGGTCTGCAAGATTGCCCAATTCGTCTGGAATATTGCCACTGAAGCCACAGCCAGCAAGGATGCTGAGAGATGAAGAGGAAACACACACACACACACACACACATATATATAATAAAAAGAAGTTAGATATTTAAAGAAAAATGAGATGGAAATATGCAAATTAGCCAGCTTATTGGGTCTTACAGGATGTTCAGCTTTTGCAGATCTCCCAACCGTGGTGAGAGGGAACCTGTAAGATCTCTATTGAACGACAGGTCCCTGCAACAAAAAGGCTTCACAACTTAAGTTAAACATGCAAGCAAAAATATTCTGATTAAGAATTAGTAAAGGTAATGGGGCAACCATTTGATGTTATCCCGAGACTTCCACTTATAAAAAACAAGAATAAGGCAACTCACAAGGATCTCAATTCAGTGAGCTCCCCGATATCACCACCACTTAGTTTTCCTTTGAGGCCCATGGTAGATAATCCCCTAAAAAAGAACAGTACTATGCCTCCGTTATCCAGTGGAAGAGAAGGCAGTTAAAGAGGGTGGAAAGAACATAATTGCTGAGGCTCAGCAAACAATAAGAAGAACAACGACAACAACAATAATAGTAATGGTAATAAATAATTAAATACAACCATGATGAGGTCAGATAATAGAAGAATACTCACAAAGCAATCACCCTCGAATTGTTGCAGGTGACTCCTTCCCAAGGTGCTCCACAAGGATCACCTGACTTCTCCCAGCTAGGTGGTGTATTTTGCCACTGATCCATCAAGGACTGGAGTGCGGCAGCTGCACCACCACAATTTTGGATTGATCAATTCTCACTCTCTATTATCTGAAGAATAGGTTGTACCATTGTACATATGTACAGAATGATCATTTGAAATACTGTACGAGTTCCTGTTTGTGAAACAGGCATCTACTGCCAGCAAAATTCAGGAAGAATTTTAAGGATAATCCAACGACATGCCAAAGCAACATGGGGAGATAAAAATATATCTACAGTAGTTTAATAATATATTTTGAAAAATTTTGCTTGAATTTTGGACGAAATAAGAGACTAATGATACAATTTTTGAACGAATAATTCTTTAACACCAAGGTCCAATTGATAATGATAAAAATATAACCCCGACTTCCTAAAATATACATTAGAAAATAATGAATTCAAACCCACACTACGTCCCTGATTCCCAGATCTATCCTAAATTAGTAAACCACCAGCGAGAAGCTTGTGCACACCCGCATGACCGATAAAAACGTGAGCTCCTATCTCTCAATATGGCATCCTTGCATAGTTAATGGGTTTAAGGTATTTTTGTCATAGCGGACAATTTTATTTCAAAAAGCATCGAGTAGAATCTATCTATATACGAAAAGTGTAAGAAATGCTGTTTAAATTATCCATTGATGTTTAGCAAGATGAGAAAGGATAGAGATTAAGGGCCCGTTTGGGAATCCAAATGGAATTGTTTATTATAGAGTAATTTGCACAGTATTGAAGGGCACAAATGCATCATATTGAATGGGAAAATTCAAGAGAATGATGACCGTCATCAATAATGAGTGGAAATTCAAAATAAAGGCATATCATGAATTTCTAAAATTGATATTAACATCAACTATGGTGATGACTCCAACTTTTCAGAATATTCCCATTCCAGATGATAGATTTGTGTCCTTCAATACTGTGCAAAATACACTATAATCATTTAATTCCCATTTGGACGACTAAACAGGCCCGAAATGAATGCATGCATTTATGAGAAGCTTGAGCTATCACCAATTGTGGGCCAGTTGACAGAAGATTATATAAGATGGTTTGGCCATGTGTAGCAAAGACAAATGATTACAGTACATTGCAGTGACTTAATTTAAGTTGAAGGCATTTTAAGAACAAGAATAATGCATACAAGAATGAAGATCAAGGCTACGAAATATGACATGCAAAACCAAAAAGGAAAAATGACATGATAAGATATGATCCAAGGGAACAGGTGCCTTGAGAAGAAGAATAATGCTTATAAGAATGCAGATCAAGGATATGAAATATGACATGCAAACCAAAAAGGAAAAATGACATGATTATGATCTAATGGGATATTTACAATGGCAATGGATTAATTAAGAATTGCTCACAGGCAGCTTAAAAGAGAGTTACTTTCAGTAGTAAGATTTTTCCCCTCCACAATCCCTAGTCATAGTGTTATTAACATAGTGCTGAAGAAAGTGATTTCTGCCAGGGACAAAAGAAAAAAAAAAAAAAAAGGGAAGAAGAAGAAGAATGTAATTTCTTCTTATGCAGCAATTGCAACCTCTCTAAGATTGATCTTCTCCTCCCTCTATCTATAAATGCAGGTAGCTTGCCCTTTTCTTGGGGGTATAATCACCTCAACAGTAATAACAGGCTAATTGTAAACCGATTGCGGTGTTTCCAAGAAAATTGCAGGGTAATCCAAACTCACAATTCCTTATACAACCTAAATTACTCATGAAAAATCAAGAAAATTAAGTCGTGTTACTGATCGTTAGAGAGGAAAATAACAAAGCCACCGCTCTGGCCCCTGGGGCATATCTGCTCTGATGTGGTGAGGAAAACAAATTAAATTTAAAAATTGAATATAAATCAGACCTACAATGTTAAAAGGGTAGACCGTGTACTCACTGTCGCGGGAGTCCGTAACAGAGGAGACCACGTAAATTCCTGTACAGAACGCCAAAAAGAACAGCGACGGGATGGATGCCATGGCTGCAATATCACTCTACGAAGATGGAACTTTTGGGTATGGGGCAGAGGACTGATCCAGCCCTCGTGGATAAGTCAACTCCGATCCGCTCCTTCACACCCACTCCCACCGCCAGGTATAGACCTCAGTCTAATAGCATTGGCTGAGTACTGCTGAACAACCAACCACCACTTTTCTCCAGCGGGTGAGTGAGGATGATGACTCGTCAAAAAAATATCAAAAGAAGGAAAGAAAGCTCGGCCTGGCCTGTTTTAGCTTCTTTTAATTGATTAGCCTTGTCTTGGAAGCCAATCTAACCATCCCACTACTTACCGAAATCATCATCCTCTTGGCCTCTCTGTTTCTCTCTCCTAGTCTCTTTCTTAATCATTATCATAAACAATTGGACGTTTTACCGTTTCCTCCGCCCGCCCAACCACGAGGACGACAAGAGAGAGAAACAATGATAGGAAACTGGAAAGCAACGACCTCGCATGGTGGGATGGTATTCCTCACTCTCTTTCAAGAACGGCACTATTACTGAATATTTTAACTGGGCTATCCAATGTCCATCGTCGACAGTTGGATAGTTGGTGTATAGGGGACCCACAAATTCTCTCTCTATGATTGAGTCCAAACCTCCAAATGTAACGACCGTCCGTATACAAATTCTCTCTTTATTGAGTCCAAACCTCCAAATGTAACTACCGCCCGTATAAGCGGAAGACTCACTCGTATAATAGAGCCCACAAGGCACTGAAGATATGAGTGATGACAAATTACTCTTCAAAGCATTCTCATCACAAGTGTTTCGGTTAGGATGGGACATTGTTGACAAGCAATCAGCTAATCATATTGTAGGAGGGCTAGACAATTCTCCACGGGATACGTTTGCGATTGGAACCCAGTACCGGCCACAAGCTAAAATGCTGGGGGCACGGTACCATTTGGGAGTTGTTTGAACTTTTTTGTAGATGGGTAAATTTTGGATTTAGTAAGATAAGAAGAAATACAGAGTGAGGTTAGCATGCGAGGGTACACATTGGAAACACGAAAGAGATGAGTTGGCCTTGGGGCTAATGGTAGATGAACGCGGATGTACGATATAAAGGTGGGAATGACTAAGAACTTATGATATTTGAATCTAAAAGTGGGGCTTTGTCTTCATCTCTAAAGGACAAGGGATGAACACTTCTTGCCTTTGGAGATGCTTTTTGATGATTCATGATATCCTTCCTGAAATTCTCTCTTACTTGCTCTCTTTTTTCTTAATAGTCCTCCTTTTCTCAGAACCCGAGACTTCCTTTTATAGTGAGCCTAAGATGTGACCACTCGAAAGGGAGGAGTGCCATGACAGTTCAAGCGGTCCTTTGGTGTGACCTTTCATAAGCATTTAAAGCTCCGTAGAAGCAAGTAAGATTATCATGCCTGTTACGACCCAAATTAATTAAGCTGTGGTCAATAATAATAAAACGAGCTTTATTTTAATAAATTCTTTGATAAAACGTGGATGACACATGTCAAAATCTCAACCATTTTGAAAATTTTCTCCTTTTTTCGGACATGACCCATTCATAGATAGGACATGCCATCATAAAACCTGTTATAAAAATCCATTCTATAAAAATTTCCATGTCATCCATGAGTGTGGTATCATCCCATGCCTCGCATTCTACGTATACAACCATAAAATTAAAATTTACAACTCTGCTTTATTTACAATTACATTAATCTAATAGAAAACCCACTCAATTACATATTCCTTCTCATGAAAAATACATTCATAAATAACAAATAAAATTTCCGATGATAGCATCTTCTGCCTATGCTAGCAAAACCAATCTCTGGATTATCTGAAAAACATTTAAAATAATAGGCATGAGTTCGACGACTCAGTAGATACAATTTAACTTAGTAAACTAAAGCAATGATATAAATAAAACCAATTGTATCATTTAAAACGAAATATACTAACCAGGTATATTACAAACCCAAAATAAGTTATAACCCATAACTTAAAACAAATAATGCATAATACCCAATGCATGTGACTCATGTCTAATCTATATTAATTCCATTAATTACCGACCACTCCCGCAGGAGTTTTAGCGCGGAAACGGAGGATTTTAAACCTAACCTCCAAGAAGACAACACAAGGATTCCTATCTGGAACCGGAAAGTAGCCTCTGATTCGGGAACATAAGGGTTCCTACCTGGAACCGGAAAGTACCCCAGGACCAAAGGAATGAAAAACACCGCAAAGTCCCATTGACTGCAAGTAGTCCAATTCCAATGACCCCTTTTTATACAATACTTTTACCCAGTATTTATTAAGTCCATTTAATGCATGATTATGCCCAACATGCAATTCGATAAATCATAAAATGATTTTTAGCCGAAATCATCTCCAAAATATGCTATATAAGCCATAATCAAATAACATCATAAACAACATAACCTCTCATTATGATTATAGCCTTGAAATCATAATTGAAAAACATCAATTAAACATGGAAATTAACTATAAAATCCATACATCTATATTCCACAGCATGTATAAAATAACCAAAATTCGTTAGGAACATCATTGCTAAATTAGATTATCAAATACCCATAATTTCATTCCAAGATTTATTTCATAAATCATTTATATACATATTCTAAGCCCAAGAATACCAATTACTATGATAATATATACCATATTATCATGTCCATAGTTTAAACCTATGTAAATTGCACCTACCTCAACCAAATGCGTAGAAAAATGTAATCTTTGATGTTGTGGGTATGAAATCCAAGCCCTATGATGCAAATGCAAGCTCCCAATCTAAGCCTTAGGTCCCAAATGACTTGATTGATGAAGATAATGGAGGTCCCAACTCCAAAGCTCTACCAAAACTCCCCTAATATGCATGAATAACCCAAAAATGTAAGAATGAGATGATAAACCCTTAAAAGAATACAAACCCTAACCTTTAAGTGTGAGAAAATACCTCTAAAATGCAAAGGAATTGGTGAGGATGAACATCCATGCCAAATCCCATGAAATTCAAGCTCAAATCCACCAAGAGCAAGCTCCAAGACATATGTGTGAGCCCAAACAAGAAACCCTAACTCCAAATGCCATGAATGATGCTCTCCCATGCCATCCAAAAGTGAACCTTAGCTAGAAATGGAGAGAGAATACCCAAAAATGCATGAAAACCCATGAAAATGGAGGGAGAAGCTCTTTCTCTCTCCACCGTACCTTCTCTTTTTCTCCCATTCTCTCTCTAGCTCTCCCATACTCTAAAAACCAGATCTATAGTGTTTGGGACGAGTTAGATGGGTTTATATAGAAAAGGGGGGCAAAAATGTCATTTTAATCCTATATGAAATCTACAGATCGCAACTTTCAGATGTCTGAAACTATACTCCAGAAAACCTCGCTCTCTGGAACTTTCAGACGTCTGAATGTAACTTTCAGATGTCTGAAATGTTACTTTCAGACGTTTGAAATGTGTTTCAGACGTCTGAAACACACAGTCAGCAGAAAAATTGACAATCAGTCAGACTACACCTCATCAGCACAGACATTAGCCTTATTTCATTAAAAACATTCAAGTAAAAGGAAGAATAAAAGAGATTACTTTAAGTTATTTAATGAAAATAAGCAAATAACCCCCCATTTGAATCCAAATAAAATATCAGAAAAATCAAATTCCCAATATATCAAAATCTCATTTTTAAGTTTTAGTACAAAATCCGTCTCCCGACAGATTTTCCTAAAACAAACATACGTGGAACCTAATCCAAACATGCTAATAAAATCCCATAAAATCACTAATGTCTTATAATATTATAAACTCCCATTATTGCCAAAAATTATCCTTTAAAACGAAGATCTACAAAAATCCACTTTTTCCCAACACTTAGCCAAATTTCAGTAGCTTAAACCCTTAAGTTGCAAATAAGGCGCACCCGAAAGATACTCAATGCACCAAAACAAGCATCAAAACACATCCAACATCATAATATCATACACATGCATTACCCATGCATGAAGTCATTCGAAAAATCAAGGGATTAGCTACGTTAACCATAGATTAAACCCTTAATACCCTATTTAAAAATTACGGGTATGACATGGCCCGTCACATCACCTATACTTGTGGTCAGACCTTGGGGCCAAGTAAGGTCTCGTCTAGCGCTGTCAATATGTTCTGCTGATTTCACCGAATCGTGTCAGTCATTTAATGCCCATTAATTCGTCTCATATGAGATCGAGGTACCATAGAGGAAGTAGCCTCTTGAGTTATCTTTGACTACTTCCCTCTTATGATCCTTGACCCTTTTAATCCTCGACCCTCCATACCATATCATCCTTGCCTTCCCCTCTTGTTATCCATGATCTCGGTATATACACCCTTCTCGAGTGCGTATTTCCTCCACGTCATCACTAGCTTTCGTGGTTGGGACTCTATACTGGTCATGTGCTGTGCACGTTGTGAAGTCCATATGTCACTACGGGGTTATCTCTTATTGCTTCGATTGGGATCATTGTGTGAACTGCCTCATCTCCCCCAGAAATTGGTGATAACTCTTCCTCTCCTCCTTCTCCTAGTATAAATAGAGTACTTGGTTTATTTTCTAATTTTTTGCAATTCCTATTTCCCTCTTTCTTCACTCTTTCTTTCTCTGTGAGTGCTTTTGCAGACTGTTTTCTTCTTCTTCTTCTTCAATCTTCTAATCGAAGCATCTTCTTTTCTTTCCTTTTTCTACTATTATGGCTTTTACTGGCATGGTGTACCCCCGTAAGGACGGAGCCATTCCAGAGGTTCCCGCTCTTGTGTTATGGAAGAAAACCAATGTGATGGATAATGGGTTTTGGAAGATAGCAAACAAAAGAAAAGTGAGGCCCATTGCGAAGCCATGTTATCAGATGGTCCTTTCCTTCAAAGAGGCAAAAGGCGATGGTATTTTTCCTTCCATGGGCTCGCTCCCCTATTTTTGTATTGAGAAAGGAGATTTTCCGGTAAGCACCCTCTAATTTAGGTCTCATTTGACACCAGGCATTGGGTGGAAGGCATACGTGGTGTGATGAGATATGCGAGGTGCCGGCCTTAAGTGACAAGCTTTAGAATGTAGGGATTTTAAAGGCCGTGAAGCTATCTGCGGTCTTGGATGTAAAAAGAGATAAGCAAAGTTTGGAGTTTCTGCTTTCCCGCTGGTCTGCTGAAACTCACACATTTGTAGCGGCGTGGGGGGAGTTTGTCCCTATCCTTGAGGATGTGGTGGTGTTAACCTGACTCCCTCTCTTAGATAAGGAGCCTTGGTTTGGGATAACTCTGACCGCGAATGAGCAGAAAGTAGACAAGGCCCTACGTGATGCTATTGTTGAGATCGGGGAGTCGTAGAAGAAATGTACTTTGTCCGGATGGGTGAAGTATTTTTTTAAAGACCTTAGAGGTAAAAACAGGAATGCCAAGCCTGGCGGTGGCTGAGAAAGTGACTACGAACTTGAAGCGTTCGTGGCTTATTGGCTATGTTGTCATGTTCTTGAAGGGGGACCAGAGGATGGCATCAATGGCCGTGTATTCTCCCTGGCCATTAGACTCGCGGGCGGGATGCGTACGCAACTACGTTATTGCGTACGCATACTATATACTGCGTATGCAATATAATTGTTATGCACGCACCAGTTGTCCTTTTATGTCAGATCTCAAAGCCCTACCTGTATACCATGAGAAGGTATACATGTGATTTTCCACAGAATAACATACAACAAACCTACATACCAGTAAGTTACCACATAATAAAACCTTAGTTTCTCCGTATAGAGAATCCACTACATGATGCTGTCACACCCCATTTTTGTCACCTTAGCTAGGACATATCATTTCATGTAGGATTTTGAGTCCTTTTTGAGTCTAGTCTTTTACATTGAGTTTCTATGTTGTTGAATATCATGTGTATGAATTTTGAAGTAATTTGGAGTTCATTTCGATAGTCAATAAGAACTTTTGCGACTTTAAGGGCATAATCATCTTTTAAGCCGTATATTTTCCATTTGACCTTGAAATGAATCCCGAGTCATTCCCTTGAGTTCATATGAGTACATAGAGTCTATATATAGGTTCAATTTCATGAACTAATGGTTTAAGATCAATTCGGCTCATAATAGTTCGGGTTGGCTAAAAAACCTTTTCTTGGTTTGCTCAAATTGACTTACAAGACCCAACCGATTTTCTCTCATTTAACTTCAATTGGGCTTTATTTACATCCTAGGTATGTTTAGAAAGATTGAATTTTGATTGGGAAAGCATTCGGTTCGACATTGTGTAGAAACCCAGCTTAGCGACGGTGAGGCACTATGGTTAACCACCTTTGTAAAACCTAACTGTCACACCCCATTTTTGTCACCCTAGTTTGAGATCATCATTTCATGTAGGTTTTTATTTTATTTTTGAGTCTAGGCATTTGCATTAGGATTTTATGGCATTGAAGATCATGCATATGAATTTTGGTTTGATTTGGAGAAGGTTTCAATAGTCAAATAGAAATTTTGTGACTTTAAGGGCATTATTGTCTTTTAAGTCGTATCTTTCCCATTTGACTTTGAAATGATCTCCAAGTTGTCAATTAGAGTTCATATGAGTATATAGAGTCTATATATAGGTTCGATTTGATGAACTAATGGTTTAAGATCAATTCGGCTCATAACGGTTCAGGTTGGCTAAAAGACCCTTTCTTGGTTCGCTCAAATTGACTCATGTGACCCACTTAATTTTCTCTCATTTAACTTCAATTGGGCTTTATTTACATCCTAGACATGTTTAAAAAGGTTGAATTTCGATTTGGAAAGCATTTGGTTTGACCTTGTGTGTAAACCCAGCTTAGCGACGGTGAAGCACCATGGTTAACCACCTTTGTAAAACCTAACCATGCACCCATGGTTAAGGATTTTTGTCCTAAAATGCCTAAAAATGTGTTCCCCTTCGAAACACGGTCGTTTTGGCTTTTATTTCGTCAAAATCGGACTTAATTTGAAACCCCGAAAGACTTCCGGAAGGCGAAGGAGTCTAACCGAGGTATGCTGATGGGAGCCCTCGGGTGACCGTCTGGGGCCAGATGGTCAGCCGTCCAAGCCAGATGGTTAGCCGTCCAAGCCCAGATGGTCAGCCGTCCAAGCCCAGATGGTCACCCGAGGGAATTCGTGTTTAAGTGGGATTCTGACTCTTTTCTCCCTCTTTTGACGGTTTCCTCCGCCATTACAACTTGTTTTCTCTTAGGAGTGTGTAAGTTTGAGTTGTTTGAGCACCAAGAGAGTCTCTAAGAGCCCTAGGATCATTATTTAATGAATTAATCTTAGCCATTGGTTTAGGGGGTCAGTTCTCTATATAAAGGACATGATGCTCAGCACATAGGGGGGCCACAAGTGCACTTTATACTTAGAGAGAGAAGGAGCTACGAGTTGGGAGAGCTAAAGAACATCAAGGGGAGGCTCTTCAACCTTAGGCAAGCAAGAGAACAAGGATTTTGAAGGCAAGGGAAGCTCTACATAAGGTAAACGTACTGTCAATTGCTGAATTTAGTCTTCTTTCCTTCTCCTTCTCCTTCTTTCTTCATGATAGTGCTAGTGCATGTAGTAGCTTTGCATATTGATTAAATCCAATGCTTTTGTGATGTTATATGTATGATTTTAAGGTTATTCATGGGTTAATATGTTTGATAGTCCTTAGTTACCTAGGGTTCTGAAAGCATTATCCTTTTTATCCTTTCAAGTATGTTTCATATAGCCTATTTGTTGTGATTATTTGGGTTTTTCTTCATCATGGTTGGTTTATATATGTGATTTGGAGTTGAGTCATGTTAGGTTTTGCATTCATATAGTTTATTTTCTAGGGTTTTGGAGAAGTTATCATTTTCTAAGGATAATTATCCTTTTTAGGGGGTAGGGTTCTGCATAAGGGTATTCGGTAATGTGTTTAAGCATGAAATCTCTTCTACTATGTTCTTAAGTATATATTTTATGTAAGATATGTTGATAGAACCTTCATACGAGGTGATTTCCACGTAAAATTATCTTAGGATAATTTTGCTTAAGAAAGCTCGCCGTAAGAAGGCATATTTTCATGTTTTACATAAAATATCATACTTTTGACTTGAGTTAGCTTTGTTTGCATGCTTAATGATATTATTTGATATTCTCATGATTATTATAGAGTCTTTTGCATATTTCTTAGTCTTGCATGCATGTTAGAAGGCATATTCCATGTAGGAGCATACTAGGGTTTCTTGTTTCCTTTTAATTATTGCTTTTGCATGATTATTAGGATAATTTTGGGACTTTTAGTATTCTGTCCAGATTAGTATATTGTTCTTCTTGCATGGTTTTGCGCACTTGTAAGGGCGCAAATAGGTACAATGCTTGTCCTATTGCAAATAGGGCCGCTATTACTTGAAATTGCTAATGCTTGGAGCTATTGCGCTCAGGTAAGTGGGTTTGAAGGTGCCCCAATTCACCTTTCTTTTCTTGTTCTTTCTCTTCTCCCTCCTAGGGTTACTTCTTAATACGGACATATGGTAATTATCAAGGGTTTCCTTCATTAATAAAATTCTGGTTTTCTATCAAAGTTTCTATCTTGTAGAAGTTTTCAATTTTGGACTATTCAATACATTTTCGAACAAGGAAACCTAGGGTTTTTACCATAGGTTTGTATTAGGTTGTAACCCTATTCTTTTCGAACTACGTGGATTTTGATCCATGTATTTCGCTGCATGGTACGTAGGCGCTCTTCGTGAGGCTCAAGTTCGTTCTAGGATCTAAGTATCCTAGGCTTTTCTCTTCTTTTCTTCTTTTTTCTATTTTGTTTTATTTGTTTGATTATGCATGGATGAAATAGATGGATGGAATATATGTTATGCATGCTGCCTTATGATGATATATGATGATATTTGAGTGGAAAAGATACTAAGTTAGCCCAATCAAATTAAGAGACCAACTCGGGCGATGTGGGTGCCTATGGGCTTTGCCCAGAACCTTCCCACGTCGTAACTTAGCCCCCGAATCCAATTTTCTGGTTTCAAAGACTTTGCTTTTCCTTTAATGGAGTCATGTGGTTTTGAAAATAAAACATTTTTGTGGTTTTCCTCTTTTCCCTAAAAAATGAGGTGGCGACTCCTTTTTGTTTGTTGTCTTTCACCACACCTTTCACCTCTGTATTTTTTGCCAAACCCTTGTGGGCCGCACTTTTTCATAGGTTCACACCTAACCATGCACCCATGGTTAAGGATTTTTGTCCTAAAATGCTTAGAAATGTGTTCCCCTTTGAAACACGATTGTTTTGGCTTTTATTTCGTTAAAATCGGACTTAATTTGAACATTTTAGGACTTCTGAAGCAAGAAGGAGTCAAAACTGGAGCAAAATGGGAGAGCCCTCGGGTAACCATCCGGGGCTGGACGGTCAGCCGTCCAAGCCCAGGTAGCTAACCGTCCAAGCCTAGTTGGTCACCCGAGGACTCCGTCTTCAACTAAACTTCTGACTCTTCTTTCCTTCTTTTGACGGTTTCCTCCGCCATTACAACTTGTTTTCTCTTAGGAGTTTGTAAGTTTGAGTTGTTTAAGCACCAAGAGAGTCTCTAATAGCCCTAAGATCATTGTTTAATGAATTAATCTTAGCCATTGGTTTAGGAGGTCAGTTCTCTAATAAAGGATATGATATTCAGCACATAGGGGAGGTTAATTGCACTTTATACTTAGACAGAGAGGGAGTTACGAGTTTGGAGATCTAAAAGGACATCAAGAGGAGGCTCTTCAACCCGAAGAAAGCAAGGAAACAAGAAGTTTGAAGACAAGGAAGATTCTACAAGAGGTAAGCACCCTTCTTGAATGCTGAACATAGGCTCTCTCCTTCCCCTTCTCCGTCTTCTTCTATGATAGTTCTAGTGCATGATGTAACTCCATATGTTAGGATAGTTCAATGTTTTTAGGATGTATTATGAATGATTTTGAGATGGTTTATGGCTTTATATGCTTGATAATCCCTGGTTTACTAAGGGTTGGATAGCCTTACTCTTCTTATCCTCTTAAATTATACATAGTTCATATGTTTAGGTTGCTATGATTATTATCATGAGTTGATGTTCTTGTTAGTTAATATATATGATATGAATGATATTCATGATGATTTGAGCATGTGCTAGAGTCTTTTCATAGGTTTTTATGCATAGTTGTGAGATTAGGGTTTCGATAACCCTAAAATCGTACAAGTTTCATATAGCATGCTTAGTTTAACTCTGTGAGTTGTTTCTCATCATAGTCATTCTAAATATGCTACATATAGTTGAATAATGCTAGGTTTGCATTCATATAGTAGATTTCATAGGGTTTTTGGAGATATTATCGTTTTCTAAGGATAATTATCCTTTTCGTTAAGTAAGGTTTTGCATGAGAGCTTTCTGTGATGTGTTTAAGCATGAAATCACTTCTATTATGTTCTAATACATATATTTTACAGTAGGATATTATGATTGCACCTCCCCATAGTGACTTTTTTACGTGAAATTATCTCAGGATAGTTTCGCTTAAGAAATCTCGCCATGAGAAGGCCTATTTTCATATTTTACATAAAATATTATTCTTTTGGTTAGAATGGGCTTTGCTATCATGTTTATTGATATTATTGGGGTCTCTCATGATTGTTAGCATATTTCTCATAGGTTTTTATGCATGTTAGTCAGGTTATTGCATGTAGGATTGAGTAAGGGTCCTTAGTTATTCATTATTCTTGTTGTTTGCATGATAAATGGATAATTTTAGGCCTTCTCATGGTTCTGTCCAGATTAATATATCGTTCTTCTTGCATAGTTTTGTGCGCTTGTAAGGGTGCAAACAGGTACAATGCTTGTCCTATTGCAAATATGGCTGCTATTGCTTGAAATTGCTAATGCTTGGAGCTTTTGCGCTCAGGTAAGTAGGGTATGAAGTGCCCTAATTCACTTTTCTTTTCTTTCTTTTCTCCTCTCCCTCCTAGGGTTATTCTCTAATAGAGGGATATAGTAAATCCTAGGGTTCTTTCCACCCCTTTTTCAAAAAGAGTTTATCTTTTACTGAATTTTGATTGAGAATCATTTGTCTTTAAAAGCTGCGATGGAAGGAAACCTAAGGTTTATCATAACTCTCTATTAGGGTTTAACCCTGTTCTTTTCGAATTACGTGGACTTTGATCCATGTATTTCGCTGCATGGTACGTAGGCGCTCTTCGTGAGGCTTAAGTCCGTTCTAGGATCCAAGTATCTTAGGCTTTTCTTTTCTTTTCTTTCTTTTTGTTTTGTTTTATTTGTTTGATTGTGCATGGATGATTGGATGGAATATATGTTATGCATGTTGCCTTGTGATGATATATGATGATATTTTAGTGAAAAAGATCTTAAGTTAGCCTAATTAAATTAAGAGACCAACTCGGGTGATGTGGGTGCCTATGGGCTTTGCCCAGAACCTTCCCACGTCGTAACTTAGCCCCCGAATCCAATTTTCTGGTTTCAAAGACTTTGCTTTTCCTTTAATGGAGTCATGTGGTTTTAAAAATAAAATATTTTTGTGGTTTTCCTCTTTTCCCTAAAAGATGAGGTGGCGACTCCTTTTCGTTTATTGTCTTTCACCCTACTTATCTTTTTGACCAAACACCTTGTGGGCGCCGTGCTTTTTCATGGGTTCACAGATGTTTATGCAGAAATATGCATGGAACCCTAGGTTCTCTCATGAAGAAAATCCACTACGTGATAATATTCATGTTATCATTATCATACTTGCTTATCACATGGTATTATTAGCTAAATGTGCACAATAAACATGGTAATCATAACATTAACATTACTCTACCAAGTATGAATCATCATGCTAGACAAGTAAATTATAAAGTCAGATTATTGGTGTTACCCTCAGGGTTATGCACTTGATCTCCTTTTAGAATCCTTCCTTAAAAACCTCTGGAATTGTAGCCATCTCTCTTGCCTCTCTTCTTCTCTTTTCTTTCTCTAGGGTTTTTCCTTTTCTCAGCAAAAGTCCCCTTTTTTAGGTTTATAGTAGGGTATATATAGGCACTAGGAAGTAAAATTAGGGTTTCTCTTAGTTTTCCCTGAAATCTGGTTCCCAGGCATATTATAATACGTTTTCCTAAAACAAAAGTTAATTGGAGGGGTAAGAAATCCTGAGCCATAGGTTCTTAAAACATTTGCTGCGTATGCATCTTTTTGACAAGCGTACGCACCTTAGGTGATGCGTACGCAGTATATGCTCCTAAGTTTAGTTCATTTGCCAGCTGCAATTCCATCGGTCCATTTGGACATATTCTGAAGCTGATTAAAGTGCATATACTAACCTAATCATAGAGAACAAAATGAGTTTCCAATTCGCATCATTGGGTGCAAAATGGGGTGTCTATAGTTGCCCCTCTTTCGATATCATCCACTCGACAAGTAATATTGAAAGACTTAGTAGAATCACCATTTTGGCCCGTTAATTAAATGGAAACCAAAACAAATGTGATCCATGAGATATAAAATAACAAAGCTTTGTTTGGGCAAAATAAACTAGATAAGCAATGGACCCTGACGAGGACAAGGGATCTTAATGAAGATCACAGAGTGATAAACCTTAATTAAGGCCAAAATAGAAAGTGAATAGACCCTAATGATGGTATTGGGCCTTGACGAAGGTCCAAAAAGTGAATAAACCCTAACGAGGGTATTAGGCCTTAACGAATGTCTAAAAGTGAATAAACCCTAAGGAGGGTATTAGACATTGATGAAGGTCCAAAAGTGAATAAACCCTAACGAGGGTATTGGGCCTTGACGAATGTCTAAAAGTGAATAAACCCTAACGAGGGTGTTGGGCCTTGATGAAGGTCCAAAAGTGAATAAACCCTAATAAGGGTATTGGACCTTGAAGAAGGTCCAAATCATAGCATATAGTGAAGTGGTTACGGACGCACCATGTATCATTGCGTACGCACCACAGTTTAATGCGTACGCATAGGACTTAACATTCTAAAAAAAAAAAAAAAAGGTAAAACAATGCCATTTAGCTGAGAGGGGTTTCAAGTTCTGAAACCCTTTTTCTTCTCTGGCATAACTACCATTGAACCTGAAAATCTCTCCATTTCCTTCTAAAAACCTTCCCCCTTTACTTCAACTATCTCATTCGCACCTCCTTGAAACCCTAGCCCACTCTCTTGCTTCCTCATTCTACCCCTAAGTATCTACCTTCTCTTCTCTTCACCTCTTTTTTAACCTATTTCACCAACGATAATGTTGCCAAAGCATCAGAGACCATACGGGGATGATGAAGGCTTCTCCAACAATCGTTGGGACCCACAGCTTCATCCCAACACGATATCGAGCATCCTTCATCGTCCTGACGAGCATCTCTTACACGCGGCTCATCAGCAATGGGTAAGCTTGGTAAACCCATAAAACTTGACACCCCCATTCCTCTTCCTATTTTTTAAAGATTTGATCTTTATGTGCCAATAACAAGAAAAGAAACATGTATATATGATGAATGGGGACAAAGGGTTTAAAAAAAACACTGTGAAACCTGTTGAAAACAAATACAGGTAAGGAGACATGAACATAGGATAAAGGTTGAAATGACTTCTGTAATTACACCGTTACCACGTGGGTTATTGTGTATGCAGCCAAAGGTACTATGTACGCACTCACAGGAATTGCGTATGCACTCACAAGAACTGCGTATGCATTATGTGTATTAATAAGATGTATTGATTGCGTATGCACATACAGAGACTACGTACGCAATGATTGTAGACACCCTATTTTGTACCGATTGTCAGCTTAAGTCCCTGTGGTCCTGATGATGAGGTTTATTATTCGTCTTGACAAAATGTGAAGTGATTCCAAATGAGCCAATGAAGTCACAGCGAAAATGCTAAGTTTGCAGCCATTTTTCATTTAGCCATGATGCGTACGCACCTATAATGGGTGCAGACGTGTTCATGCGTATGCAACCACTTGGGATGCGTACGCACCCTCGCTTTTTATGGAAACTCCAGATTTAGTAGTTCTTTCTCCCTAAGACTTCTAATTGA